>CM024239.1:54221837-54266272 GCA_013421045.1 Propylea japonica
TTGGTTTCTTCAATGGTGATTAGATCGAATATAAAATTTGAAGACAAGTTTTTCACTAATAAAACTTTAACTCAATTTGAAATTTCATAAAATCATCAAAATTTGAAAGAATTGTTATGCCAAATACGCTATTCTCAGTGGAAAAATTCTTGGATTCGGAAAATTTCATTATCCCCAAAAAATAGAAAAAACATACATACAATTGTACTTCATATGATTCACATAAAAATGTAATGATGCACAATATAGAAATAATTGAAATAAACAATTTCCGTTTTTATAATGTTCTGTTATTCCAATTTCTGCTAATAGACATTTTGGGAGTGAATTGGAATATATTTTGTATTTGCAATTGTTGCATTAATTAGACTATGATTTTTGAGGGACTTAATAACAAAAAATTCAAGAAAAGCCTTGAGCAGGAGCTTTTGAGCGCTCTTTCTTTGGTGGAGCATGAGACTGTTACCTCAATTTTTATATGGGATTTGAGATTTATAACAAATATATAAATGTAGAATCTCGTTACAATCGGAATTATATTCTGAAAATTATTCAGAAAATGAAATGTTTAAAAATATAAATTAAAAAAATTAAATTCTATGGTTCTGACGATGCGATCCACTGATGAAATTTTGCACGAACATTCGTATATGAGTTGATTTTCTATGGTTCTGTTCACACTATGGCCACAAAATTTTGCATGAGGTTGATATGAGCATCATGCGTAACATTTCATTTCGATTGTTTTTGTTTTCTGAGATATGAGAAACAAAATTTTGCATGGCAATATTTTGTGGGAACACCCTGTACGATTTGGCTGTTAAAAAACTTAACCGAACCATTTGGAACCCAAACTCATCCTGAATATTTCAACTCTCTAGGACAATCCTTTCGAAAGTTATTGTGCTAACGAACGCCCTCACGGACAGAAATGAATCTGACCATCAATTCGTCATTAGGGAGTCGAACCCTATCGTTTGAGACCATTTTCGGCTCAAGATTAGAAAATTACAGACAATTGGCAAAACGATATAGCTCGTTTGAGTAGAATGAGCGCTCAAAAAGGGTTTCCTAGAAATCTTGGAAATGCTGCTTATTGTGTATTTGTTCATAGAAAATGTAAATGAATCTATTTATTCGTTTCTGTAAACCAATTCGATGAAAAAATTTTATAACAATGGATTCTTTCTCATTTTAATGAAAATTGAATAAAAAAATTATCTTTAAGACGGTACTCAACACCGTTAATAGAACCATGTAGGTATGTGGGAAAATCATAAGTTGAATAGAAAGTAGTCTTTTGCTTGAATCCTCGTGGAAGTGGACAAAAATGTAACCGATTCTTAGATGGAAACACGATGAAAATAACATGCCCGCCACTGACCTGTTGGAGGAGCAGACAGGTTTTTACGGTTGAAAGTTTCCAACGGTTTCCTTTCCAACGAGCCTAAACCAGGTTTCGTGCCTCGCAACCGCCTCTCTCTTCTTGCCTGCCTACCTGGGGACCCCTCCTTTCCTTGAAAAGTCGGACAATAGAAAATGAGGAATTCGAGTATTCAGCAGACTTTGGAGATCGTTTTTCAGACAGTGAGGTACGGAAATCTCCGCCGCAACTGGTCAAATCAACTTGAAAGTTTTGACAAACAAATAAATTTGTCTAGCAAGGTACTTAAAGGTCTTCTTAGAAAAGGCTCTTGTTCTTTTGAGGCTTTTATTACCTACGGATACTTAAGACGTTTAGGCAATTTCAGTTGTCGTTGGAAAGTCAGAGATAATAAACGAAGTAAGGAGGTAAACACTTTGTGACTAAGGAACGCAGAACAAGCAAAAAATATGATTCATTTTTGCGTCGATCTCAAAATAAGAGGTAATTTTAATGTGTACGAATTGATTATTAGAGACCCATTTTATGCTTAATTTCTGCTATTTAATGTGCAATCCTCATGGCAACAGTTCACAAAGTATTCAGAAGCACTACGAGAAATGTCAAAACTCTACTGGAATCTTGTAAAAACTCGGTTATTAATCGAGCGACTAATGGTCTCGAACTATTAACGCGTGAGCTCCACTCACGCGTAAAATATCTTGACCATTAGTCGTGTATTTAATAACCTATAGTTGAATAAATAACTATTTGCGGCCATCTCAAAATAAGAGGTTATTTAATGTGTACGAAATTGATTATTAGAGGCCCATTTTTATGCTCAATTTCTGCTATTTTAATGTGCAATCTTCATATCAACCGTTCACAAAGTATTCAGAAGCACTACGAAAATGTCAAAACTTTACTGGAACATAGATAATAGAAATTTCATTATGTCAAATGTAAGCCTTGTGCAAAATGAGAATGTGTTTCCATCAAGAATTCATAAACAATTCATATTGAGATCGTCGGAAAAAATCTTGTGATCAACTCGGTTATTAATCGTTCACGAATTTAAAATATCTTGACCATTAGTCGCTGTCTTTAATTACCTAGTGATTAAATAACTATCATATAGATATCACATCTAATAATTCAGGTATTCAAATGGTCCAAGTAGGCATTAATATGCGAATTTCCTCTTTGAAATGATGAAATTCGATTTCACACTGATCCGATAGATCAGAATAACAATGGTCATTGTCAGTATCTTTGAAGATAGGGTTTTTTGTAGCGGCATCGAGAGTAGTGTTAAAGATAAGATACCTTTTTATACTTTTCCAATTCACTTAAAATTTCAAGTAATTAATTTTAAAAAATCAAAATGAGGAATTCGAGAAATCAATAGACTTTAGAGATCGTTTTTCAGACAGTGAGGTACGGAAATATCCGCCGCACTGGTCAAATCAACTTAAAAGTTTTGACAAACAAATTTTGCGTTAAGGTCTAGGAAGGTACCTACTTCAAGGTATTCTTAGAAAAGGCCTTGGTCTATGAGGCTTTTATACCTACGTATACTTTAGACGTAGGCAATTTCAATTGTCGTTGGAAAGTCATTATTTAAATGCATATTAAATTCAGAGATAATAAAGAAATAGGGAGGTAAACACTTTGTGACTAAGGAACGGCAAAAAAAAAGCAAATTATCAGAAAAAATCAAGAATATTGATTCATTACATTGAATCTATCATACCTTCGAAGAAGCTAATAAATTGGGTATTCAAATAGTCAACGTAGGCATACAAATGCGATTAATCTCTTTGAAATTATGAAATTCGATTTCACACTGATCAGATAGATCAGAATAACAATGGTCATTGTCAGTATCTTTGAAGATAGGGTTTTTTGTGCGGCATCGAGAGTAGTGTGTTAAATATACCTTTGTATACTTTTTCAATTCACTTAAAATTTCAAGTAATTAATTTTAAAATATCAAAATGAGGAATTCGAGAAATCAATAGACTTTAGAGACCGTTTTTCAGACAGTGAGTACGGAAATATCCGCCGCAACTGGTCAAATCAACTTAAAAGTTTTGACAAAAATTTTGCGTTAAGGTCTAGGAAGGTACTTCAAGGTATTCTTAGAAAAGGTTCCTTCGAGGCTTTTATTACCTACGGATACTTTAGACGTAGGCAATTTCAGTTGTCGTTGGAAAGTCATTATTTAAATGCATATTAAATGCAGAGATAATAAACGAAGTAAGGAGGTGACTAAGGAACGCCAAAAGAAGCAAAATATCAGGAAAAATCAAGAATGTTAATTAATTTACATTGATATCATACCTTCGAAGAAGCTAAATAATTTAGGTATTCAAATGGTCAATGTAGGCATACAATCTTGGAACAGCCAAATGGAATAAAATCGATAACGAATAAATGAGAGCGTGTTGGAAAAACGTTTGAACACGTTGATTTGTATTTTAAGATGCGCAATTTTTTCAAAAATAATGATTATATAGGGTGTGTCATGTGACAGTGGCCGATACCCACTTTGTCATTTTAAATAAAACACCCTGTATATTATTAGTTTTTTGGCTTCTTCAGAAAATTCTAGACATAATTCATGTACAATGTCCCATACATATCTTCAACTGTTCCGGAAATATTAAGTGTTTTCAGATGTATTTTAAAAATTAATATTAAAGAAGAAGAAGAAAATTATTTTATTTCACAAATAATGTAAAAAAACATTAATTTCAATGTGAGAGATGGATTGAGTGTAATGTAGCGAATTTGTGAATAAAATAATTTTTTTTTAATGTTAATTTTTGTAATACATCTGAAAACACTTAATATGGTAAATTGTACATGAAGTATGTCTAGAATTTCTGAAGAATCCAAAAAACTAATATTATACTGGGGGTTGTATTTAAAATAAGAAAGTTGGTATCGGCCACTGTCACATGACACAGCCTATATAATAATTTTTTTGGAAAAATGCTCATCTGAAAATACAAATCGACGTGTCCAAGTGTTTTCCCAACACGCTCTCACTTATTCGTTATCGAGTTTATTCCATTTGGCTGTTTCACACTGTATAATATGCGAATTTTCCCTTTGAAATGATGAAATTCGATTTCACAATGATCAGGTATAGCTCAGAATAACAATGGTCATTTCCAGTATGTTTAAAGATAGGGTTTTTTTTTGTAGAGGCATCGAGAGTAGGGTTAAAAATATCTATGTATACTCCTCCAATTCACTTGAAATTTCAACTAATTAATTTAAAAAGTGAATATGAGGAATTCGAATAATTTGACAAACAGAATACAACTTACAAATAGATTTGTGTTACGGTACATTTAGAAGGTACTTCTAGGTATTCTTAGAAGAGGTCTTTCGAGGCTTTTATTACCTACAGATACATTAGACTAAGACATTTTCGGTTCTCGTTTGAAAGTCATTAGTTACTTCAAAAAGCGTGATAAATAATGTGATGAATGAGGAAATTAATCTTCTCATTTTTTTCTGTTATTTTGCTATTTCGACCGGAAACGAATGGAAGAATTCGTTAAGATAAATCCAGCAGTTCTTCAGTACAAAGGGTGTACCTACCTACACCACTTTGTTTATTACCATTCAAATATGCAAAGTGGTGTAGGTAGGTACACCCTTTGTACTGAAGAACTGCTGGATTTATCTTAACGAATTCTTCCATTCGTTTCCGGTCGAAATAGCAAAATAACAGAAAAAAACGAGAAGATTAATTTCCTCATTCACACATTATTTATCACGCTTTTTGAAGCAGATACATCATTCAGATATTCAAATTGTCTCAATATAGGCATATGCGAATTTTCTTTTTGAAAAATTGAAATTTTATTTCATACTGATCGGATCATGGAATGATTTGAATTAAGGAATGGTCACGTTGTGAAAAACTGCTATCGTGTAATTCAAAGTTTCGAAAAAAGACTAAACCACGGGTTAGGTTAGGATAAAGTAAACCAATTGTCACTTTCAAAGGTACTGCTGTCAGGTTAGCAGTTAGCCCAATTTGAATTTCACAAATTTTGTCGATCCATTCAATAATTATACTATTCAGAAATTCAAAAAATACATTTTTTATTGACCCCGACAAAATGACTACGTGGTTTTCTAACGGCAACATTTCGACTTCTCTCTGTTTTTTTTTGCATTTCACTATTAGCAGCTATTTCAATAACTAACTTTATGTCCTTGATATGTGCCTGGTTTCATAATTCATTTCAGAAAATTGAAAGAATTCTAAAATAAAAACAAGCCCGTTGGGGAAGGCTTGCAGGAACGTAAATCCTTACCATGAAGAATGATGGAATTAGCTGAACTGATGGTTATACAAAGTGTTTTGTAAACATTGCGAACAACTTCAGGATATTAATCTCAGAGACCAGAGTTATTTTAAGCTGTAAAAGTCTTGTCAGCAGGAAACGCACCAACGTAAAATCACTCTAACGAGGGTTCTTTCCTACCTAATCTCGCTTCAAAAATAAAGAAGAATTTGCTATGCAACACCCTTTCTGTTAGTAGTGAATTTTTTCGCAATGCATGAACATCCTAAATTTTTGACTTACTTGCTCAATCAGTGTTTTAATATATCCTAATATGTACTTGCAGTTTTTTAGTGAAATCTTAAATATTATCTTATCTCTCCCAAGAAGCAAGCAGTTCACGATATCTGCTTGTTTTGTATTCACTACCTCCTGCCGAAGAGTTACACAATTAACGATATCCTAATTATAGTATGTCTGCAATGAATTTTTGAATCTTGAGAAGCCTCTTCTATTGATCTCAGATTGAAACTGTTATATGAATCAGGCACAATTTTCTTTTTGAACGCTCGTTCTACGAATTCAATTATTCCGTGGGGCCGTCAGCCCGGCCGTAAGCACGATAACTTTTGATGGAATTGTCCTAGAAACTTGAGATTTTCAGGGTGAGTTCGGTTCCCAAATGCCGCGGTTAAGTTCGTTAACCAGCCAAATCGTACAGGGTGTTCCGTTAATTCTGACTATTCAATACTGTTTCTCAATATTTTAAAAAAAATATATCGGACAAAACGAAACTAATCAAAATGAAATTTTGCATCCACATGCGAGATGCTCGTAACAAGCATCATGCAAAATTTTGGCCATGGTGTGAACAGAACCATACAAAATTCAATTGGAATATTGAAAAGAAGAATCTTTATTCATCCATAACAATAAGTATATCCGATTCGAATGAGAGTTATGTTGTGGATGAAGATTGATATCTAAGTGTTCATGCAAAATTTCAAAAAGATCGCATCTTCAGAACCAAAGAATTTTTTCAAATGTAAAGTTATACATATTTCAGTTTTTGAATAATTTTCAGAATATTTTCCGATCGTGCTGAGATTTTGCATTCATATATTCAGTATCATCATCATCATTGTTCCACTAATGAACGAGCGCTCAAAAGCACTTCCTTTCTTGAATTTTTCATTTATGAAATTCATCATTTGCCATATTTAAAACCTGGAGTGATTTCGATGTAACGAATACAAATTAATTTATTTCAACATTATCTGTTAGATAGCTATAATAAGCACTGTTTAAAAAATTATACAATGATATAAGTACCTGATCGGTAAGTGGTGAAAAGTGGCACTCGGAATGTTGAAAAATTTTTAGTGTGGAAGAAAAACAACCAAGAAAAATGGTTCCATATCAATGCCTCTTGATTATTGTGTGTAATTTTAATTTTTTTCATTGTATGTGTACCGGGTGTCCTACATTCGTTGTCTAGTGAGGGGATCTGAGAAACCCGATGAGCTAGAACAAAATGTAATAAAGAAAAATTGATACTTCAATGAATTCTACTGAAAAAAGTGTCTGTATAATGTTTTAGTTTCATGTTCATAACTTCAGTAATAAATAAGTTATGCGAACTTTTCATTTGACGCAATTTTCCAATTTTCTCTAATAGCTCGAAAACGGTTTTCACCAATTGAATTCTCTCAAAAATCGAGCCTGAAAATGTGACACTCATTTTGTTCTAGCTCGTCGGTTTTCTGAGATCCTAGACAGCGAATTTAGGACTCCCATCAGTACGTATATGAAAATGCCCACTATGTATAGGTCCTTTCGTTATTTAGAAGTGTTGATTTCAATTTCTGTAATTCTTGTATCTTGTTTGACACAAGACAACGAATTTAGGACACCCGATACAAACATTTGGCGCCATGTTTCCTACATTCAGTTCTAGAACTATCAGTCACTTGATAGTGACCAATTGGCGAAATTATGCCAATCCTCAGAAGAGATTGGACCAGTTGGCCGCCATAATATCTACTGCGTATCTTGTCCATCTTCAAAGATCCAACTAAATGGAAACTGTTCCGTCTTACAGGTTTAGCATTCTGCAGGACAGCAGATGTTTGCTGGGAAATGAGGGTCCTCAGCCTCAGGGGCAGATGTGGGCGATTAACCTATAGTAATATAACTTTGAGAGGCTTCCTCCGATTTATTCATGTATGTCTTGAGATAAATTCCGCACAAGGAAAGTTACTTGACGGAGAACAAAGATTAATTATTCTTAGCTGGTGAAATAATAGTTATTTATTCGTCTAGTTTATTAATGACAACGGAGCTGACGCGTTAATAGTTCGATATCATTTATCGCTAGATAATGAGCGAGTTGATTTTTCCGTCGACCGCATCATGAACTGAGTACAAATTCATGATTGAAATACGTTCTTATTTTGCACGGGACATACATTCGACATACTTAATATAAATTTCTATGTTGCTTTGTACCTACCAGAGAAGAGTTGTGACATTATTCGTATTGCTTCTGAATGTGAATCGCACATTAAAATAGCATAAACTGAACATTTAAATGGGCCGTTATTTTTCAATTTCGTATAAGTTAAATCTGTCTTTTATTTTGAGGTCGGCGGAAAAATAAAGTACTGGATGATTTTCCTAATATCCTGTCTCTTTTCTGATCCCTATTTTAACGACGCCGACAGTAGCGTATATGGGAAATATTTTCGGGGGGCCCAGATGCTTACACCATCAAATGATCCAATGGTTAGATGCCATGCTTCTCGAGCCTGTATAATTTATTATAGTAGTTCAGTTTTCTTTATTCATTTCGGGGAGGGCCCCCCCAATATACGCCACTGGACGCCGACGTGCTATATGGTTTAGCACAAATTACTGATAATTTTTAGAGCTCGTTTTCTCCAAAGAAATTCAATAGGAATATCAAAAAGAAAAACATTTATATTTCCATAACAGGATATTTGATTCGAGTGAAATTTTTTTGTCATTTAAGACTGTTATAACAAATTTTCATGCAAAATTTTATGGCCATAATCTCAACAGAAAAATAAAAATTTAATTAGAATATTGAAAAGAAGAATCTCTATATTTCCGTAACAGTATAACCGATTCGAGTGGAAAATATTTTGTGAATCAAGACTGATATACCAAATATGCATGCAGAATTACAAGAGGATCGCATCATCAGAATCATAGAATTTAATTTTTATAATTATTTATTTTTACATATTTCATTTTTTGAATAATTTCCAGAGTATAATTCCGATTGTTCTGATATTCTGCATTTATATATTTGGAATCAATCTAAAATCCATATACAATTTTGAGGTAATAGTCTTATTGCTCCACCAAAAAACGCTCCTGCTCAGAACTTTTCTTGAATTTTTAAATAAGATACAGACAGAGCATGAAATATCGTTGTGTTCGTTTGTATAAATTTTAAATCATAAATGAGATCGGTTGGAAACGCAATGTTGAATTGCATAACTTTAATTAATTACATAAATTAAAAAACAAATAAATCATTTTGCTTCCCTAGGAGTAACAGTAGTAACACTCAGATGTTCCGTTGGGATTAATAACCTTCTTGAAATTCATTGAAATATTAATGATATACTGTTTTGTTTTCGGGAATATTCGAGTAATTTTTCGTTTAATTTCATTAGAATGGACCAATGATAAAATTCTCCAAAATTCGTCCTACCAATTGCTGTGGTTCATACAGACTATGGAACAGGATGACGAGCTGTAGCTAAATTCCCCAACCTGCTGAAAGAAAAGTGTAATAGGTACGCATAAGATCTGAAAGTACCAGTGCATGGGACACCCTTTTAAATCATAATCTTAGTCAATCTTTCCTTTTGCGCGCTTTTTCTAGAGGAAGAGAGTGCAGAGTTTTGCCGAAATGTCTTTATGTTTCGAGTTTTCAGCCGTTAGTAGTCTTGTCGACCGTTTCCGTCCACCAATTCTTCTAAACCTTCACTTTCCTTTGATTTTCGCAAAAAAAAACGATTTTTTTTATTTCAACCCAGTATATCGAAAACGGTGCTTTTTAGAGGGTAAGTTATGAGAATATTTTTCCTTTTCTCTTGAAACCTATAACATCCTGAAGCTTGTCGCACTCCGTCACTAACACCCTGTATTTACTCGTCCACAATTTCATGAGCAAGAATATCATAAAGGAAATGTCTGAATTCGATACTCGGAATTGAATATAGTGTAAAGAGATACAAAAAAATTTTGTTTGCATGTCATGCGCGAAATACTTTGTTGCGACTCTCGGAAAAAATCAGTTCTCGATCACCAAAGTAGCATTTCGCGCACTAGATACAAAAATACTATGCGAAAGTCATCAATATACATATAGGTACAGGGTGGAAAACATATTTCTTTATTTTTTGAGAACATATATCTTTTTGCGAGAAAAAAATTGTGTTACCGCCCTTGGATCTATTAGCTGGCAATAAATATCTATTAGCTATCTTAACTAATGAACACATTGACAAAGCAATAATGCTCAAAATCAAGTTTTCAGGTCTATCATTTTACCAAATTATTTTTTCAGATGGGTAGGAACCTGTATTCTGAAAACGTTGCAATAACAAGTTTTTCAGAGTAAGATTTGACTCAATAATATCCCATTCGTAAAGTGGAAAAAATAAATACATGCTCTTGATGAATGAACATTTTGTTGCTTTATTGACGTATCATAAAAAAAATTAGTGGTCAACTCTGTTTATTGTTTCATAGTGAGGTGCAGTAACGAATCCTAAGTCGAACTATTTATAAATTATATCTAGTCAACTTGAAATGCAAAACAAATTCCATCTTGATAAAAAAATACTAAATGTATATTTATATTCCAAGGATTGATAAACTCCCGAATGTGATAAGTCTCCTGCGGTTATCAATGTAATGAGGAGTTTTGTTTTTCCATAATTAAGTTTATTCTATTTTTCCTGGATCTCTCACTTATTACATAGCAGTGCGTTCATTCGCTGAATCTACACGCGCATGCGTAGGTTCTGAATGGGCGGCAGATTTGATTTGAATTATGCGGTCGAAATCCGAACGAGTTTCAATTTTGCAAGCGCATAAAATTATATTAATTGGAGGAGGTATTTAGAATTCAGATCAATATGGCAATAACAGGATTCTTACCTGTATGCCAGGTATTTCCAAGTGACCACCAAAAAAAATAAAAACATAAAAATTAAACAATCAGTTTTATTCACCAAAGAAATAAAACTAATACCGCTGAGGAAAACCGAGAAGAGCTAACTATTTTGTTGTGGCTCAATTCTGCTCTTTCCTCTCCTATTTGCGCTCTCTCTTCGAAATTTTCACCATTCTCTTTCTCGTTGTAAACTTTGCCTCGCCGAATGGAATTGCCGGTGGACCTGTAACGTAAAATTATGCTTGAGCTTGCCTGCTTTCTTGACTATGATCAAAAGCTTGCGTTTCTATTGGTTGGATTATGAGCGTCGATGCGCATTTCTATGGTGCGCAGCCTCTACAATGCTAATAATTTCGGGTCCAGGTCGCCACCGATTCATTCTGCTGTGGAAACGCAACCTTGTGGCCGGCAGCTTTTAGTCAAAGACCGCGAGTGCTAAACAAAGCATATATGTATATTTGTTTCTATGTACATAGAGACATACTGGATTTAAAATTGTGATATTTAGTTTAAGTGTGCCAAAATAGGTAATTAATATTTCATTACATTCTTTGATCTAACAATTTAACATAGTGCAATTTTTTTGCGATTATTAATAACCACCACGGTACGATGTTCAGAGAAGCTTCATTTTCCTTCGAGCTTTGTCGTCATGTTTTTCGGTTCGGGAAAATTTTTCTGGAAAATCTTCAAATCATTTATCAATACACTGAGATTTTCCTTCATTATTTGATATTTTGGCTAGAATTGTGTGCAGGTGGTCAAAGATTTCCGTTTGGGCCTCGCCATTTTTTCCATAATGGTCGGAAAAGCGGCCATTGCTGTTCATCAGCAACGATTTGCTTTCCATTCCCCCACCACTGATGACGTATCAGTGAAGCTTCTCTGGGCCAATAGTACTCACGGACTTCTGGGAGTTGTACCGTTTTATATTGATTTTACACATTTATTGATTTTGAGTGAAGTGAGTTGGTCTTTACGGGATTTTACATCAAGCCTTTGATTTCACAGATAACTATGGAAGACGATCAGCAGTTTTGTTTACGGTGGAATAATCATCAATCCACATTGGTAGCGGTTTTCGATACCTTACTTGAAAGTGGAACTCTGGTCGATTGTACATTGGCTGCAGAAGGAAAATTTCTCAACGCACACAAAGTAGTCTTATCTGCCTGCAGCCCGTATTTCGAGGTAAGTTTTTTGTTATTTCAACGATCACACTTTTGGGCGTACATGTCGTTAATCAATTATGCTTTTTTTTTTCAATTCTCATTTTTCGATAGTGTAATTGGAAAGAAATCTTCGATTATGTATTGAACTAATATATTTGTTTGTTTTCAGTCATTATTGTCCAAACACTATGATAAACATCCAATACTTATACTCAAAGACGTCAAATTTCAAGAACTTAAAGCCATGATGGATTATATGTACAGAGGAGAAGTGAACATATCACAGGATCAATTAGGAGCATTATTAAAGGCAGCAGAATCGTTACAAATAAAAGGCTTGTCAGACAATAGAAAAGGGGGAGATGTAAAGCCATCAGTTCCAATACAACCTAAAAGTCCTCAACCAGCCTCAACGATACCAAAAGTACAAGGCCTAACGATAGAACAACGGAGTAGAGAAGATAGTAGGGAGGGGTCACAATCACCTGGGCCAAGAAAGAAAAAACGTTTAAGGCGTAAAAGTGAAGACTTAGATAATCACGACGTACATTCAAATTCCTCAGAGTCTCATAGTAATCATGCATCAACCGCCCAAAACATTCCGTTACCTGCCCCTTCCAAGTTAGCTGCCGATGTGCCTGAACCTTTAGAAACCAAATCTGAAATTATTCTTAGGCATAAACCAAGTGACGAAATCATCCCCCAAGTTCCTATAAAAGAAAAAATGGAAACACACACAGAACTGATGCTAGAACCAAAGTCTGAATATGTTGAGGAAATGAATGAGGACAGTATTGAAGATTTGACGTTAGATGATGATGACATGAGTAATATGGAACACATGGGTGACGGAGCAGGGCCTAGTCACGGCAATATGGGTGAAGGATCAAGCCAAGGTAAGCTCCTGTCCATTTCATTCAACCAACAATATTCCAATAAATGTTTCAGAATTTTTTTATTGGTGAGCGTTCATGTAAATATCACCTGTTATGAAGAATGATGTGGTTTATATTTACTTTATCTCATCTACAGTTCTGGAGAAAAGGGATTGAAAAGTAAATATTCACCATGTTATTTGCGCTAGTGGCAGGGATATCGTTCACTGTGTTTCAGAATGTTGGAGTATTGATGGTACATATAGGTGCCGTATCCTGTCTAGTGGAATATTAAGGAGCTGTGTTGTTTTTTAGATGATTCTGGAAGACAACACAACTTCTTTCCACAAGACATGGGTTGGCATGGTCACACTGTTTCGAAATATGACATAGAACCTCTAACTGAAGGATTGCCTTTGCGGAAATATTCAAAGCCAGCGGTCGAGATGGCTCTTCACTCAATTTTGAACCTTGGACTATCAGTCACTCAAGCATCTATTGATTTTAAGATTAAAAGGACTACTTTGCAGCATTATCTCAAAAGACTCAATATTAAAATGAATCAAACACCAAGAAAGCCGCGATACTATAACAGCCAAGTTGATTTGTAAAAATTTTGTGTGCAATAAAAAATTGATTTGTTTTCGTATATTCGTAAATATTTCTTCAGCTTCATGAAGGTTATCTATCTTTTCAACATTTTAATTTCATTCAATCACATTTTTTTTTAAATGTTAGGCCTCAACTTGTTACAATAGATCATGATTCAGGTTGATTTATTTATTTACTTGAGGTCATCATTCTATTGTGACGACTTGGGACTTATAAAACTGATAGCAAGAACATGCTTCACAATTGCTTCTGTGTGTCACTATTTTATCAAGTCTCTAATTTTTTTCTAGTTGATTTGATAAAATATTTCAAGGATATCTGTGTTATGTGTCTCTTCATATTTCCTAATATACCTGATGTATTTGAGAAGAGTTCAATATCTCTTATTGCTTCATTATTATGACGAAAACATGGTTTCTAGTTTCAATTTTGATACTAGGTTTTGTTTTGGTCGTTGTGAAGCACTAAAATTCAACGAACTCTTTTCTTGAAGAGAATTGATGAATTTGTCAGTTCTGTTCTGCTCAGGTATATTTGTCGAGTTATTGAAATTGATGAATATGATATGATGGTTATTGCAAAATCGAGGATTTCTCGATTTTCTGAGCCACATTCATATTTGTTATTTCTAGAAGAGATTGCGCGAGGAATCCTTGAGAAATTTTGAAGTTATTTTGAATCTTGTTCTTGCTTCAGAATTACTTAAAGCTTTTTTCATCATTTGAAATTATTTGTTGAAAAGCTTGACAATCTATCAACCTTGATATCAATTCGATTGTTCAGTTGATCACATTATCAATTGGAATATTATTTGGGTTATTCCTATCATATTTGCATTTTCGTTGAATCATTCTTCAGAAAAACCCTTTGTACTTCAGTAAGCGAACATTGTCACACTATTAAAATGATTTTGACAAAAGTTGTTTTTCTGAATGTAAAAAGTGTTGAATTGAAGAAGCACATATGATGGAAATTGCCATATAAAATTTCAGAAAATGTTATTTCATCAATAATTTCATATTCTTATCAATGTTTTTTTCACATTTTCCAATGAATTAACAAGCATGGTATTGATGTGGTTCAAGAACTAATACAATTTTCTATATTTGTGTCCTTATCCAACAAACTGGCACTTCAGGAAAGAGGTATTTCGAGATAGTGATTGATTTCATTTTGTTCCAGTTTACTGTGATCTCTTTTGCATTTTTATCATTGGTCCCACCTTAGGTTTTATTTCCTTGAAAACCTTCAGTTTCCAGGTTGCTAATAGGGTTTTTCGGAAACTTACTCGATCGCTAACCAGGGTTGAATATTGACAGGTAAACAGTTCATTTGCTGTCAAAATTCAACCCGAGTTATTGATCGAGTAAGTTTCCGAAAACCACTAATGTGAGTTATCTGGGTCCTATTTCAATTTGCTTTGCGCATTGCACCGTGGTTGGGTTTTCCTGCAAATACTTGGTAGCATTTTATGGAGTGTATAGAAAATTTCGGTTGAAATTTCATAAATGAGAAAAAACGTAGTTCATTCAGTTACAGCAATCAATTTCAATGTTGTTGTTCGAGAATCTTGGAGATGAAATAAATTAGTGGTATTTCAAACAACTTCTGGGAATAACAATTGTTACTCAAGAATTTGTTACTTCTCACAATATTCCGAACAACCAATATTATGAACTAACCTTTTCTGATAACTGATGAACTTCTTGAATATTTCATATTATGGTAATTTCAACTCTTTTTGTCAACATTTAATGCTACTGAATTTTTTACAGAAAAGTCATCCATTAATGTCTGACTACCGCAAAATTGAAATCATTGATTCAGATGCTAACATTAACAGGGTTCAGTTAGATAAAATTCTTGATTATTGAAAAGATAGAGTTATGAACTTTTCATCACATCTCCAAAAACACTTAATCGTTATTTTCCAACTTTTAGGTGATTTTCAGTGGAGTTTTTTGAGTTTAAAAGTTGAATCTTTTGAACACTCAACTTCGCTGATGTCAGTTAAGTCAATCTAAAACTACATTCTTCCATGCGGCTCTGTCAAATTTTGTCAGAATGTATTTATTTTCTGATTTCAACGACAGATCCTCTGGTCAATGTATGTTTCAGTAGGCAGGTATGCTTTTTAGTCTTAATCGGTACTTGCATTTAAGAGTAACTTCTGGACTGTGCAATGAACACATTGTTGATAAAATGGGTCGCCGCGCAGACCATAAGTATGATATTGAAGTATTGACTATGATAAAAAGCATGAACAGTTGGCATAGTTGTTTTTTCATTTTCACTTAAATTTAATTTTATTTATGTCTCTTTAAAAAAATGATATTATTTATTGAATCAGTAACTATCATTCTATAGAAATATCGCGAAGTCATTTGAGTCAACTACTGTAATTTTGATCGTTTTGGGGAGACCAATGATAAATGTATGTCAAATAATAAGATCACTGTGTATATCGCAATGTCTTATGGTCGTACTATAATCTTTTGCAGGGTTTGGTACTTGGCACTTAGGTAATCAAAGTCAAGATGAAGTGTTCTTAGCGGCACAAGAGGCCGTTGGTGCACATCGAGATTCACAAGGTAAGATTTTTTATTCATTTATAAACCCATTTGTTTCTCTGTTGGCGTAGTTTGTTGCGTCAATTGAACAAATGATCTTGTTTTCACAATTATTCGACACTATCTCCAGCAGGCAATCAAATGGGTTTTTTTCTTAGCATTTGCAATGGTATGGCAAAATTGAACACCTTGAGTTTCAGTCTCTGATTTATTATATGATTTGTGGCTTTGGTTTTAGTTAACTTAGCTTTTAGTTTACCTGTTTGCTTTTGTTCATAGCTTTTTTCTATGTAGTTATGGTTGAATTTCTGCAAGACCTTTCTCCCTCCATCAAAGAAAAAGTGGGAATCTTGATTAGTGTTCCAAATTGTTCAATTCGTTCATTTAATTGCTCAGTTCACTATCTCAATTAATTTCATATCATTTTCTGAATAATCGCGAACATTTTGTAGATTAAATTTTACAGTTCAGGCTCATACTATACAGTTTATACAGGTTATACTTTTTATTAGTCTTTGTGAGAGGGCGACTACCCGCCCTACCACTGAGTCCGCGCGGGCTATTGTGGCACAATTATTAGATACTTACTTAAATTTTTACAAATAATTTCTTTGGATTGAGAAATTTTTGTAACGAAATTTTTCGGTATTATTTGGTTGTTTTCGGCAGTAATCAAAATTTTCAAACTGAAATGATATGAGATATCCAAAAACACTTAAGAGGATTTACCTTATGCACTAGGCAGGTTTCAGCACTTTTAAGGTAAGAAGGGGGAGAACTGGTATGGACTTGAATGTTGCCATTGGTTCACTTTGCTAAATTATGAAGATTCATATCTATTTCCTTTGATCCCAGGCAAACATTTAAAGTCTAGACGGTCGGAGACTGAGGTCTCGGTGTTTTATTTGGTTACTCCCGCTTGTTACATTGTTTTTACTTTATTAAATAATTTTTAACATCGAATTTTGCCATACAATTGCATGTGTCTTTTTTGTGTTGGGTTCTGTAGGAAGTAAATCTAGCAATTGAGTATTTCACTAAATCCGAATGTTTTTCTGGTAGATTTGAGAATTATCAATTTATTGGATATTTAGTTAAAAGTATAAGTTGATAATCGTAGACAAACATTCGGAAGTTCATTCATTAACAGTAGTTGAAATTGTTAGGTGTACATTCCTAAAAATGTTGGCCTTCTATTTCATGTACCTTCCAATTTTCGGGTCTAACACTAATTCAATTGTGCATGCTATTCATTTCATATTGTACAGTTTTGTTTACAGTTACTTACTTATTTTAGTATGTAACTATTTTCTATTTTCGAGTTATATTACCGTTTTCATGTGTGCAAGTTTGTAGACATGGAGGTTCTAACGTGGATTTTTCATTTCACCTTTACAACTATTTCTGTAGTTGCATGTATTTACATGTAATGAGGTAATTTGTGTTGTGATGTGAGTGATACGTGTTTCCAAGGATATTGGAATTTGAATAATTTTTTAAATTCCCAGACTTTGAATTTTTTTTGGATATCATTGATTTATGAGATCCTGTTTCAAAAACGTTCCCGAATACATTTATCACTTCATTAATTTATATTTTTGAAGTGCGAGTGATTTTTTTTTCATTCAACTGACAACAAATTACTCAACTTCAATGATAATTTATATTTTTGGAGTGTGAGTGATTTTGTTCATTGATTGAATTGACATCAAACCAGTTATTCACATGAAAAAGACTAATTTCGTAGAATTTTTTCGCTAGTTGTTTTGAATGTTCAAAATAACATTTATAGGGAAATTATTTCTACGAGTGCGTCTTAATACTCAACTTGTTTGTTTCGAGTATCTATCTGGTTTATCTGGTTTGATTTCAGTTTATGAATGGAGTAATGTTTCAACATCATTCAAGGGTAAGTATGGAAAAGGGTTGTAAGGATATTTACCTTCTTTTAGGAATATCCTGTTGATGGTAGGTATCTATTCTGTTAGGTTATTTTTGTTTTTGTAACGATAACATGTTTATTATTGTTGCAAAGGCGAAAATTTCCTTCAATCAGGATAAAGAAAACATTGTTTGTATTTGACATTCTCTTTCATTTTCATTTTCGGTTTGTATCAAGGTTCCACAGTGCATATTCATGTGTTGTGGTGCGGGCAGGTTTTTCGAATCAAATAGAAATTCTAGGTGTTTCTTAGAATTTTTATCCAATAATTTCATCTTGACAAAGGCCTTCATCATATTGTTAACACATACTGTAGTGGGAATAGGAGGCCAACAGTAAAAGGTCTCACGTTTCAGAACTTACTGAAACAGCTTGTCATTTCTTGAATGTTGCATGCTTAATATTTTTCGTGCAGTGTTCTTAAATGACAATGCATGTTTTAATGAGTGGAGTTTCTTCATTGATGATGGATTTTATCATCAGTGATTTTCACGTTATCATTGTAACACATTTTGTGTGCAATGAATTTGTCTGAAACGTGATGAAGTATTTTATTGTTGGTATTTCCTAGTTTTGGACGACTGGTTTGTTGCAGTTGGCAATCCTTCTCACACATGTCCTAGGTGTGGTCGACAATACTCCGTTCCATCGACTCTAGAACGACATCTTAAATATGAATGTGGTGTTGCTAAGCAATTCGAGTGTGGTGTTTGTCACCGAAAGTTTTCAAGAAGAGATATTCTTCGTTGTCACCAAAAAACTCTTGCACATTAGGAATTTTTAATCATTAGTGATGAGTGCGGGAAGTGAAACAACAAAACGATCGTCAGAATTGATCATTTGATCATTCGCTTCACAGCTACTTTTGTAGTTCATCTAATAATTTTTCTTACTGAAAACATATTAGATGTGTTGAAGCTTTAATCTTACGAATAGTGGACCCAATATTATCATCAGATGAGTAGAAATCCTTTCAGTTTTCTCTGTTTTTGTTGATAATATTGGGTTGGGAGTGGAGGTGGGACTATTCGAATTCAATTTATTTTTTTTCTTTAAAATCCACCGGTGGTATACCTTATCCTTACCCCAATAACCTTATTCCTATATCTATGGAGATGACTGCCAAGCTGAAGCATGAGATGGAGCCAAGCAGAGCCTACCTGGAGTGTGGACTGCGCTAAATTTATAAGAGGTTGGTACATTCATTTTAAAACTTTCCTAAGAAAATTGAATTGAGATTTTATTCGAGGTAAGATCCAAATGAATGGGTTGGTGCAATAACCGGTGATAAGCAATTTCTTAAATCTTCCATGTTCACTAAATTAATGCGTTTCAAATTTCGAGTTTTGCAGTCGTTCTTTTTACTGAAGTTGATTTGCGAAGTTATTGAGTTTACGACTGACCGCAAACACTACAATCGTGAAGAACGACTTCTTAAATCGAAATTGGAAACGTTTTTCGTGAATCTCGAAGATTTTAAGAATTTTAACACTACTGGATATTGAAACAATCCCTTCAATTCAGATTCAAACCTTCATTATGATATTGTATCCTAAGAGAATCGAATCGATAAATTTGGACTCTGATTCTCTGGCTATTGTTCGAGATAATATGATCAGGCTTGAAATATATTTTCAACGGTTATCGATTCATTACTTGTTTGATCTATTTTCAAATTCCATAGCTTCTCTATAGAATCATTTCTACATATAGAGGATTCTGCTATGTATTTGAAGATGGTTTTATTCGTTCTCGAATCCATTCACGAGTTGTGAGATTTGATTGCCGTTGAATATTTCGTCAGTCTGATACCCTTGCTCTCGTCATAATGGTGTGTATATCTTTTTCTCTATTGTTACAGATCTCCCAATAAGTGACTGTCGTTGGCCAACGTCAAATAGTCAATCAATGTACAAAAATTCAATAAAAACAAATTTGATACAAATTTTGCTTTCATTTCCTATTTCCAGAAAATATGAAGGCCATTTAAGAAAGTAAGCGACCTGTGAAGTTCAGATAGAATTCGTTAGTATAGAACTCCTTATTTCCAGGAGACAAATGGTTTCTCAGACAAACTGAAGACTTCACACGTGGCTTTCCTTGTGGCAACTGTGGTAAGCTCTACAAGCATCGAGGAAACATGCGTAGGCACATGGTTTACGAATGCGGCAAACAAGCACGTTTTCAATGTTCGTATTGTTTTAGAAAATTTCATCAGCAATCTAATTTGAAAAGGCACTTGGAAAATAAGCATAGGAGCATGCCAAAATTTAACGATAGTATTACTGTATTCCGAACTTCGCGAGTCTCCATAGATTCTTAAAATTACCGATTTCGACAAACTTCAAAATTTGATCGTCCGTTTCCTTGAACCGTCTTTTTCATTGCTGAATGAATTTAACTGTTTAATGAAATATTAAAATTTTCTTTGCTGTCTTAATAATATCAGACATATGAGTTCGAACGCCACAAGGATAGCTTTCTAATGCTTCACACTAGTCAACAATAAATCATTGCCATCAAATTTTAAAAAAACATGAAATTTCAGATAATAAGATGGTTTGGAGCTTTAATTAATTAATTTGGTGTATAATTAAAATGATTGTCTATCAGAGAATGAGAGCTCCATAGTATGTCATAGTCACACATAACAAACATGCCTAATTTTCGTGTTTGTTTCTTGAGCAAAAATTTGTTCCATATACAAAGATAAATTTAGTGAGTTCAAATCTAGTCAAGTATTTTTAACAATCATTGTATAGTATTTGTACCTGGAAACTATAACGACAGTATTGTAGGAAAGTGATATAAAGTAATTAAATAATTGATGAAAAATAGAGTTTGTACCCAGGATAGTTAAACCCGCCGCTGTTTCCGGATCATCAATAATTAAGAGAGTGATATTAAGGTAAGCATTATCATTAATTTGAAATGGGTGGCTTTTACTCATAATGGGTTTTATTCAAATACTTCATAGGGATTAATATTTTAGCACATTTCACGATAGCATATTCCATGGGTTGAATCAGTTTCAAAATTAATTTCACTTCCGTTTTATTTTCGTAACGTATTTCTATCCCCTTGAAGTGTTTGATTACACTTTGACTACCAATTTCTTCTGAAAATTTTTGGTATGGGTTTTAAACATTGAACATATTTTATAGTTTGGCTTCTTTTAGTTTCTTTTCATCATCCCAACGACGTGTCTTTACCTGCCTGAAAGTATAAAGATGATATCACAGGATAAAAAAAAAAACAATTCTCTGAAAATTTCTAAAAGTCATAAGTAAAATTTATCGGTATGTACGTTCGGAGGACGAACATCTTTTTTTTGTTATTTATACTTTGATTAAAATGCATTATATCATTGATATGACCAAGATTTTATTTTCTCACTATTCTCATTATGTTTTTATGCTTCGTGTGGTATTTCTCTGATTTCACATATAAGTGATATTGGTAGTCAATGTGTTTGATTTATTTCTTTTCTGTTTTCCTTGATATCGTTACAAACTATTTGGGACAGGTGGGTAATTTTTCAATACATTTTGTGGCTTCGTTAAGACCGAAAAAAGGTGAAGTGATACTGGCTTTTCATTGAAATTGTGGTAGGAAAATCAAATTTTTTGATTGTTATCAGAGTTCGTACCTCAACAAAAATCACAATCACTTACATGTTTCTCAGTAGAAAAATCCATTCAAGGACAATCAGACTGAAATGAAATGAGGGTTGGCCATATTCGTTTGATGCTTTGATTAAATATTACAAATCCGAGTCCAAAGGGGAATTGATTATTATGCTATTTTGAATTTGCTATTGTTATTGGCAGAATCTTATCTCTCGGGTGACATATATAGTCCGTTCACGAAAGGTTGAGCACATAGTAGGCGTTTTTTTATTTATCTGAAGTTGGCAGTATTTGCTGTCATAACGTAAAATAAAGACAACGTTGCCGAATGTAACCGGCCTCGTTCGACGAGATTGAGAGTTATCAGACAACTCTATGCAATATTGACAACATTGCGTATCAATCTGACAAGAACATAACCTAAATTTTAATATACACAGTGGAATATGCCAAATTTCCATGGCCAACCGACGGCTCAACCTTTCGTGAACGGACTATATGCTAAGTCTGAAAATTCTGCTCTGCACGCCGAGCAGAATATTCAGACTAAGCAATAGTGTACTGTATAAATTAATTCGCTCACTTTGGTATTGTAGAGCTAATGATACGGTAAAGTTAATTCAATTGAAAATAGTTTATGAATCTCATCCAACTATTGAATCAATCTTGAAAAGTGGTTTTTCTTATTTGTTATTCCAAACTGGACAAATTTAAGATTCATCGTATTTGAATATTTCTAAAATGATTGCTCGATTATAATAATATTAATTTTCACTCGGTTTATTCTCGAATAAGCACGAAAACTCTAGGCCTATGAGGACATCCCATTAACATTGCCAACTACGAAACACCTCGTATCTTGTGTTCTTTCGAAGGATGCCGAGAACGTGCTGGGTTTACTCGCCATATTCGTGTGATCATTATGTAATATAACTAAAAACATACAAGAGTAAAAAAATTGATATTGCTCAGTCAATGTTAAGCGATATTTCAATAACAAATTAATTTATTATCATTATTAATTTATTGTCAAAGCTTTTTATTTAGAAAATCAATCTTTAATAGATCAGTCATTTAGAAATAGTAAATATAAAAGTGAAAACACGTTCTCGAAAAAAAATTGATATGAAAAGATAATATGAAATGATGATTTTTTCCAATAACAAATTGAATTAAAATGGAATCATGCCTGGAAAAGTATTGCATGATTCATATACTTAAATATAGAAAAATATTTTAATTCATGTATTGTATATGCACATTTGATTACTACCGCTAGCTACATTTTTTTTTACTTCACAATTTTTAGATTCATTATCAATTCAAATATGTATCGAACTCGATATTTCTCTCCCGCGAATTACCCTTTTTTAAATTGCACAACAAGAATCATTTAAAAATTAGTGACGGAGATCGCTTTCGCATAAATTCAACATTTGGACTGTCGGTGATGGACTGTATTCCAGAATTAGTTGTTGTACCCACCTATTCAGGTTGTATAGCCATTAAAATGTATATTATTTGATGGTGTTTTTGATCTATGCATCATCCGAAAGAACAAATAGGAGTAATTATACTTGAGCAAAATAAAGAGGAGCACTCATTAGTCTGCGATGAATGTATTTCAATCACTTCATGAATAATTTCCTTTTTTGAAGTTCCTGATAAAATTAGTTTTTCTAACAGTTCGAGCAATTTGTAGGTTTTTGTTGATTGGTGGTACCAAAATGTTTGAAAACTAGTTTTAGAGGTTTTATGTATTTCTTTACATGAATTGGACATGCTGCTACCACAATTTAAAATACATGTACTATCTAGTAGTCACCCGCTGAACTCGTTTTCATGATATGAGTTTTTTTTCCAAATTGGGTAGAGGAGATGTGTAGAATTAAGATGCATTGCATTGAATTTTTTTTCTGTCGACCTATAAATGAGTGAGGTTAATGTGTACGAAATTGATCATTAATGACCCATTTTAATGTTAGATTTATGCCATTTCAATGTGCAATTGTCATGGACAACCGAACACAATGCATTCAGAAGCAATACGAGTAATGTTGAAACTCTACTGGAACATAGAAATTTCATCGTAAAATGTACGTCTTGTGTAAAATATAAATGTGTTCCAATCGAAAAATCATTTTCAATTTATGACGAGGTCGAGGGAAAAATCTTGTAATGAACTGGTGTATTAATCTAGCAAATATTGGTCCCGAACTATTAAACTATCTTGACCATTAGTCGCTGTCATTAACAAACCTAGTTGATTAAATAACTAACAAATTAAAATTCCCATAAATATAGTTCCGGAAATGCATTGTTTCAAAGATACAGGGTGTTGAAGTTTTACTCAAAATCTGACTAAAAAATTGGTACGATACGGAGATATTTTAAAAAAACAATTATTCTGGAATTCTTCGTTCAATTTGTGATAACAAAATCCCTTCTGCTTTCTTTTAGTGTGGGGTGCCGTCTTTATTCAAGAAAATTAAACATCTTAACTCGTATTTGTTGTTACTCCAACACACTATGCAGAAGAGATACTACGTCAAGATATTTTATTTTTTTACATGGAAACGGAGCCCCACACGAAAAAACGCTTGAGAGATTTTTCGTCATAAATTGAACGAATAATTCAATAATATTTTTAAGTTCAAAAATCTCAGTGGCGTACCACTTTTCCAGTCAGTTTCAAAGTTAAACTGTATACCTTATCTTGGAAACAATGCATTTCCGGAACTACATTTATGGGAACCTTCCATAAAATATTCTGAGGAATCATCCCTTTAAATCTTTCGCATCAATTAAGAAACACCCTGTATATCAACAGCGCACTGCTGTTTCGTCAATCTTACATCGATATTTCTGACAAGTCGGAGGTCTACAATACTTATCTTCGGTAGAAGTATGAAAAAAGGGTACAGAAAACTGGCGTTTGCAATTATTATGAGCGTGAGCGGAACGGCAGTAGTGAAGGTGGCGAATAAAAGATTGACAATAACAGAATTCAAAGAATCAATTGTAGAAAGACTGTTCAAAATCAAAAGCGACAAAAATTTTCCAGCAAATCAAGCAGAAGACGGGGATAATATTCACGAACTGAAAGATTTAGGAAGAAAACAAAGACGCCGTTGCGTCAATTGCTACCAGCAAATTTCTGTGGAATCTGGAAGACATAAAGCGAGCCAAAGAACGCCACAAACTACCAAGAAATGCATACAGTGTGACAAACACTTTTGCATTGATTGCTTTTCGAAACACATACTGCCAAATTGAAAAAGTGATAGTATTTTATTTGGTTTTTTATTTTATAGATTTATGTTTTGAGTTGTAATAATAATAAAATATGACGAACTATGAATAGATAAAATTTTCTCAGAAAAAATGTCATACTTCTTGAACGAATGTTCTAATGAGCTCTCCAAATCGCAGGTCAAGCGCTCTTTTTTACGGAGTAGGCCATACTATACTGCAGACTAGTATATTATGCAACGAGTGTATAATGATAGCTATTATTCACGAGGTGAAGTTAGGCTTAAATCACCGATCTAATAACAGCCATTATACGTGAGTAGCATATATCCACGGCTAAACCCAGGATTTTAGTTGGGGGGGGGCTTGTGTAGCTCAAACCTGTTCCGAGAAGATGGTCGGTAGGGTTATTGAAAAAAAAATCATGAAAATTGACGTTTATTTTAATTCAAAACTAGCAGTGATTGGGAAGGCCACATCTATTAACAGAATATTTCTCTGCCATGAAATTGAAAATAATGTAAAGCTGTTATTTCATCCAGAGAAAAATGATCAGGACTCAATGAAATCGATTGTTATCTGTTGCTTAACGAAAGAAACTTTTATTTTAGGGTTGTCTTTGAAGGGTTTAACCCTTAGCACCCTCAACAAAAATTGAAGACAGAAACTTCCAATTGTAGCGAATAATAATTTCGAGCCAAACTATTCATAAAATACTCTCGAAAATGAATGGTTTAACTATAGATAAAAATATTGATGCATCCACCGCTACAGATGGCTCCTTTAGAGGTACCAAGATCGAAGATCTATGATACATCATTACAAGTTCTTTAATACCTCGAAAAAACTTACCTTAGGTTATAAATGATGTGAAGCTAATACGGGATGTGCTCTCATTGAAATGTCCTACAACTACAGAGCTGATAAGAGCTTATAAGAGATAGGTGACTAATGACATAAACGCTGATCCATTTTACATAAAGCAATCGCGCTTCCAACGAGAGATGTCCATACCTTGCTGTTCAGTTGTTGGGAGTATTTCACCCTCTTGTGATTTTACTGAAACACTCACATAACATCTTTATTTCAGCAAAAAGACCAGCAAGAATGGAAAAAAAATTGGATCGTATTATTTTTATGTTGGAATTTCTTCGTGTAGAAGTGGATAGAGCAATAAAACAAAAGAATCCCCAAGATCCAGCTGATCATTCTACAAGACATTATTTTCCAATAAGCCAAATTGAAGCGCTGATGGCTTTCAATACTTTAATTCAAAATGACAATCTGGAAAATTACAATTTGTGAGTTCATCTCAATGTTTCAGTAACATGAAATATTTGTTGGGTTTCATAAAAACTTACGCACCAAAAAGAAACTTTACGTCTTTTTCTAATCGGAAATTCTCAAAATACTTCTGGAAGTCTTTTTTCCGATTTCTTTACTTTACCATCTACGAATTCAAGGAAACTATATTGAAACAGTTTGTTCAATTTATTGAAATACAAATACCAACAGAGCAGGACTATAGTTGAAATATTCGGTCCATGTACGCAATTACTACAAAAATTGATATAGCCATAGTGACAACCTTCCGCTCTTGGCTGAGCAGGCCAATCTTATTCCTTATGCTTTCAAGCAATATCACGCAGCTGGGGCTCACAGTGAACACTTAAGTGGAATTATCGTATAAAGCTTGGAAATAGTAGTTTAGTTTACTTCTTACTCTGAGATCAATGCTATTTAAGTGTTGTCAGTCAAATATTTCGTCCGCCAGGAATTCGCTTCTAATTTTTCAAAACCCAGGGTTTTCGAGCACTGAAACGAAAAGCAGCAAATGACTTTCCATTAATGAAAACCTTGCTCGATGTCTTTGAAACTCCAAGCTCCTCTGAGGTAGAGAAATGCATCAGAAGAGGTTTAGCAGGCGAAAGGAAAGCTACAAATGAGCCCCAGGTTGAAATCTATGTTGCATTGCGAAGTCAGAACTTGAAAGAACTGGCAAGTAAAATAATAAATGGACATTAAAATATCGCTAAATCTTCAAACTTCCTGCTTTGCTTAACAATTATAAAAATGCAAAAATAACATGTGACCTGAATGAAAGCGATCAAACTTTTTTGGAAATACTTGGTTAGAAATCGAATAAACGCTTCAACCATCTCCATAAAATACAGTGGAACTTCCCCAAACGAACTTCTTATAACGAATTTCGTGCAAGACATTGCACCTTGAATCCAAATTCTATGTTAACAACACCCTCTAAAACGAAGTACATTCTCCCTATAACGGAATATTCAAGGAATATCACTCTTTGAATGGGTATTGGTTAGAAGGTATAAGGGTGGGTTTTTTTCGAAATTCGGACGTACGTACGTACGTAATAAAACCCTTGAAGTAAATCATTACGGAGGACAGAGAGATCCTTCTGAAACGGTTTTTGATACACCCCTGTGTGTTTGGTTTCAATCTAACCATTGCGCTAGTCGGCTAGTGTGAAAGTTGTGCGAAAATGTCTAAAAGGAGTTGCTTAAGTTTGAATGATAAACTTAAATTTATCAGTAAAGTCGACCGCGATATTGCCGACTATAGAAACAAATTTTATGTATAACTAAATTTCTTTATAACGAATTTTTTTTGCGGATTTAGTGCTTTCGTTATAGGGAAGTTCCACACTATAAAGATAAAATAGATCAAGAACTTACAGTACCAATGCATTCCTAGAGCTCAATATTGCTATCAAATGCACTTGTGCTATTTTTATTATTGAACCTAAATGTTATAACCCAAGATGAAATGAATTGAAAAAGCGTTCCAATCACTCAAATTTCCGTAGTCATTCGATATATATATTCTTTTGAAATCAAGAGCTAACATAATACAATACATAAAACAAAAATAAAAATCCCTAACTGAGGTTGGTGCAAAACGGGGTACCATACATTCGATTAACCATTGTCTTGGGAATTCAAATATACGTTTTTGAATAAATTCTCTACTGACAAGCACAAATTTTGCTTATTCATTTAAATATTCAGTTACCTTTCATAATAATAACAGGGGCTAACTAAACAAGTTATTTCAATATTTCTAGTTTCTGAATTAAAATCAAAGTTTTATGAAACCCAAAATATTTCCGGAGTAACCCATTCATCTTGATTGCAAATATTTTCAGAAGAATTTCATTAGGTCCATAGGAGGTTTAACAGCTAAAGATTTCCATACTCGAGCTATGACAAGTATAATGACAAATTCGTTAGCGACACAGTGTAGCTGGAAGGGGATGAAAAATAACCACAGAATTGGAGGTCTAGAAGTTTTCCACTGCATATTTGGTAATAATATTCATCATCTCTGATAATAATCGAAAAAAATTGATCGAAATATTCAAATTGGTCTCGGGACACCGAAAAAAGGAATTAAACGAATAATTCCTTTTTTCTATAAAGATATTTCATCAATCTTAATGAGGCAATTCTCTTTATTCCCCTGCAGCTTATGGTTATAAGGAGTTGTAATTTTTTTCCAGAAATAATTTCCCAGCAATATGAAATAACTGCCAGAGAATTTGAGATTTTCACTAAGGATTGGCTGCGACATGCGAAACAGAGATTATGTAGAGAGGAAAAAAGAAATACGTGCTGATTTTAATTATTTCTCTTACGCTTAATAATAAATATGCTGAAATTTAATTTTTCTTCTTTTGTTTTACCACAATTGCCCTTGTATATATGGGAAATTAAAAACAGGAAGAGATTCAAGGCTTCGTAGGAATGAAATATTGAGGAACTCCACTGTGTTCTCTCTATTTGGAATTCGTTATTTTATGTGTTGGAATTCCATTTCGGAGCAAAATTTAATATGAACCATTAATTTATCAAAAATAAGCATTTCTTACCATTTATCTTCAATGGAAACCTCAAAATTTTATATTACAATAATCTCAAAATAACTTCACTGGAAAAAATGTTTTTAGTGCAATCAACTGAATCAAAAGTTTTGTCTAGATTATAGAAAAAACATCAATTCATGGTTGGATTACGATAAACGTAACTAGTCCAGTGAGGCGCTTCCAGGCCAGGGGATGAGGGTTTTATTCCAAAAAATAAATAAAACTGAAATAGTTTAATTTCAAAAATTAATGAAATCAACAGTAACAATAACCGACTGAAAATTTTTTCTGATAATATTTAACCGGAATAATTGACCGGATGAAAATACAGGGTGTCTATAAATGATTGTAACAGCGCAGTTGGCTTTGAATTATTCTTTGCCGCTACAGAATACCAAAAGTGGGTTCACTCTAACCAATCAGATCATAGTATGATCACAGAATTCTGTGGTTTGCATAGGAAGCGGCAAAATGAGAATAATCCAAAGCCAACTGCGCTGTTACAATCATTTATAGAGACCCTGTATTATAAATACCTAGACACTACTAGCTGAATCAATTAAGAATTGGATCATGCGTGTACAAACCTTGGTTCGAAATGATCAATTCGGTACTTTTCGGAGTAGTTTTTTTACATTCAACGTCAGGCAGAATTATTATACCAATTAGTTTAATCTCCTCTTCAGCATCTTTTGAACTTTAAGCAAAATAGTTTCCAAATTCGGCACGTATCGTTTATTTTCAAAGTTTTTTCAGTTACTTTATCAAGAGTACCTAAAGTAAACACGAATCAGTTGTTTAGTCGTATAAACATCCTTTGCAAAGTTTCCAGAACTGAGTTACTGCTTCCATAAAAAATTATTTTGTGTTGGAACACCTTGTTCAATCAAATCCTCATTCGCATTAATGGTACAATATTTACAATAAAGTCGAATCGGTTCGAATAATGATTCTGATCGTGATGCGCATGCTCCGTTCAGTCATGAACGTATAGTCCATCCAAGAATGGGAGACATCGAAGAAGGTCCTGAAAGTCCTGGAGCATTGACATTTATGGTTACAAAAAATTATAGATATAACACATGACCTAGAACTAAAATTGTCTAAATCCCAATACTATCTGTTAGCGTTATTTTTAATACCCACCAGAATTCCTCAAATCAAAATAGTACTCGATGAGCTAATACCGACTTAATTTCACGGCCGCTCTAGATTCTTGGATGTACTATTTCTGCAACTGAATTGACTGCGTTTCAGGGAAAATCATAATCAATTGTAATTATATTGCGAAAGAGACCAGTTATTTCAAAACTGGTGAATTATGTTCACAAGTTTCTGAGGTATTTTTAAGATTTTCCATAAGAAAACATGCGTGTCGCAGCTATGGATTGCTCAGAGAATTCAATATTTCTGCCTGAATATCGATGGTAACCATAATTCACAAATCAATTATGAAACTCGGTAGGATTGAAGAGGATTGATATAAGTTTTAAGCACCTCTAAATTAAACATCCACACGTGTATGTGCAGCTTAAAGTGTTCACTCGTACTACTGCATACGATATCGTTTATTAGAAACTGAATTGTTTGAAGGCCCTGAAATCTTGGACTTGTAGAACTACTTCATATCGTTTGATAACCAATCTTAAGCTCTGCAAACTGATTGAAAGGTAGGTGAGTTGAAAATTTAAGTCCTTGTAAAATAAAAAATTTTTCCGTCGACCTCAAATCAAAAACTCAGTTTAACGTACAGGGTGACCTGAACTACAACTTTTTAACTCTGAGAGATGAAAAAAATGAATGTCACATTGCGATGGTTTTTTTTCGAGAAACTCATCAGGCCGTCATCCTCAATGCTCTATCTTTTGTTTTCGAGTTATAAGTGCTATAAACTTGAAACAAAAACATTATACAGACACTTTTTTTATTGGAATCCAGTGGCTCAATCTAATTTTGTCTTTTCTTATGGAAAACATTAATTATTTTTACGTGAAAAAATCACCGTTTCTTTCACGTGTCAAAAATATTTAACATGTTATGTTTCGCTCCTATGTCAGTGGCGACGCTAGTGGGGGGGCAAGGCTAGCCCAGAATTTTCAGTGGCGGTAGTGTTGAATGAATTGGAACAATTTTGTTCAGCATGGGCCATAAAAATTTAGGGAGGGCCCGGGCCAATCCTTGCCCCCCCGAGCTCCACCTCTGACCTAATAGCGATATGTGACATGTTGATTCTTTTAACGTAAAAATAAATTATTGTTTCCATGAGAAAAACAGAATTTCATGAAATAAATCTGGAAGGCAACCTCTCTGCAAAAATTAGATTGAGCCACTTGATTCTAATCAAAAAGGTGTCTGCATAATGCTTTTGTTTCAAGTTTATAGCACAAATAGGAACGGAGATAATGACCAAAATTGAAATTACCCAAATGTCAATTTTGACTTATAACTCGAAAACAAAAAGACGATAGAGCGGTTGACGGCAAAATGAGTTTCTCGAAAAAATGTAATGTGCCACTCATTTTTCTCTATCTCACCGAATCTGACCACCCTGTACATGGAATCGATCAATTCCTATTATATGCATGTTTCTCCTATTTCAATAATGACCAAACAAGTATTCATAAGCAGCACGAGTTAAGTTTCTGAAACAAAAATAAGAAATTTATATTATGATAAACAAATGCATTCCAATGAAGAATTTGAACTCGATTCACAATGCGGTCGACGGAGAAAAAAAATTCAATCAACTCGTTTATTAATCTAGCGATTGATGGTCTCGAAATATTTATGCGTGAATGTTAAAATATCTCAATCATTAATCGCTGTCATTGATGAACTAGTTAATTAAATAACTATGATAATGGGGCAATATATCATTCTATCGACTTGTATAATACTTCAATAAACATATACACCGATTCATCTGAATAGCTCACAATATGGTAGCTTGACAAATTTTTAATCATTCCTGAATTACTATTTTGGGGTTTAGAATTATTCTATTTTAACGATTCATTTAAACTGAGCACTTAACCGATACACTGCACTCAGCGGTCCAAAAACCTTGTTTTGATTTTAATTATTTTTAGGCCTCAATTTCCAAAGGTTCGTATGTGAAAGATGTGGTCGAAGCTATAAACATAAAACTAACCTGTGCAATCATATTAGAGAAGAATGTGGAAAGGGACCTTCTCATTTTTGTCCTATATGTCAAAAAGGGTTCAAGAAAAAACAACATATGCAAAGACACATTCTAACTCATCCAGATTGGAATAATTATTTACCTGCACTTCCTCAGCCTGACAGGAACAAACAACAAACTCAACAGTACTTCCCTACCTTGAACAGTTTGTATCAAACTGCACAACAGTACATCCAGAATTTTCCCAAACCAAATAGCACATCGTGAAGACGATTTTTGACGTATATATTGAGTTTGTGAAAATTGTCATTATAAGATGGGATATACAGATAGAGAACGAGTGCGACCAACTTCAGGAGGTTCTGCATGAAAAAATAATGACACTATGGCACTATGCTATATAACTACTATTGTATAATCCATTCATTATATGTCTGTTTGCTCGGCTATAATAATACCCATTAATAACAAGTGAATAATGAGCTATTATTCGTTGCTGTCAGATGCTTCATAGATTCAGATTCAATTAAGGGTTTTCCAATAAGAGGTGCTATTTTGATATTCGAAGAAAAATGCCATTTTTCAATATAAATAATCGAATGTTTATTTCATTATAAATAAGAAGCTATGCCGTTAATAGTGGAAAATAACATCAGGCAAATGACCACCACGACCACGCTTACAGGATCATATCCTCTTGATGAAATTTTCAATAACCAAATCGCAAAATGGCTGCCCTATGTCCTCCATAGCCTCACGAGTTCCATCTTGGATTTATTACAAAATATACAATGATAAGTTCTCTAAAAATTTCTCATGTGCCAACTTTACTCTTTCCACATTTGTAATAGAAGAAACGTCATGTGAATAATAACTATCATTATACGCTCGTTGTATAAAAGAGATTTTTCTTCACAAATTGAACGAATAATTAAAAAATGAATGTTATTTTGGAATATCTTAGTGGCGTTCCATATTTTCTTGAAAAATGAAGATCATTACTTTTATGCGCGCCACCGATGAACATAATTCTAAATTGTGTGTCAGAAAACACGTAATAATTACCTCTTGAAGACCACCAAATTTCATTCGCATATATCGACCGGTTTCAGATCAATGAATAAATAGTAATTTTTTAAGGAAAATCTTAAATTCCGTACATTGGAAGACGAAGCATGAAGTAATGAGCATAATGTCAAATTTCATTCGCATACATATATATATATATATATCGACCGGTTTCAGATCAATGAATAAATAGTAATTTTTTAAGGAAAATTTAAAATTCCGTACATTTTAAGACGAAGCATGAAGTAATGAGCATAATGTCACTTTTTCATGGAGAAATATCTCCGAAGTTTGTCGCAGTTATTCACTTACAACTTTCATAATGAAAAGAGTAGCTAAAATACCAAAGTTTATTTTAGATTTTAGTTATTATTCTTTTTGACTGGATATTTGTGAATATAATATTTAGTGTGAATAGATTTTTTTATATTGTGAGATATGAGAGAGTTCTTAATAAAATTTATACATGATGCTTCTTGTGGATGTTCATGAATCTAACGCAAAAATATTGGCTGTTGTAGTTTGAGAATAAGTTCTGAACTTGCTATTGATGATGTTCACTTAATGACTGTTCGAAAAGATGCACTTTCATATGTTTTATCAATAATTTTGTTATTATTTAAATCCAGTGGATTTCGACTCGAATAATATGGAAATATATGGAAATGATGATGATTAATTAGTATCTGTCAGATACCAGTCATAGATTATCTGGAAGTTTTTTGGGAAATTTGTATTTTCAAAGACTTTCAGACCACGATTCATAAAATAAAGAAAAATCAATTTGATTATGTATCTACTTGTCAAAAACCAATCAAAAATAACTTGTAAAATTTATTTCGTTGAAGTAAATCCTTATAATTTGAAAGCGATTTATGTTGAAATGCCAAACATTATTGAATGGAAATATTTCAACTATAGACAACAGTCATAGAACTTTTCATACAGCTAAAAAACACCCGTTACTATTGAAAACAGTGTTTGCTAACATCGAGAGAACTAGAAAATCTTTTGATGAATATTATCTAAATGATCTGATGAAAACATGAATTTCTGTAATTTATTTTATTATCATCAATATGTTTGTGTTATATCTATCAAATTATTTATTACAGAGAAATATAGAACAAAATAGTAATAATCATTTGATTCAAGGAATATCTTGCCACTTTTCACTTAGCAAATTCGGATTTAAAAATGGACTAGTGTTTTATATACTTACCGCTCAAGATCCAGATGTGCTTGCCATACTAATAATAAAAAATGCTGTATAATTATTTCATCAGTGATTTCTTTATGCACTTGACTCTTTATGGTTTCGATTCAAGCAGTGGAGCCGTATATATGAGTCTAAATTCAATGTGTGGTTACATATTATTTTATTCAGATCTACACTGCTCTATATAATATTTTCTGTTTTGCCAATACTGACATAAGTTTTCAATTTCATTATCCGAATTCGAATTTTGGCTTATACAGAACTCCAGGAATATTTAATAAATATAATGTATTTTTCAATTTACTAGCATTCAGTCGTTTTCTTCAATCCCTGTTCATTATAATTTCTTCCTAACAACTTATTTGCAATGGTTTGAAATTAGCTAGTTTAAGCACACCATGTTTTCAGTTTTATTTTGGCATGCCTGGTTTTAAAGTGAGATGCTCATGATCCACAATTGCTGCTTCATTCCGTTGTTTTTTCGTGCCTCCGAAATGCTTGCAAGAGAACTGTAATGCATCGTTTGTTGTAAGTGTTGCTGTGCCTGCCCAATGCATAACAAATATATTGAGTAGTATGAAAATGTTTCAGATCTCGTTTTGTACGCTGCTACTTTTGAGGAGTACAGTAATCTCAAAGTTTTCAACCATGGAGTACGCTACGGCTGCTCTAGATGTCAGAAGACTTATCTTCAGAAAAAACTCTTGGAAGACATCTACGTTTTGATTGTGGTCAGAGCCCATCGTTTTCGTGTCAGATGTGTTCTAAAAGATTTAAACATGGTTACATTTTGTTGAAGCATATGAGACACACTCATGATATTTTCATTCAAAAATTGCGAAAGAGAAGTCGCGATCATTACAAGAAGGAAGAAATTGATTAACAAAGAAAATCTAGTCACCATAAAAAATAAACTAGTCATATATTTATTTTTACGACTTAACTTAATGAAAAAATTAGGATTATTTATTTATAAAACTATTTATTCTAATATTTATTAATTTATCGTCACTACTCTAAGGTATTTAAAGAATCAAAATATGCCATGAGGTCTCATAGATATTTTACGTATTACTTATAATATGTGTGCCATACATTTTAAGGGACTGTATGTATGATTTTTCGAAACTGAATTTGAAACGTCATAACTTTTAAGTGCATTAATCTAGGAACGAACAAATTTTATTAAAGTGCTGTTGCAAGTGCAATCCGGTTGCTTTAAATTGAAGATGCTAGTCTATCGTTGAAGAACAATACCACAGCTTTCTCGAATTGAATTAATGTTAATTAATTTGTTTAATCTAGTCTTACATTTGTCGTACAAATGAATGTGGAATGCTTATATTTTATATAATTAAGAATAGTGTAGGTACAAATATTTATTTGATTATAATAATTTCGATTAGATACTATTTAACTCGAAGGAAGTATTTTTTCACCCTTTCATTTTTTTGTTACCAGTTTTCTATTTTGTGTATTTAGAATTACTGAGGAAGTTGATCAAATTTCGGATATTTCCTGCGAATAAATTTCGATATAATTTTGCTGAACAGGATCTTCAGAGATCTTCAAATCTGGAAGAAATTCAACTCCATGAAGAACATAATACCTTTTGATGCATAAAACTTTTTTCGAAATTTATGAGAAACTCAGATCAGACTGATGTTAAGCAAAAGTATAAGCTTTTATCAATAAATATATAGTACAAAATAGATTAATAGTATAGTACATAATAATTTCCTGGCTATTTAGTGATATTCAGAAATATCAATCACTTGGGATAGTTCCCAAATATAGTTTAGTCACATCACTTTTCCTCTTCAGTGCATGTCACTTTCATCTTCGAACTAAGTACCGATATCACCTAACTTTGAGAGATTTGAATTGTAGTACCACCGAATTAAATTTGATAACTAAACAACGGAAGTAACATTTAATTTTTCAGATTTTCTCAATGGTCTTCTAAGAGGAAAGAGGAGAGGTACTAAGTGGACAATACCAGATATGCATGCTGCCCTCTATGCCATTTCTAAAGGTCTTTTAACGCAGAGGGCAGCTTCAAAAAAATATAATATTCCCCGGAAACCTTGCGGGATCACATAGGACTGTTTCCGTGATAAAATATCAGTTTGATTGTGCAAAACATGACAAACTCGAGTATTCAACAAGTGGCCTTATACATTTCATCCGTTTTAATGTACTGAAAATCAGATTGAACCAAATTTCTGAATGATTCATTCGCAATGTAGCGTTCAATAACGACGCATGATTGTAAATATTGATTTATTTATTTTTGAGTATATATAGAGTTTAATGTTAGACACAATGTGAGAATGCAAAATAAACATTTTTCAGAAACTTTTTGTTCATAAATATATTCAGCAGGGTTTTGAAAAATTGCACAAAAAGGACACAAATATAGGCTTTTAAAATGGAAGAAAACCGCCGCAAATTCAGGTGTTTTTCTTAAACTAATTTCGTTCAGAAACACAGAATTTTGGATAACTATAATGTAACAGAAAACTCATTGGTATCGAACGAAGCAAAATACAGTGAAATTTCCCCATAACGTAATCGATAAATCCGCAAAAAAATTCGTTATAAAGAAATTTCTGTATACAGCAAATTTGTTTCTATAGTCGGCAATGTCGCGGTCGACTTCACTGATAAATTTAAGTTTATCATTCAAACTTACCCACTTCCTTTTTGGCATTTTCGCACAACTTTCCCACTAGCGTAATGGTTAGATTAAAACCAAACAGCCAGGGGTGTATTTAAAACTGTTTCAGAAGGATCTCTCTGCCCGCCGTAATGATTTAGTTTGAGGTCGGGATTTATTACGTACGTCCGGAAAAAGTTCGGAAAAAACCCACCCTTATACCTTCTTACCAATACCCATTCAAAGAGTGATGTTCTTTGAATATTTCGTTATAGAGAGAATTTACTTCGTTTAAGAGGGTGTTTTTAACATGAAATTTGGATTCAAGGTGCAATGTCTTGTACGAAATTCGTTATACAGAAAAATTCGTTATACAGACGTTCGTTATAGGGAAGTTCCACTGTATATGCTGTTTTTCTATTGGATCTCAGATTTTGACCGTGGCGATAATAGATCATTCAAAATTAGTATTTACAATCGTAAATTCCACCTCTCAAAAACAATAAATATGAACGGGAAAAGAAATTTTTACTAAAAGAGAACATAAGTAATACATTAATTCTCCAATAATTTAATTGGAAACTGAAAAAATCAGTAACATATTAGTTAGGAAAAGGCCTGAATTGCACCGAGTGGATAAGATCTTTAATATCCTCCATAAGAAAAAAAATTCACGATGGTAAGTTAACTGTTCGAATGAACCAGTATTGGTACTCACGGATCTCAAGATTCAACACCGCTAGATTTTTTCTTTCAAAAGAGATCGTTTGTACCTACCAGTCTCCTTCTATTGATTCAAGATCGATAAATCAGGTTCAAAACAAAATTTAATCAAAATACAGGGTTATCCATTTTGCGGTTTCAAAAGTAAACGTAAATAAAACACATAAAAATATTTTTTGTACAACTGTCAAAAAAACTTGACTTTTCTTCATCACTATGGATGCGTAAAATATTACTTTTTTTCACCGTTAAAAAAGTCTTTTTTCACCGTTAAAAAAAGTCTTTTTTTCACCGTTAAAAAAGTCTTTTTTTCACTGCTGATAACTAAAATTAGAACAACTTAAAAATAATGAATATTTTAATTACAACTAATTTCACAAAATTATGAATGTATCTGTACCTTATAAAGTAAATTAGTTTCGTCATCAGCATCTCTGAGAAATTTATTGATATTATCCCTCCATAACACTTTAGATTTCTTGCCTCGGTATCCGACGCTTTTGTTCTTAAAAAGCGGGACCAATTTTGAAAAATTCCTTATATCAATATTTTCCTTGACATTCGATGTTTTTTTTAACATTGAGCTCCATAACTTGGAAGGTTTAGAATTTTTTATTTTTCCTCGAAATAGCATGTGAGCACATTTTCAGAAACCTTTTTTACGTTGTTCTTGTTGCGCCATTCTCGAAATTGGTTATATGTTTTCTCAAATTATTAGCTTTGATGTGGATGGTAACATATAAGATACAATTGTATTTGCTTCTTCAGCCATATCTGCGGGGGTATCACTAATACTATCATGTTCAACATTCATCTTCTTTAAAATAATTCGAAATTGAAACAACTACGAGCAAATACTGTCAAAGATTCAAACAATTTCAACAAACTGTTTCTATAGTTACGACACAGAAAGATCACTGGATTCATTTAAATATTGTACTGAAAGCATTATCTTCAATGATTATACGTATTTCAGACGATGTAAATTCACATTCACAGTTGTACAAAAAATGTTGTTTGTATTTCGTGCGTATAAAATTCGTGTTTTCATGGCACATTCGAGTGAATTTTTGGCCTCGACCTGCGGTCTCGGCCAAAATTGACACTCTCATGTGCCATGAAAAAAACACTCATTTTACGCACTTAATACAAAAATAACTATTTATCATGATATTTCTTTTTTATTATGAAGTTTGAACGTTGACATTTGTGTGAAACACTACATCATTTAAATGACAACCACCCGAATTGTTGCAAGCATCGATTCTTTGGGCGGTATCTCAGCCATAACTTGACGAATATTGGTTTTTAACTACTCAAGAGTTAAAGGTTTATCTGCATAAACACGGTTTTTCGCGTAGCCCCACAAAAAAAAGTCAAGCAGTGTCAAATCGCATGATCTTGGTGACCAGTTGATATCGCCGTCCACCGCCGGTTGTTCAAGCACCCATTCGACGTATCCACGATGTTGATGTGAATGGTCGGCTGGCTTCAGTTGTTGTGTGAGCTGGATTTTATATGGGTGTAGGTGTAGATCTTAATGCAAAATATGCCATAATGTGCCGTAAGACAGTCCTAATTCCTGAGAATGACGAGGAATCGACAGATTCGGGTCTTCGGCAACACTTACAGTAGCGATATTTTCAGTGGTACGAGCAAAACGATGATGCACAGGGCTTACAATATCTGTAACCAATCCAGTCTCTTCAAATTTCTTCACAATTTTACCAATTGCTTGCGTAGTTGGACGATTATGTAAACCAAAATCTGCTCTTAAAGCACGATATGTGGCTGTGGCAGAATCGCCATTTTTGTATAGGTTTTTACAATTTTCATGCATTGTGCGATAGTCAAGCGTGCCATTTCATAAATGTCAGACTTTCAACTGAACAAAAAATTTTTTTTAAAAAACTTCGTTTGACAGATATCGAATTCCAGCCCTATACTTTTGAAACCGCGAAATGGATAACCCGTTATTTAGGAGTAATAATATAATAAAAAAATAGTAGTAAAGTAATAGTAGTAAAAAAAACAAACAAATGATAATATGTGCACCACGTTGCGTAACTTTTTCAAAGGTTTTCGATATTCATGGGGGGAGTAATTACCCCCATTACCCCCCGTAAATCCGCCCTTGGAACTACTACACCGAGCTGCAAAGGGTGTAAAAGGAGTTGACCAACATTTGAAACATATGTATATTATAAATATTCTTGTGGTCGCTTCTCTTCAAATTTTCAAGATTACACAAATATCGTGGATGAGATTTGTATTAGTGCTGAAAAGGGTACTTCGTTTCATCCCCAGTGAAATATTCACATATCTTCAATTTTTTGCAGAAATATTTCAGACTGACGACAAAGTTCTGCTTCCGAAAAGGGTACATACATTCGCATATGCACGGGGTCCAGGAAGAAAACCACGTCGAAACTGCAGAGGCTGTTATCAGAAACTGAGGGCAACATTATCCTGTAAAGAAGTACATAATAAAGTACCTAAAGTTTCAAGTTACTGCGCTGATTGTGTTGATAGACCAGCAATGTGTCTGACATGCTTCAATGAAAAACATATTAAGATTTAGTAAACTTTATTCAACACAAAACTCATTTGTCTATTATTAGTTTCTGGATATTCAATATTGAATTAACTGGTTACCAAGTAAAATATTAGATAAATTTCAATACCTATACATGATTAATGATCTTAACTCTTGAATGAACAGCAAACATTTTCCAAAGGACCTATATCAGTTACATCGTGTATAATGTAATCCTGAGGTATTCAATAATTAAATTAAAAAATTGTAACCCCTTTTTTACTGTTATTTTGTGAGACAATAACCAGCTGTTAATGTAGTCTTGGTAATGGAATTGATAATCGAACATTAAACTTTAAACAGCGAACTGCAAGTTAAAAAATGTACTTAAAACTATGCAATTGATTACAAAATCCAATATATTATATAAAGTTACGAAATAATCAAAATACGCTATTGAAATTGTAGGATATTTTGTAGGAGAATTGCATTGCATTTGTTTTCCAATATATGATTAATTTTCATCCTTTAATCTTTGAATTTGAACGAAATATTTTGAAGAAACGAAAACAAAAATTTCTTCTTCCGAAAAACCAAACAATTAAATTGATTCGAACAGAAGAAATCAGGGTTTTGGAAGTTCACTGTTTTCAGATGAAGAACTGGATTTTTTGACCATTTAAGGAGTAAAAGTGCATATGAACAATGAAAGCAGAGAATAATATCAATTGATTAAAATCAACCAATATTAAACTCATACTTCGTCGAAAGGACATGCAGTATAGTCAGTGGCGCAGCCAGGATTTTTTTTGGGGGGGCTGAACTGAACAATTTTTGATGATACAACAAATAACGAAAGTTGCAAAAAAATGAAGAAGAAATAAATAACGAAGAAATTAATCTTTGGGGGGGGGCTGCAGCCCCAAAGCCCCCCCCCCCCCTGGCTGCGCCAGTGAGTATAGTAGGTATACTGACGAACCCCAAATATGGCGAAATATCTATTTATGGATGCTCAGTTTGATAAAACCACCTTACATGTTCTTCGGACGGTATTAGTTCCGAAGTATGAGTTTAATATTGGAAGTACATATGTTTAAAATGTCAATGATTTAAGATGATTTCACAGAAAGAGATGACCGATAAACGCAGAACTTTTGAATTTTGGGAAAATCGAGAATCTTCAGCATCTGTATTCACAGAATGATGTTCGTTATATCTTTATGGATCATTAGTGAATAAAATCAAATAAACGTTGAAGCACATATCCCAATTTTATAGCAATAGCTTACGAAGTGGAAATATATGTGACGAGACAGATATTATAGAAAAGAATGATAAGTGGAATGCTAAATTAGATGTTGTCTGCATCTTGAAGTATTCGTATTGATTAATGTTACTTCTTACTTTCTAGGGCTGAAAACATCGCTTGAAGGCATGGGACAGCTGTGGTCTGTTCCTAACGTTTATGAATGCATCAAGTGTAAAAAATTTATCATCACAAAAAGACACTAAGTAGACACATAAGGCAAGAATGCGGTGTCGAACCTGTTCTTTCTTGTCCTCACTGCCCCTACCGGGCAAGAAGGGCTTATGTTTAGCTTCTCATGTTAAAAGTCATCGTTTCATTTACCCTTCTTAAGACGGCATATTGAGGACTGAGAATTTCTCCTGGGGGCAGAATTCATTTGGTGGGCAAATTCGTTGTTTACTGAAAGGATGTCAAGAGTTAAACCAGTTAGAAAATACTGGTAACAAATTCTCAAGCTCTTTTTCCGAAGGTGAAAAAAATCCAGTAATTAGTGAAAATTGGGAAATTGTTCATTCAAGTAATGCTAAATAGTTCGTTTGTTTTCATTCGAATTTAAAATGTGTTGTTATATTTTACAGACACATATTTAGGAGAAATCAAAATATTACATGATTGATTTTTTAGTCCAGTTATTTTCGAGATATGAAAAGGATTTTTGGCATCTTCAATGTAAATTATAGTCTTCAAGCTGCTATAGTTCTCGAGATCCGAACGAATTTTGCCTACTCTGTACATGTACATGTTGAGATATTTTATGAGTGTAAACATCTCATAATATCATTTTGTGATTGTACTTATTTCTCTTCTTTTCTAGTCATCTTAATCGATTTATTGATTATTGGAATTGAGTCATTTTTGATGAATAACTTTCTGATAGTATGTTCAAAATCGTTGATTTCAGTTTTCGTGTCGCAATCGTATATTTGTTATCGTATAAATGAATTTTTTTTATTTCTGTGTTCGCTGAAGTAATTTTTATTGTAACACCAATCGAATTGACAAAACTCTTGCCATTTTGATGGTTGACTTGAACAACTCTTCATTTCTTTGTCAATTCGTTACTATTTATAATTCTTTAAATGCTTCCAAAAATATTATGAGTGCCATATAACGTTTCATCAGGTAGATCTAGTCGAAGAACTCTTGAATTATAATACTTCATAGTGCCATGTTGCTTGTTATTAGTTGTTAAAACTATTTTTATACCGATTATCCTAGTGATAGTATTAAATACTTACTATACCTACTTTTCTCTTTTGTGTTCTATTTTTCTCTTTTCTAGTACAGGTTTGGGCTATTTAATCTGAGTAGGGCGCACAGTGACGCAAAGAAAATAGTTGGATATTTTCTTATTTGGAGAAAATCTTAAATCATAAACTCATGAAGTCGAATAAAATCTGTTCAATTATTCTTATATTCAGTTCAATGGAAAAACAGGACAAACATACCATTGGGAATTTTTCAGAAATAGAAAAAATCATTAGAGAAAAAATTTAAACGGAAAATGTGTACATGAAATCGAGCTCATCAGTGTTACGAGTATAATGATTTGTGAGAAAATGAAGCAAAACTATTCCTTAATTTGAACCGATTCATTTGATTCTGTGCGCTATGCTCTTTTCTAAATACTTCACTGATTAAATATGGTTTGGTTTTTTATTTTCCCTTCATGCTCAAAGTATATTCAGATAATTCCGGGTGTTGGGGTTTGCAAAATTGCTCTTGAGATTTCCCTGCCTTCTAAATAAGTTTAATCAACCCGTTAACATCATGTATCCCTTAACCGGTTTTTTTTCGGAATTTGAAGAACTTGAGCTACTCAGGAATTTCTCTTTGTTTTTGCAGATAATACGGTGGAATTTATAGCAGATACAAATTTAGAATTCGATTCTAATCTGACCAACTGGACATTCGAGGTTATATATCCCCAGTCTGATTCTCTTGAGCCATTGCTCTCTCAAACAACGCAACAAACTCTTTCTTTGGAGCAGGTTATGGAGGAAGCAGTACAAGGAGAGGTTGATATTGCTGCTGCAATTACTGATGATGTAGCAGGAGCAATGTTGACGAAGTTGGTACTATAATTGTCGATAATGTTGTTGATAATGTTGCTGGACCCAGTGTTGAAAGTGTCAACATAATGCCAACAGATGCAAATGATCCATCAGAAACTACATTTATAAGAATCGATACTGTTTGTCCCGAAGTTGTCTTGGATAATAAAATGAAAAAGATAAGAGATAAAAAACCTGAGAAGTTAGTAGATTACGAGATATATCGCACTGACGACGGTTATCTTTGTCCAAATTGTAGAAAGGTTTATAGAGCGAGAAAGAATTTGGCTCGGCATATTCGTGTAGAATGTGGAAAACACCCAGTTTTCAATGTGCTTATTGCTCTTACAGAAATCACAGATCCAATGAAATAAAAAATCATATTAAAAATAAGCACATGATCTGCTCGTTTGATGGTTAATTTCGAAATTTCGAAAAATTGACAGTTTTTTGGATGAAAATTATATTTGGACTTCTGGTATCAAAGATAGCTCCTCAGCTATTTTCGAATATTGAATTTTATGGACATAAATAATTATTTTTATTGTAATTAATGTAATTTAATATTTGTGATATTAGTTAAATCGAAATGTGTTTTGAAGATTTTGATACTGATAAAACAATAAATGGTCGTTTATATATTGGAGTTTTTTTCAGTTAAAAAAATGTGGTAATATTCAGAAGTTTATGAAATAAATTGAAATAATTTTTCTTCATTTTAGAATTCTGCAACATTTAATGTATTTCAAATTTCTGTGAATATTTCGATATGTCAAGTTGCTTTTTATTAGGTTTTGTCGTAGATTTTGAATGGTTGATTACTATAGAATAACCAAGTTTGATTTCTGAACACTTTCGTAATTTCGAAAATGATGCTCAAAAAATTTGTGAATACT
>CM024239.1:54266372-54331465 GCA_013421045.1 Propylea japonica
GAGAAACTATACGTCTCTTTGAATGTTAAAATCAAAGACCATAAAAACTTGTTCAACTTAGTGATACTGAGAATCAAGCTTGCTCAATATAATTTGAATGAAGACCAACGGGATTTTATGGAAGGAAGCTTGCATGTATCGAAAGAAAAAAAACTGAAACTTGGAAAATTGGAGAAAGCAGCTTTCGTCTCAATAACCGAAACCCCCATCAGTCAACCTCTGTTGATGTCAAAAACATCTGAGCTCCAATAACAAAAACAGCCTGAAATAGATCAAATGAATATCTGACAACTAAATAAATCAAATTTATTGATTGTAATCTCTTAGAACTGTTCAAAAACACAAATATTTTCGAATAGTAACTGAAGTTGCTTTTTCGAAAATGGCCGAAACTGTGTACGAAATTGATCATTAATGACCCATTTTAATGCTCAATTTTTTGGCTATTTTAATGTTCAATCCTCATGTCAACCGTTGTTTACACCATCAAATTATCCAACGGTTAGATTAGGTTAGTTGCAATTCTTTAATTGAGAATCAAAGTTTCAGTTTTTTTCATTCATTTCGGGGGGGGGAGGGGGGTTGTTTTGCCCGGGCCCCCTGGCCCCCCCTTTATACGCCCCTGGATTCGGTACGGAAACGATGAGTCAAATGTATTGAATAAGTAAGTTAATTTCTTTGTTATTATTTCGATTTAAGATAAACTGATAATTTTTATTAAACTACATTAAAATTCGATCACGAAGAGCTTCGAAATAGAGCAAAATTAATTTCAGAATTTTCAGACTATTTCGTTGTTATCAGGTTAACCATGATATTAGGGCGCAAAAGTTGATACGTCTTTCTAAAGTACAATAAATGAGGTATTTTTCAATGAAGAGAAACCGTGTGCATAATTATTAATATGTCATCGAAAAAACCATTGGGAAAATAGGACTGATTTTGTTAACTTCAGAATCGTGATATTCTTCTCCTTACCACGCCTGCAATAAGAGTGTTTTCTGCACATAGACTCTCCCATCTTGTAGAAAATTAATTGCCCTTTCCGTATATGTGGTCAAATTCGATAAGACAACAAGAAAAACTGAATCATGATCTTTATAGAGAAAAACTCGAAATTTTTCGTGAAATAAAGACATGGTAAATTGAAGAACAACCGTCAACATTTCAACCATATTTTATCTGACATTTTTTGTTGCAAACAACTTTTATAATCACCCCTCGAAGTTTGTTCAAAAGTATAATACCCTGTATAATATGTATATCGTACACACAAACGTAATTTGGGTATGCAATTTCAGTTCAGACCATCGTTAATTAGTGCTCTGTATATCGTATACATCCTGTTGCAACTGTCTTGTAGTCCGATGTAGCACATTTGCATTGTCAATATGAACATATAATGAATGTAATCAAACCATAAAAATCATATGTTCCTTGATATCTGTTAAAATTTAAGACACCTGTGAGTGGACATCTTAAAGAAATATTACAATGTTAAGTCTGCATCTGTGCGATGGAATACATTTTCAACATTCCCATATGTTGTTACAAGAACATACATCCTTAAAAGGATTGAATCAGGACACACTAACTACAGATTCATCTTGGGTGCATGCAAAGTGTGGCACAGTCTCTTAATTGCCTCGTTGCTTTTCGAATCAATCTACATACATATTCTACCATATGTGGTTACAAATATATCAACATCAACCATTTTCTTGACGAGGTGAAGAGTGCACATGTCCGACTCAAAAAAATATTTAAATAATTTAGTATTTCATCATAAGTGAAGGCAAAGAAAAAAGTTATATTCAGATAGTGAACTCTTTGATTACCTGAATCATCAACAAAATTAGTTAACTTGAGATGAAATACAGATCGCTAAGATTTATCACTATTTTGTTGCGCCCATGTTGTTAGGGGAACAGTTTGCAATCGTTCCGCCCAAATATCTGTAAATTTTGAGCTAGAAGAAGTCTCAAACGCTTATATTGGACTGCCTGATGAAGAATCCAAGGTCAATATGATTCTGGCCTGCCGTGAACGAGATAACTCCAGAACGAATGAAGTTAGGATTCTGAAAGGACCCCGCACATTTTGTATGAGAATTGGCTCCCGGTGGATTTGGCAGAAATTTGATATGATGTTCTACTAATCCTTCTGATCAAATGTCTTTACAGTCACGAAGCTGAAAAATGCATACTTCTAGGAGTTTTTAGCGATTTTTTGTATCCATTATGGGCTTACGTATTATTACCGTTCACACAGAAATGTTGAGAATATTTCGTGATTATTGAAAGCAGATTCTGTCAATTCGAAATTAATTTTCAAACATTTCTGTGGAACGGTAATACGTAGGCCAAATGGATACAAAAAATCGATAAAAACTCCTAGAAGTATGCATTTTTCAGCTTCGTGACTGTTGGGACATTTGATCAGAAGGGTTAGTAGAACATCATATAAAATTTTCAGCCAAATCCACCGGGAGCCATTTCCCATAATACGTAAGCCATAATGAATACAAAAAATAACTAAAAACTCCTAGAAGTATGCATTTTTCAGCTTCGTGACTGTTTAGACATTTGATCAGAAGGATTAGTAGAACATCATATCAAATTTTCAGCCAAATCCACCGGGAGCCAATTCCCATACAAAATGTGCGGGGTCCTTTTGAAGGAAAGTTCGGGTTTCGAATGCCGCTTTCGTGCCGCTGTTAAATTCGTTAACGGGTAAATCGGTCAAGTAGTTTCAGAGTTAATGACATTTGAAATTTGTTATAATATTTCCTATATTTCAAAAAACACAAATGTGATCAATTCGAAATTTGGTATTTTAAGTGAAAACTTCTTAGGTATTTCGTGATGATCATGCCATATCGAAATTTAAAAATTTAAGAGAAGCCCTGAGCAGCAGCTTTTGAGCGCTCGTTCTTTGGTGGAGCAATAAGACTATTACCTCAAGTTTTTTTAAAAATAAACTATGAAAAAAATAAATTATTACAAAAATTAAATTCTACAGTTCTGATGATGCGGTCCCCTTGAAATTTTGCATGAACATTCAGTATAGTAGTTTTCATTCCCAAGATGAACTTCACACAATCGGATATTCTATTATGAAAATATGAAGATTTTTCTTTCAATATTCCAATTGAATTTTCTATTTTTCTGTTAACACTATGGCCACCAAATTTTGGATCAACATTCAAAATATCGATCTCCATTCACAAAAAAATTGCACTCGAATCGGATATCTTTTTATAAAAAGAAGAAGTTTTGCTTTTTTCAAAATTTCACTTGAATTTTATATGGTTTTGTTCACACTATGGCCACAAAATTTTCCATGGGGCTTGTTATCAGCATCTTGAATTTGGTCGTAAAATTTCATTCCGATTGGTTTTGTATTTTCTGAAATATTGAAGAACAAAAATTTTGAATGGCCATCATTTATGGAACACCCTGTAAGATTTGGCTGGTTAACGAACTTAACCGAGCCATTTGGGAATTCGAAAGTTCTTGTGCTAACGACGGCCGGACGGCCCCACGACAGAATTGAATTTGACCACGAATTCGCCATCAAGTAGTCTAACCTATCGTTTGAGGCCGTTTTCGGCTTTAAAATTCGAAAATTACAGAGATTTGGGCAAAACGATAAAGCACTCGTTCAAGTAGAAACGAGCGCTCAAAAAGGTATATTTTGTCTAGGCGATGTAAATCGACAAATTTCTGGTTGCTGCACCTCTAGAACTGATCTAGTCACTTGAAATATTCGCGGTAAATTTCAGACACCCACATGTAAGGATCTATAAGAAGGTAGAATCGATCGATTGGATTCCTAGTTACTCTTCTTAAAGTTCTTATCATTGGTTTTTCAATATTAGGTAGCTAAATTATAAATCGAGAACAACGAAGCTCATATTAGTCCTGAATTTCGTAAGAATCGTATCATTAGAAGATTTCCAAAAATATTCAGAAGCACTCTGGCGGTCGATCATAAAGAAGTACAGGGTGCGGCAGAGAGGACGGACGGTTTTTAAAAAGTCATAAAACAGTTGATTTTTACTCAAAAATAAATTTATTATGCAATAAGGTTCTCAAGGAAATAGCATTTGAGACAGTCAAGTGTAGAAAAAACCTCAGGCATGTGGTGGCCGAAATCGTTGATGCAGTGCTGTTACCGTGAACTCAGAGCGCTACATCGAAATGATAACTAACTTCTTTGTGCCTGAATTAAGACGGCGCGGCGTCGTGTTCCAACCCGACGTGTATGGTTCCGGCAGGATGGGGTGACCTCCCAAACAGCCAGAGCAACAATGAACGTTATTCGCCCTCTCTTCCCTGGTCGCCTCATTTCCAGATTTGGCGATGTTTATTGGCCTCCTGGGTCCCCAGATTCATCCATATGCGATTTTTTCTTGTAGACACCTCAAGGCTAGAGTATAGGGACACAAGCACCGAACTCTGGACGAATTGAAGAAAGCATTTCTCGTGGAAGTCGCCAAAGTTGAAGGAGCAATGTTGGAGAGAGTCTATGCGAACTTCCAAGAACGCCTCTAAGCACTGCATCAACGATTCCGCGGCCACCACATGCCTGAGGTTATTTTCCACACTTGACTGTCTCAAATGCTATTTCCTTGTGAACCTTATTGCATCTATAAATTTGTTTTTGAGTAGAAATAAACTCTTTTATGACTTTTTGAAAACCGTCCGTCCTCTCTGCCGCACCCTGTATAATGAACGAATCTTATTACGTAACTGTTCATCCTGAAAAGTTCCAAAACACCCGAGTCACATCCTTGATGAACGAAATTGATACCATCCGAATATTTTTTTTTTATTTTGAAGCAATTTACATTCTCTCACCTCGAACTGGCGCAGCCCACCAACTGTATAGTGACACGCATGACACGCATTTAATACTTTGTATCAATTTGTGTGCCAATTTCCAAAGAACTGTCGCGCGCCTAAAAAACCGCTACGTAATTACGTCCATAACGATGCCCGAAAAACTGGTCGCTTCAGTGCTGACAACAATTGGAGATGCTACTACTAAAGGGTGTCCCAAAATTAACGCAAGATTTGAATTAAATAGAAAACGCCGTTTTTAGTCTATTGATAGTTATATTTTTATTGACTCGTAAAGTACATAGGATAGGGTTATGTATGGAATAACACATCGGACAAATGGCCTCCACGGCTTTGCATGCACATGCGCACTCTTTTGTTGAAATTTTCCATGACCATTCTGCATAAATGTGGCTGAATTTCGTTGATGCAGCGTTGAATCTCCTCCTTTAATGCACGGGTGGTTGTGGGCTTGTTGACATAGACTTGTGATTTCAAATAACCCCATAAAAAGAAGTCAATATGGTGTTAATTCACACGATCTAGGAGGCCAATTTTGATCACCGAAACGAGAGAGTACACGACCTGGAATGTCTCATGCAGTAATTGAATTGTTTCACGGGCTGTATGACATGTGGGCACCGTCTTGTTGAAACCACATATTGGACACATCAATATCATCCAATTTTGGCAGAAAGAACTGTGTAATCATGTCGCGATATCGAGCACCAGTAACAGTCACTGTTGACCAGCATCATTTTCGCATTTTCGACATTCACATTTGAACGGCTTGTTTTGGGACGACCAGTGTGTTTTGGGCTTCTCCAACGGATCCAGTCTCCATAAATTTTTCAATTAATCTTTTCACAGTTTGACGAAGTTAAAACACTATTCCGACCATATTTTGTATGAAATTCTCGAACTGCAAGCCGCCAAGCTTTCCACTATTTCAAAATATTCTTTTAATATCTTTAATAATGAAGTACTTTGCTCTATCGTGTAACGCTCCATTTTTAATAACCCTATACTGTTAGCTGTCAAATTGCTTTTTTTTTCAGGGTTGCCAACACTTCACTGCACAAATGGCGGCAAATTCAAATCTTGCGTTAATTTTGGGACACCCTTTATATGCAAGATACCAAAATAAACACATCGTCGAAACTCTTGGGAGCCCCTAGGTTTTTCGAAAATAAACAGTATATGTTTTGGATATAAGACGAATATTTTCCCATTTCCTGCTTAATGCAGGATGAGACAAACTGAAAAAAATTCGAGAGAAGCCCTGAGCAGGAGCTTTTAAGCGCCCGTTTTTGGTGGAGAAATAGGACTATTACCCCAAAATTTTATATGGGATTTGAGATTGATGACAAATAAATATATGTACATATCAATACAGAATCTCAGTACAATCGGAATTATATTCTGAAAATGATTCAAAAAATGAAATATGTTTTAAAAATGAATAATTACAAAAACCAAATTCTATAGTTTCTGATGATGCGATAACCCTCGAAATTTTGCATGAACATTTAGTATAGTAGTTTTCATTCTCAAAAGGAATTTCACTAGAATCTTCATGGAAATATAAAGATTCTTCTTCCAATATTTCAATTGAATTTTCTATGGTTCTGTTAACACTATCGCCACAAAATTTTGCACGAACATTCAGCATATCAGTTTTTATTCACAAAATAAATTTCACTCGAATAGGATATCCAGTAATGGAAATATAACGATTTTTCTTTTCAATATTCCAATTGAATTTTCTATGGTTCTGTTCACACTTTGGCTACAGAATTTTGCATGAGACTTGTTATCAGCATATTGCATTTGGCTGCAACATTTCATTCCGATTGGTTTCGTATTTTCTGAGATATTGAGGAAGAAAACATTTTAAAGGCCATATATTATGAAACACTGTGTACGATTTGGCTGGTTATCGAACTTAACCGAGCCATTTGAGACGTGAACTCATTTCAAGTCTCTAGGACAATCCCTTCGAAAGTTATTGTGCTGACGGATGGACGGCCACACCGACAGAATCGAATTTGACCACAGATTCGTCATCAGGGAGTCGAACCCTATCGTTTGGGACCTCTTCGACTCAAAATCCGAAAATTACACTCATTTGGCAAAAAAAATAAAAATTATCGATTGTTTATTCTTTATAAATTATACACTCACCGGTGAAAAACTCGTCCACCTAAAGTTTGTTGTCCATGAATAATTTTGTACCGATTTCAATTATTTTTACGCCAAACTGTTGATAATGTCACATGCTTTTTATCCTTGAGAACTGCACTTACTAATTCTTCATTTACTTCTCTGATTTGCACGTAAACACTCGATTTTTGTTTTAAAATACAGCTAGGTAACATCGCTATGTGTTCATACTTCGCGTGTTTATAAAATCCCAGTTTTTTTGAATACACGTATTTAAAAAAAAACAAGTTATCGAGGTGAAATAAAAAGTGAAAGATGGCGAAAAGAATGGTCTTCGTAATGAACTGAGCGTGAACTCAACAACTTTCCTGAAATGTTCCAAAGGGTGTTAAGAAAGTAGGCCACAAATACATGGTACTTTTCACCCTGTATAAATATGTCATAAACTTTCATGGAAAACTCCTCTGAAGTTCGTTTCAATACCAAAGAATATATCTACAATTTGGAGTAAAAAAGATTGAAATCGGTGAAAAATTACGTTCTTGGACAACAACTTCTGCAACATTTTAGGTGAGTGATTTTTGTGCCGGTAAGTGTAGTTTTTCCACAACTGAGATCAAATTCATTAATTAACACATATGAAATATCATGTTGCATTGAAGAAGATGAGGTTTGAAATAGAGAAAAATACATCTCATTTCCATAATATAGATTTTTATTTCTTGGAAATTCTAGGGGGTCAAAAACTGTTGACGATGTGTATAAAGAGGTTCTTTGGTCAATACCTTATAAGAACTTGTTCAAATTCAATTCAAAATCGCCCCTCTCTTATTGAAAACCCCTTCACATAAAAATAAATATCCATATCCATCCAATCTAGCAAAATTGTTACTAGTTCAAGTCACACCAGAACAAGTTAGGGTTATCGACCCCCAAGGACAACCAAACCAAGTTATAAATTACCTAATATTTATTATCTGACTTTTTTTGAAGCTTTCACATTTCACTTGACTTATTCCTCTAATGTATGCAAAGGTAATGAACTCCAATATTATCGGTTCACTAACCCAGATAATAAGAATATTCTCAAAAAGACCTCTACGTCAAATCTTGATCTTAACGAGATACAAAAATTACATTGCGAAATGATTTGAGGATATTGAACTGCAGTTGCTCAATATGTGACTGGTTTGAGGAATAAGAGAATGGTAAATGTATTTGCTGTATGTGGAAGTATATGGTTGAAGAAAAATGTAATAATGGGAAAGGTTCATATGTTAGTTTTAAATTGTTAATATACTGATGGGCAAAATTAGCGCACCACCTAAAATTTCGTTAAATTTTAACAATTGATATCTTCCCAATCTTTAGTCGGATTTCAACGTTTTTTTCTTTCAATAGTAGCTCTGTTATTGTCAAATTCCCTCTATTGAACAGAAGTCCAAAAAATAAAATCTTCTTCATGTTGTACAGGGCGTTTAAATAATGTCATGTTTTATAGTCAAATTTTAACATCTTCTGTGGACAATGCCAGGTTGCTGAGGCAAATAAAAACAATAAAGCTTTGTAGCCTAGTATCTCTTGAGTATTTGTTTTTTAAAACCAATTTATCTTGAAGTCGTCAGAGATATTCAACTTTTTATCAACTCTTGTATTTTATGCATTAGCCATGAATATCTTAGCAACCATTTGTCCGATTTGAATTTTTTTTTAGTTTAGCTCTTTATTGGCGAATATCATACTACAATGATATGTTAAAAAAATAAATGCATCATGCTGTACAGGGCGTTTTAACTTTTCGGGTTTTTTTCATTACAGATTAACGCCTTCTGTGGGCAATACCAGATATATGAGGCTTCTAAAACTATACAGTGATGCAACCTGATGTTTCCTGAGTATTTTGCATTTTTAAAAAGCAATTTCACTTGTACCCTTCCAGAGATATTCACATTTTTATAACATCATTTTTCATTTTTCTGTTTTTCTTCATTTCTTTTCGTTTATTTTTGTGTTGAAAGTTAATTCTTATTTATTTTTCTCTTTGATCGTTGTCTCCGTAGACTTATGGAAAGTAAAGAAAACTTAAGAAATTAACACAATTATTAATTTCGAATGAATTTTATGAATTAGAAAAATTATGACAACTGTAAACCCCAGTATCACTCGACTGAAAATATTCATTGTCAATATATTGTATGAAATGCAAGATGTTATAAAAATGTGAATATCTCTGAAAGGGTACAAGTGAAATTGCTTTTTGAAAAAGCAAAATACTCAGGAAACTTAGGCTGCATCACTGTATAGTTTTTAGAAGCCCACATATCTGGTATTGCCCACAGAAGGCATTAAACTGTAATGAAAAAACCCGAAAATTTAAACGCCCTGTACAGCATGATGCATTTCTTTTTTTGAACATCTCATTATAGTATGATATTCGCCAATAAAAGAGCTACAACTAAAAAAAAACATTCAAATCGGCAAATGGTTGCGAAGATATTCATGGCTAATGCATAAAATACAAGAGTTGATAAAAAGTTGAATATCTCTGGACGACTTCAAGATAAATTGGTTTTTAAAAAAACAAAATACCTAGAGATACTAGGCTACAAAGCTTTATTGTTTTTATTTGCCTCAGCAACCTGGCATTGTCCACAGAAGACGTTAAAATTTTACTATAAAACATGACATTATTTAAACGCCCTGTACACCATGAAGATTTTATTTTTTGGACTTCTGTTCAATAGAGGGAATTTGACAATAACAGAGCTACTATTGAAAAAAAAACGTTGAAATCCGACTAAAGATTGGGAAGATATCAAATGCTTAATTTAACGAAATTTTAGGTGGTGCGCTAATTTTGTCCATCTGTATAGATTCTGAAATAATTATGAAGCTAGATGTAGGTGAGATAAAGTGTCGAAATTTTCTCTCCGTCTTCACAGTGTTAGTGAATAGCCTAGAAAAAAATTAAGGGATGATTCCTTGTCAAAAAATAGTCTGGTTCTTTCATATTATCTGGTTTCAGCTCCCTTATCAAAAAGGCGGAAAATCATTAACATTTTTTTGGTACTGTTCCTCTATGATTGTCAGGTGTAGAAAAAAAACCCCTCTAAAACTTGTTTTGCAAGAAACTTTTTTCCATATTCATTTTTCACAATAAAAGAATTAATTTTGGATAACCTCATCTATTCTTCACGAATGAAAGCTCTCCAGATTCTCGCATAAATTTACGGTTTTTGAGGAAAAAAATTATTTTTATCTCGATAACGCTTATTTTTGAAAAATTAATCGAGCCTACAAAAATATATGTCTTATTGCGAAATATAAACAAGGTTAAAATTTTCATGCAACACAAAGTGAAGAGGTGCGTGGCTTTTTCACTCCTTCTTATCAAAAAAATTTGGATGCCTTAAGGTCCGCATAAAATATCTGCTTGATTTCATACTTATAGTTTCTTAGTTTCTGAGAAAAAAATTAAGAACTGCACATCATGCGCCATATCTTTAGAGAACTGTAACTAAACAAGGGTGCCAAAAAAATTGATATGAAAGACCATTCGTAATTATTCATATACCTACTCTCCATAAGGTCGGTTCTGTCTAGTTTACGATTTATGGTTCATTTGAGTGGAAAATCTCTTCCCTCCGGGATTAAATATTGACGAAACTCCCGGAACGATTAAATCACAAACAAACGAATTTAAGGGATATTTTATTGAAAAATTTCCAAATTTACCTTAAGCATTAAATATTTATCATCCGGAGCCTCCCTCCCGTAAGAACTGATCTACCTGCTCAGACGTGAGAATTCTTGACTTCTTTGGCTTAAATCCCTCATTTCTTCTCTTCAAAAAAGCTAATAATTTTGGAAATTTACTTATATCAAAATCTTCTCTAATGTTAATAACCGATTTCAGCATTGAGTAATGTGCCCAGAGAGTTGAGGCACAAACCGCTTTTGATTTATCATTGAAGTAGACTAACAAGCGTTTTTCAGTAGGTTGTCTCACATTTTTTAAGTGGCACCACTTTTTAAAAGCATCGTACTGCTGCTCGTATAGTTTTCTAGATTTCGGTGTTAACAATTCTTCACCTAGGTACTTCGGCTGCTCTTTATCAATATCAGATACACCTTCTTCACTCATGATACCATAATTATCAATAACAATGTTTCTTTACAATGACACTAGTAATGATAATATTTCTAAATTATAATTGTCACAACGCAATGTTACTATGGTAACTTATTTTAAAGACAGTTTATTAAATGAGTTGAAGAGAGAAAAAACTGATTGAAATTATTGAAATAATTAATAAAATCATACCGGAAGTACGAAAAGTATCGTATATACCTTGCGACTGAAGTACATTTAATCCTTCAGTTAAATTATGGCCCTCCCTGCGGTCGGGCCATAAACTTTACCTTCAGGATTAAATGTACTACTTCTCAGTCCCGCGGGGTATAAATGTACTATTATTACACTTCAACAGACATTGTGTTGTTCCCCAGAGTAAGGACTAAACATAGAGATGCCCATACGCGTGAATAGTACTGCCTTGAAATCAACCAAACATTAGAGTAAGATGGAAAACATTTCACTGCCGCACTGGAGTGAAGTAAACAATAGGTGAGATTTTCATTTCTTCAATTCCTGAATATAATGCAACATTTTCGTGATTTTACCTTAGCTATAATTACCGGAATGAGCAACAATAAATTGCCACTAAATCAGTAAAATAATTCAGTTTATGAACGTCAATTCAAAATGAAAATGTAAACACATCGCACCCAGAAACTAAACACTAACATACGGTATTGCCAAACTAACAGAATTGTCTGTAACAGACGCAAGCCGTTAGTATCAGAGTAGGGGAGCGGCAGACCAGTTATCCCAATACGAAATAAACATACGGCACGAGTTCGCAACGCAGGAATATTGTTCGCGTGCATAAACAGATTCTACTTGGCTGAATAACAATTGCGCGAAGGCATCTTTAGGTTTACACTTTACTCTGAGGTTGTTCCCAAAATGGCAACCCTCTGCACGAATACAGAAATAGATGTAATTTCTCCTTTCAGCTTTTTCCAGAAAAGAGATGACAGAGGACGAAACTTCCGGCTGGTCTGCTTTATGTCGGTCACCCTGTATATCATATTGTTAAATGTTTCTAGCACTCGCATGTGCGTATCGAGTTGGTGATCAGAATAGCATGAATAGCCGAAGGTAAATGGCATGCAGAGATATTTCCGCACCTTTCCGATACATTATAATTCAAACCCGCCTAGCATTATTTTGTCAGGCACAATTTTTGCTTTCTATGGAATACGATCAATGACCTGGCACGACCTAAATACTTAAGAAGTATCTGGAGGTGGCAAGGTTGTTACTTGAGTGCAATATTGCCAGTTATATCTGCAAATTTTCTCTAAAATTCATAATTACATGTTTCGCTTCAATAGAATTGATATACAGAGTAACACAGGCTTATACACTGACCGGCAAAATAATCGATCCACTCAAAAAATTGATGAAGTTTGGTAACTCATAAATATGTTATTTCGAGTCCGATTCGATTAATTTTTTTTCAATTATAGGTTTGTTCATTCTTAATCAATCATTAGTTTTGAATTTCAAGAACACTCGGCCTACGTCATTTTATACAGTTTTTTTTACCCTAACTTTAAAACCAACCCTGGTGTGTTTCAGTTCTTCCACCGTGTGTTTATTTATTTCATCGTCGAGACACATCTTCTCCTGACAATTTAATTCTTCATTTATAACAATACCTCAATTTTTTTAAAGATACAGGATTTTCAGAGCAACATTGAACTCCACAATTTCGCTATGCCAGAAAGTATTTTCACAGATTTAACCTTAAATCCGAACGTTATGACAATAAATTGAAAACTAAGTGAAAACATAAAACAACAGAAGTTTTAGCGTGAAATGTGGTTCCGGTTATTGGAGATGATTACGTGCTAATGCTTCATAATGCCCGACCGCATCAACCGCATGTGGCTAGGATTGCCAGGGAGTATTAAGCAGCGGTTGTCTAAGAATTCAACTGGCCTGCTCTAAGTCCAGATTTGAACCCAATTGGGTATGATTGGATGCTCTTGGGAGGAAAATTCGATCTCGCGTACCAACTCCTCAAAATTTGCAGTAGCTCAGTGATGCTCTGATTGATTTATAACCTTAATGAGGATATGCCGGGACGAATTTTACCTGTTATCCGTGTCTGGGCGGAAAACAAACTAAGTTTTTGATTTAGTTTTCATTAGGTCAGAATTTTAGATTAAATTTTTCAACTGGCCTGCTCTAAGTCCAGATTTAAGTACCCATTGGGAACATTGATGGCAGTGATGATGCTCGGTTGGGTGGAAATCCGATCTCGCGTACCAAACTCCTCAAAATTTGCAGTAGCTCAGTGATGCTCTGATTGATTTAAAACCTTGATGAGGATATGCCGAGACGAATTTTACTTGTTATTCGTGTCTGGTGGAAAACAAACTATGGTTTTGTTTTTATTTTCAGTAGTTTTTTCAGATTTTAGATATTTAGGTTGAATTTGTTGAAGTACTGTTGTAGCCTCAGCGAAACATGAGAACCCTGTATCTTTGACAGAAATTGAAATATTGTTATAAATGAAGAATTAAATTGTTAATAGAAGATGTGTTTTGAGGATGGAATAAGAAATCACACAGTGAAACAACTGGAACACATCAGGGGAGGTTCTGAAATTAAGGTAAGTAAACTGATTTTGTTTCACAATGTATAAAATATACGTACGTCGTCGTGTTTTCTTGAAATCAATCAGCCTGATATGAGTGATTGAACATTACAATGGTGAAAAAAATTCAATCCAATCGGAAAATAATCAAATATCGATACATACATTGAAATCAGAATTTACAAAATTCACATCGATTTTGGGTGGGTTGTTACTTGCCGTTGAGTGTAGTACACGCCCTTATCACCTTTGTTTTCTGTAGCTATATTTCTGAAATTAAGAACATTGAATATAGGTACTCACTTTACGGTACTTTTTGACATATTTGGAAAAAAATCCAACTTCTGGTTTTTCCGAAATATCATCAATACGGAACACCCGGTATTTTACATTTTTGAAATCTCCATAATTTCTGTGTTCGTCAGAACACCCATAAGCTTCCAAAAATTATTCCAAATAATCAAAATAATGCTTCAATAGTAATTTCGATTTAAAAAGCATGGTGGTTCGAAATACGTGCCAAAAGAGTGAACCATAACCTTTTTTCACTCGAAACACCGTTTTTTCAAATGGTACCATAATTGTACTCTGACGTCATTTCAAAGAACCATCGGTGGGGTATCCATCCATATCAACTTTTTTTCTGTATAACCCATACAAACACGATAATGAAGTTTAGGTAAGTTTAAGTATCTTCTCGGTTTAACCACAATTATTATTTATCAAAATCGAAAGTTGATGTAATTTTTTGAAAAACCAGAAGTTGGAAAAAATATAATACGCAACACACTTGAAATAGTTTTTTTGGACTCTCAGACTTACAGGACTCTATTGATAAGCTACGTATGATTCAGTTCAATCCTCTCAGAATACGTTCATCTTCAGGTATATTAAAATTAATAAAAATTATACATCAAGAAAAGACAAACATGTCATATTTTTAACCAAATGGACTTGCCTATGGCTCGTCCTAAAATTTCGTCTTTACGTTCCTATTACCGGACTTGTTATTAGGTAAATTAGGGGAAGTATGCCTCTGATGGCGTCCTGCTTATAATGGCACACTTCAAAGAAGTCTGTTAACATCAACCGAACAAACTTATATTTACTGAGTTTGTACACCAAATGGCATTTACGCTTGATATACGTAGTTACCCTTGAATACGTGGCAATTTGTGACTGTTATAAGAGTTCAATCATTTGGGTAAGTGTCGATGTATGAAGTTGTTTCATTCTTTTTCGTTTTATTTGGATATTGAAAGAATCTGTGTAAAAAAGAATTATACTTTCCCTTAATCACTCTATAATAATGATTTTAGTGTGAAAGTTTAGGTTTTTCGTCTTTTTAGTACCTTTATCGCTTTGTTGAAAAATATATGTCACTTAGCTTATGATGGCATAGCCAGAGTATTCCTATAGCATTGGGTGCATCATCATAGGAAAAAGAATCTAGATCAAGAAACGATTCCTCCAAAGCCTGGTACTACGCTAATTCCGAAGAATATTAGAGGTATCCGAAAATAATGAAAATGGTTTCAAGCGAAGTATCGAGATCATTGAAAATCACACAAGAACTCTCACTACTGGCAACTGCCATTGCAGAATCAACAGTGAACAGAGGAAGAAAACGAGGAAAAGTTGGAATCCTCAATACAACCCCTGACATAAAAAAAAGAAGTTAAAAGAAGAGAAGATAAGAGAAAAGAGAGAGAAGCTAGCTAGAAAGGTCAAAAGACATTAATTTCGTAGAAGAAAATGGGAAACATGAAGAAAGACATTATGACGATGATTCAGATCCTCTTGTCTTTATTGTTATAAGCTGTTGTCCATGTCTCGACCAGGGGAGAATTGGTTTGCGTTGCTAGAAATGCGCCAGCGGTGCCATGCCGAGTGTGCTAGTGCAAATCATATTCGTAGGTGTATTGTGCGTAAAAAATTTATATTTTTATATTTTGACGATGCCAAAGAATGTAAATTTAGTTTCTTACACTTATATTTTCATTTTCATTAAATAGGACTGCTATTTTCTTCAATAAAACATTTCAATAAATAATATAATTTTATTTTAAAGTATATGCCATCAAGGACATACGTCATCTTATGATGGCACCCGTGGCCAAATTTTAAAAAGTGCTATAATCCAAATTTTTAACAATATATATTGAAACTATACATAAGATGCATACTACATACGAGTAGCAGTAAATCTGTACACTCGATGACATAGAAAAATATTCCTTTAATGAAATATGTAAATAATTCGTTAAGGGTGCCAACATGGGCACACTTCCCCTACTATTTTTGGAAACGTCATCGAATATCCATGGCGAAGCTTCAAAAATCGTTTGAAACCAATTCGAGTAGGTATAGTGGATGGAAATTGAGTAAAATCGACAACTCCGGCTGTGTGGTTAGCATTGAGAGTTCGATGACATTTCAGCGATATCAGAGGTTATTCACCTACTGAAAGTTGAAACCTTCGTGGAAGTCGATCGGTGAGCTTACTGACCCAGTGCCGAGTCAGACGAGATGAGATACGTGTGTTGGTACCTCGACGACGACTGCTCACGCAAGCCGTGGTACAGGTTAGGACCATGGCCTTTGCCGTTCGATCGTGTGAGTACGTTTATTTTTGGCAGTAGGTTGGGCACACCTGTTATTTTCGGTTCTGTTTGGAGTTGTGGGGATATTTTGGAGGTTGAGTTAGTATGATCGTTATGGTTGAAAGAGATTGTCAGGGTTGGCTATTTGGTGGTCCCCTCAGAGTAATAAATAAACATGGATAGAGGGAGCATACGTCATATTGACAGTGGCGGCTTGTGACAGAATAAAGTGATGAGGCACATCAAAACAAAATATTAATCTTATAAACTCTTTTTTGTTTGCTGCATACTTATCATTATAAAAAAATCCTTCGGTATTAATGCTCCAATGATTCTATAGCGTTTTATTGGGTGGTAATTGCCCTGAGATAAGTTTTTCAACTCGCTTCAACCAGTTTTTCACTAAACCCTATCGGAATATGTATTATTAACACTGATGCCAAAAAATAATTTGATTAGAGTTACACTGCCAGTAGGCCAATAGTACTCTCATTTTGAAACCTCCGATTCGATTTTCCTACCCCACCGATAGTGAAGATTTGGAATAGGTTGTATAACTTCTTCAATTGTACAGATTTTATACTCATATAGGAATTACTCAAAAACTGTTTCTGTTTTATTGAAAACTCTGCAATATCACGAGTACTGCACAAACCCAATAAATCCAAACCAGAGTGAAATTTCACTATCTTCCGCTTCACGATTAACCCGAATATGTGCAGTTTGCCGATGAAACGAAACGAAACGATCACGGATCAAGGGTAGATAGTCCGGTCAATCCAGACCAAAAATTAGGGTGAAGTTACATAAATCCCAACAAGCTGAAAATCGGTAAAATTGTTCAAAACATAATAATAAATAATATATAAAAGTAATATATAAAAAGTAATAAAGTAATAAAGGTCGAAAAATGAGTTTTTCGCGATTTTCATCAAAAAAGTAATTCAGACAAAAATGTAGATGTTAAAATTATCTTCAAGAAATGTATGAATACTTTTTTCCTACGAGGCACCGTTTCTGAGATAAAACCCTTCAAATGTTCTAAAAGTTGTTACTGAGGCTAGCCTCAAATTCGCCTTAGAAGCCGCAATAGATAAACAACGAAGGGGAGGTTCATGATCTCGTCACGTCGATGTGAATAACGCGCTAGACAAGGAAGCGCGTGAGGCAAGCCTCACCTCACCGTTTACGCCTTGAAGAGGAAGTGAGATGAATGTACAAAAATCGGACTTTAACGCCTGTAACATATAACGTTACGGTCCGATTTTTGTGCATTCATCGTAACGTCAGTAACGTGTAATGTTACAGTTGTTTTAGAGCAATTGATTGATTTTCCTATTTTTCGTGCAAAATGTACGATCAATTGAATACTCATACTTTCAACACTCAGTATCATAGAAAGCTGAGAATTTCGATAAAGATTTCCAATATCTTATCTATTATTCACATATAATGAGTAAGTATTCACAATCATACAGATTGGTTTGAAATCAGAGGCATTACGAAGACATAACATGGATGAATTGCCCAGTATATCATAGGATATACTGATAGAGAATCAAATTTCTTTCCAAATGGTGAACCATGTTTCTATGCCAAAACCGTGAGTAATTCGAATTGAACGTACAAACGAAAAGGGGAGATTCCTTAAGTGAGTTTAAGAAAAAAAGTCCCATAAACATGGGGTCGCAAACGTTTCGTTTTCGAGATACAGAGTGTTGAAGTTTGAATTTTTTTTAAGTTTTTTCTCATAGTATCTACACTTCACAAGATATTCAACTGAAATTTGGCATAGATATTACATTTGAGAGGTCTCACCACGTGACATGGCAATTTCGATAGAAGACCTACAGGTGATATTTTTTGGAACACTGCCACCTGTTCTTCTGCAGAACTTTTTTTTGGTGAGCAACGGTTAATTTGAAAAATGTAAAAAGAAGCTTTGTTCTTATACTGACTTTTCGGTCTCTTGTAGTTTTGTCGTATCTACCAACGATTTCGAGAAAAAAAATTTGAACCATTCTCTCGAAATCCTCGTGAAATCCAAATTATGATGGGAAGGCCACTTTGTAAGCTGTGGTGAATGAATTCAGTGTCAGTTTTTATGGAAATTTTCCTGATCTGTAGTGATGATTCATAAAGATTCGATAAACTCGTATAATCAACACAAAACATGTATTACAACAAAAAACACTCTGTATCTCGAAAACGAAACGTTTGCGACCCCATGTTTATGGGACTTTTTTTCTTAAACTCACTTAAGGAATCTCCCCTTTTCGTTTGTACGTTCAATTTAGAAACACCCTGTATAGGATGTCTCGTATTTATTTTCTCAATCAAATTTGTAAGTTGTTAGTACTTTTCGATATAACCAGTAACACCACAGTTCTGAAAATATTCCCTTATCTTGAAAATTTTATTAGACGATATTTGGCGGAAATATCTCTTTTAACGAGTTCTACCACCTCTCAAAAAACCCAATCTGAAAAACATCTGCGCGTTATTTTACATCCATATACGAAGATCTTATATGGCAAGAATTAGAGTTCATTGCTCCCAAACAATTCAACCATAATCAAATAATGAATCTTGAAAATACTGTTACGTTTTGAACACACTATCACAAAAAAGTAGGTACAATTCAATTTGCAAATACGATAAAGACATTGTAAGTCAATACGTAGCTAAAAATATTTTCGCATAAGCAAATCGAATTTTTCAGCGCTCAATGTTGTTCTGAGAGTTCAACGGCACTACAAAATAAACTTCACGAAAGTGAAAGGAATATGTGATTCACAATTTATTGGCTGAATTCTAATGGTGCTTTATGAGCATAACCGTACTTCTCACGCGATTTAGTTGCAGTTTGCGACCACGCTTCTAAACATATGGGGAATACCCGAAGAAAACCTGTACTATCTCGGTTAGAAGAATGCTTAGGAATTTTATGAGGTTTTATAACACCTCCATATCGAAATGACTGCCGTAAACTAAGCGATTCCAGTCGGTTATTTAATTGGTCAATAAGGATATATTGGGCCATTCTCAAGAAAAAAATGTATGTTTTGAAAAATAGCTCCTATAAATATTTTTAATGATTGAGTTTGATCGACAATTATCGCCGTCTCATACATAGAAATGCTGACGGGGAAATTGATCAGTAGCTGTCAAAATACTATCTATTATTGTATGAGACTTCAAGTATATCGGGTGTCCCAAGATGTGTGGCCTATTAGATTATTATGGAAACTATTGATAGGAAAGATTTCAAATTTTGTGGATCGATATTTGGCCATGTGGGGTAAATTTTTAAAATAATTTCACATTTCCAGTGTTGCCGGATGTACGATAATTTGGCAGCAACTTCGTTATTTTCAATAGGACATCCGGTATTTCAATTTTTTTTATGATACTCTAAAATATATTAAATCTATTCATTACTTTTTCATTGCTTACTTAAACGTGTTACGAAAATGACTCTAGTTCGCTCAATATTTGAGATTTTAGTCAGAAATGTAGCAAGTCATTAGATATTGATCTGGTTTATATCACTGCTTTTGAATTATTGTTGTCAGTTATACAGGTGGACCAAAAGCTACAAAATCGTTGAGATAGGTATAAGGACGTGAATAGAAGAATTTCAGAGTGTGCTGCACTGATTCCAAAAATTGAAAAATATACCAGGTGTCTAATTCGAAAAAAACAGAATTTTTTACGATGTTGCAATATTGTTCAAAAGCAGTGACATAGATCAGATCAATATCTAATGACTTGCTAAATTGTTGACTTAAATCTCAAATATTGAGCGAACTAGAGCCATTTTCGTGGCCAATTCAATCTAAAATTCGAAAAATAATTAAAAACTCAAAAACCGTTAAAGATAGGTATGAAAAAGTAAGAGTGAATAGATTTAATATTTTATGGAGTATCAAAAGAATGGAAATACCGGATATCCTATTTGAAATAACACAGTTGTTGCCAAATTGTCGTACATCCGGCAACCAACTCTAACAACATGAGGTCGAGCATGATCTTGCTTAAATATTGGATTCTCTAGCCGGTTTAGGTGTAGGAGAACATGTGGCTCCACTATTTATTGGGGGTAGCACAGCGCTGTTATGTTAGCTTGAATAAAAACTAATTATTCTTCTTCAATTTTGGGCATTATCAAACTGCACTTGACAACAGGTCATAACAGTAGTTGGATTTCTGTTCTTACGGTTAGCGATTCCTAGACATCCCCGCCTCCCATAGATCATTTATTCGACTTCTTTCAAATTCACTAAGCTGGGGATGAATTGCTCATACACGTGCTCTAGGCATTTCAAACCAACTAAACATGGACTTAGGATCTCCTCGAAGAGCTGGTTCGTTGTAAAATTTCAAAATATTGCTAAAAAAGACTTCAAAGTAACAAAAAATGTTTAAGTACATGAAATCCTCACGATTTTTTCTCCAAATTTTAATCATTTACTCCTTGCTATACTATATATAAAAAAAAAATAAATTTAAACAGCTTTCTGGGTGGGTTAGAAGATTGCAACCGACCGAAGTTTTATCAAGGAACTTGCGCATTCGCCATTTTGATATATGTTGTTCAGTTTTGCTATTTATGTTTCATAAATTGAAATCTTTGTTGAAAACTAATAAAGCTTATATTTTTTGCAGAAAGCGAACTTGTATATAGAAAATTGATACTGAAAAACGGCTCGTTTGATATTGAGATAAGCGAAATCAAACAAAAAAAACATACAAATTATCATTTATCTGTAAAAAAATATTGAATTGAATGAACATATAAAATGGAATGGGAACATTCTGGTTATTATCAATTCAAATTCTAATAAGGAATTGTTGAAAATGTATATCGAATCAATCAATATAATGGATAATGTGTTTTCATTCAACTGTATTCGACAAAAAAATAAATGTATTATTTCGTTGTTTATGCATTCAAGATGTAATATAACAATAGTAACAAAAAATGAATGAACTCTAGAATATTTCCGTTATTTTCTTACAATTCATTAATATTTTGATGGAAGTTCGATTGATTCAAAAATATTCGCGAAAATATTACATGACGTTTTTTTTCTCTATTGTTTACAACATAATACAAGTCAGAAGCTTCTGTTATCGATTGAAATATATTCTTGGAGGATTTTGCATTTCTTAGAAACTTTATAGGTTTTCACTCCCAGTCTCTGAAACATAAATAATTAAAAATGTTTGATTAAGGTGAAGTGCTCCTGCGAAAATCTTTGCACTTATTTGTCAGGAGCAAATTGGTCTCGAAAAAATTGTTGTGTAACAGTAAAACTGAAAAATGAACAAATTAAAAGGATATTGTAACGTTTCGGTGGCTATATCAGACACCTTCTTCAGACAAACTCTAAAATTCTTCAGAATTGTGTCTGATATAGCCACCGAAACGTTACAATATCCTTTTAATTTGTTTCATTTTCAGTTTTACTGTTAGGCAACATTTTTTTTCAAGACCAATTGCTCCTGACAAATAAGTGCAAAGATTCTCAGGAGCACTTCACCTTAATCAACATTTTAATTATTTATGTTTCAGAGACTGGGAGTGAAAACCTATAAAGTTTCTAAAAAAAAAAGAAGCTTCTGTATTCTCGTTTAAATTGACAATATGATAATTCGTATTCTGAGAGCTGCCAGTTTTATTCCATTAATTTACTAATTCAACTTTGCTTTTCGAATCTGGAATCTATCCCAGAAATTTTGAGTCATCAATCGATTTTGAGGCTTGGTGTGAACGCGATCAACTTCTACCAAAAATTAATTTTTAATTTCACATTTTCAGGGAATTTTGAGATTCGAATAGTTGAGGTGAATACCTAAATGAATATAGGTAAGGAAAAAAAAAGCTCTCAGTATGTTCAAATTTTAATTATCGTTTTTCCAATAAGAAAGAGAGCGCAAAAGTTTTCAAGCTTTAGATACTGGGTGGTCAACTAAGGAATTCCGATTCAAAAGCGCAATGAAATTGTTTTAAATAGGAATAAAGAAGTGGGGTTTGTCTTAAACGAAGGAGGGGTTCATGGAATTCAGTCGCTTAGTTCGCTGGACGGGTGAGGAGGAGCGTTCGTTCTGTGTACGCGGTTATTATCAAATCAACATTTTTTTCTCTGATGAACCCTACTTTCATCTCAACGGCTGTGTATACAAACAAAATTGCCGGTATTGGTCTTCAGAAACCCCACAGAGAAACATGAAAATTAGTTGCATAGTCTGAAGGTCACAGTATTGGCCCGTACTTTTTCGAAGACGAACGCAGCCAAGCAGTAACAGTGGATTCTGATCGTTATGTATATGTTGAACAAATTTTTTGAACCAGCACTTCACTTCAAATCGGTCTTTACCTGTTATTCAGGCGTTTTTCCTGAAAATTGATTTCTCGGCGTGGAGACCTTCCATGGCCCCCCATAAGCCCGAACTTGACACCTTGCTACTTTTACTTATGGGGATACCTCAAAAGTGTAGTCTACCGCAACAATTCCCGCACTCTAATTGCGTTGAAGGAAATTCAAGCCATCAGCCCAGAAACTTTGCGACGTGTTTTTCTCAATTTGGGGGTTCGACTCGAAGAGTGCCAGCAGAAAAATGCTGGACATACGGACAGCTTAATTTTTAAGAAATGAATTCCCAAAGAGCTGACTTGATGGTTTTTGTTTTATTTCTCTTTTAAATCGGAATTCTTTAGTTGACCACCCAGTATAATAGCTAGTTGCATTAATTTTGCCACTTCCTCCACATTTGTCCAATATGTAGGACCCGAATAATCACGAAAGAGGTATTCTCTCTCATTTACAGTTCACCAAGTACGTTCTACATTTAAGAACCCGGAAGACCATATTTATGTAAATGTCACAATATCATAACGATCTAATGCAACATTGTCGACTCTCTTGTAATGGCATTCCTCGATGGCATTATTTATATATTAGTACCGTATTCAAATCTTCATTGTATCAATGAATACGAACAGAGAAGGTCTGTGACAATGGTCTCTGATTGTGGAGTTTCACCTAGTGCACTAGATTCTCGGAGCAGCAAATAGGCCGAGCCATGACTTATCTCTGGGGTCATCATTCGCTTGGGGATCGCAAAACATGCCGAGAGACTTTGTGATAGTAAACGATGAATTTTGAGGAAAGAACCGTTACTTAGTTCTGATAGAAAAAGTGTATCCTGCTCCAGGGAATGGATTGGGTACTAGATCAGATCGTGCGTTAACTGGAACTATTGTTGAGATTAGTAGGGTAAAGTGGGGGAACGCGGCCGCTTAAGGATATTTGGTACTAATAAAAAATTATGGTCGAAGTGTTTTAAGGGTCTAAATAGAAAAACTTGGGTTGTGAAAAACTTTGTGAAGCAAGCCTTCAAATTAAAAAAAATCTCAAATAAAGGCTGCGATAGCCGGGATTTCTCGCACAGGTGGGGTAATACCGGCCATCATTACGAATTTAAATCGTATATAAATTTATTTTCCTTCGCTGTATCGAAGCAGACTTCGAGTGTCCATTGGCTACAAAAAACACACAACACACAACGATTCTTTTAATTTTATGATTCTTTAAATGCATGGAAGTCAAACTTACAAAATGTTATTTATAATACTTTCTTTTAGGTTTGCCGTATTATTATTAAAACATGTTGGAACAGAGGAACATTTAGAGCAGCTTCTGACTGTTCCTTGGTCCAAGACTCTTGTTTTTCTTCTACAATTGCGTGGTACCTGTGAAAACTAATATAACCCTATTAATTATATTTTTTCGCCCACTCAAATAAAAGGTGCTTTAATGTGTACGAAATTGAGCATTAATGACCCATTTTAATGATCAAATGTCAAAAACTTTACTGTAACATAGAAACATAGAAATTCCTTTACGTCAAATGTATGTCTTGTGCGAATTGAGAATATATTTTAATCAAGAACTTATACACTATTCATGTTGAGATCGTCGGAAAAATCTTGTAATAAACTCGGTTATTAATCGGGTGACTAATGGTCTCGAAAGTATTAACGCGTTCGGTCCGCTCACGCATTAAAATATCTTGACCATTAGTCGCTGTCTTTAATAACCTAGTTTATTAAATAACTATTGATGCTTAATTTTCTTGAATTTTCCAGTTATGGGGTAATACCGGCCGGCCGGATCAAACGAGACAAGGTAATGAAAAATATAAATATCACCTCCGTGCCAGAAATTATAGTCACATTCATACTTTTTCTTTTCTTGAAATTCTTTCGATATTCGGAAAAAGCTGCACGAAAGAGTAGATAAGATGTTTGAAAGTAATAGTGGTTTCAATGTTTCGCTTTTATATCAGTCGTTCGGTCACAATATGTAGGATTCGGAAAACTTTATGTTCCCACCATTAGAGTTTTTACACTTTTTTTCGTTTTTTTTGTAAGATACAGCGTTTTCAGTAAAACATTAAATTTCGCTAAGGCTACAATAGTACTCCAACAAATTCAACCTAAATTCTGACCTAATGAAAATAAACTGAAAACATACGGTGTTTTCCGCCCTGTCCGCGGATAACAGGTACAATCGTCCAGGCATGTTCTCATTAGGTTTTGAATCATTGAGCATCACTTAGCTGCTGCAATATTTTGGAGTTGGTCGCGAGATCGAATTTTAACTCCCAAGAGCATCCAAACATTCCCAATTGAGTTCAAATAAGGTCTTAGAGCAGGCCAGTTGAATTTCTTGGATATCAACCTCAACTAAATACTCCCTGGCAATACTCCACATGCGGTTGATGCGGTCGGGCATTATACAGCATTAGAACAAAATTATCTCCAATAAACGGTGCATACGGGAAAAACTTTTCGCTCTAAAATGCTTTTGTTTATGTGTTTTCTCAGTTTTCAGTATTTTCAGGATTTAAGATTAAATCTGTGAAAGTACTTTCATAGCCATAGCCAAATTGTGAAGTTATATGTTGCTCTGAAAACCCTGTATCTTTAATGATGACGATGATAGAATAAGAAATCACATTTGGATTGACTGAAACATAACAGGGTGGTTTTAAAGTTAGGTTAGGTTAGGTTAGAATTGAATTGTCAAGAGAAGATGTGTCTTGATGATAGAATAAGAAATCACATTTGGATTGACTGAAACATAACAGGGGTGGTTTATAAAGTTAGGTTAATAAACTGAGTTTTTTCCACTCTGTATGATATGACGTACGCCGAGTGTTTTGAAATTCAAAACTGGTGATTGATTAAGGATGAACATACCTACAATGAAAAAAAATCGATGGAATCGGACTTGAAATAACATATTTATGAATCAAAAATTCATCGATTTTTTGAGTTGATCGATTATTTTGCCGGTGAGTGTATATTCGTTCAAAAATTCAAAGTACTTACATAGAAACAAAAATATGGATAAACTGTACCTACCTACATTTCCAATTCCATTAACTCAACTACTAACCTATCATCAGTGAATATTGCGTAATATTTCGAGACCTTTTCCGAATTAAGCAACGAAAATACACACATTAGCCCCGAAATAATTACGCCTAAATAGAAAAAAACTTCGAGACCCAAATACGAGACGGAACTCCATCAGAGTCCATAATCATCTCTCGAAATTGTTTTCAGTTTCGAGCACAGTGCTCGATTGATAGTGAACCACATTCGAAAACTAGAACGCGACATTGATAATGATTAATTCCGGAAAAATGGGTCAGCTCTTTTCATTTGTAGGACACCTTCATCTCGCGAATCGCTCGCTTTAAATATATTGGAAAAGATTTGAAGGCCGTTACTGATAACATTTTTATGTGGCGCAGTGTTCAGTGAGTCAGGGTTAATGAGATTAAGAATTCAGAGCATGTTTTTTATTTGCGAAGCTAAATCTGTGCTGTTCTGATACATAAAAAAAGATTGTTCGAATGTGCTATCGCAGTAGGCCTAGATAAACACAATTATTTCGAAAAATTTATGTTATGATTGCTGAAGGTCAGGAAGCTCTCTTCACTCTCCAGTGATCGGTTGGAAATTACGGCATTTACAGATCCATTGTAGCTCGCCGCTCTCATTTGTTTGAAGGGAAGGTAACTCCCTCAACAATCCACATTTATGTAAAATAGAAATGAATTTTCATTTCATCCTTTGCATTCACAAAACATTTCCAAATTTATAAGAGTCTAGCTTTTACCCGTGACTTCGTCCGCAAGTTTTTTGTTTTCCCTCCCGGGTAAGTCCCCCTGCAACATGTCCCACATCGTGTTCCAGTCCTCAACTTCACATAAAAATTGTTCAAAAGCAACCTAAGCTACATAATGGATAGTCCGAATGTTTCCTTAGTAATATAAAAAGTAAATAAGTAAATCGGTTTGAAATACTACTAACTACCTACCTGCCAACCCCCGATGTTAGACATTGTGACATCCGCAACATCGTCTGCGTAGGAAGTATTAACCTAATGTAAAAAGTATAAGAATCTAGGAAGCTAGGAATGAGGTAGTTTCCCGCCGTAAAAAGTAGCCTGTGTCCGTGCCTAGGATTCTATCTTTATATAAACCAAGTCTTATAAAATCCGTTCAGACGTTAAAGCGTGAATGAGGTAAACTTTTAAAACAAACGATTAAAAATCACTAACTTAATTAGTTTTCTGCCTACTGCCTACGCCTTAAGTACGATAGTATGAATATTAATAGTCCATATCCTTTTCTAGGTTACTATCTATCACCTAACTAAACTTCATCAAAATCCGTTCAGCCGTTTAGGCATGATAGAGCAAAACTCCCAGCAAAAACCATAAAAAAATCACTAACTCAATTCAGTTTTCTACCTACTTCCTATCCTCTAAGTACGATGACGTGATCATTTTGATCTTATATCCGTTTTTAGGTAACCATCTATTACCTTACTAAATTTCATCAAAATCTGTTCAGCCATTCAGACGTGAAAGAGCAAAAGTCCCAACAAAAACGACTAAAATCACTAACTCATTTAGTTATCTGCCTACTGCCTACCCCCTAAGAACGATGGCGTGATTATTTATATCTATGACCATTTCTAGTTATCATCTATCACCATATCAAATTTCATCACAATCCGTTCAGCCGTTTAGGCGTGAAAGAGTAAAGACAGACAGAGTTACTTTCGCATTTATAATATTAGTATGGATTAATTGTAAGAGGTAGTAATGGGAAAATGGTAATATGCAATACTTCAAGAAGATGAACCATAATGGTTGTACCTACATCTCCACAATAAAAATCTTCATGTGTAATCTTCTCATTTCCTTTTTCAATCCGTACTCAATTGCACAAAGAAAGAAAAACGACAACGACAAATGGTCATAAAACAAGTAAAAGTCTGAATGGAAGTGAAGCCTTTGTGCCTTGCGATCTGGAACACTTTTGCAAGGAATTCCTTCTGTGGGTTACAAAACGCCATTCAACTATAATTGAGTGAAATCAAATAGATGCATTTTTCAGTGAATGTGTGCTAGAACATGCGGTTTGACCTATTTTGATGGCGCTTCATAGATGATTAACACTTTCTCGCAAATCGCGTCTCACGGTCAAGATGCACTCAATGTCAGGGAAATTTTAACCATTACGGGTTCTTGACTTGTTTTATTCATTTCTTCCACTTCCGAACCGAATGCTGTTCCGGGTATCACGTTATTTTCCGCTTGATGGAATATTATTATTTATTTTGTTTGGAGCTCTTCGATTAGATTAGGTCATTCAGTGACGTTTTATCCATAGAGATAGGATAGTATAGAATTGCCATCATTGAAATAAATGTGGTATCAGATCCGCCATATCACTAACCCTAACTTCAAATTTGACAATCGTTGAATGTTCTGTAAGAATCGTGATTCTACCGCCTTTTTCTAGTTAAATTTGATTTTTTCTGCTTAATAATATACAATAAATGGTATCGTGTACTGTAAGGCTTTCTTCAAGCATATAAGAGACAGATAAGAAGAAATAAAGAGGGAAAACATATTACAGGTAGGGATGAGTACTGAACAGATAGGTACGCATTCGAAATTTTTGCAAGTCTGTCTTGGTAATCTGATATCTTCTTATATGTGTATATTATCGCCTGCAGAAAAATTGTTTATTTAATATTCAATTGACCTTATTTGAGCAGGTTTTCTAAAGACCTAACACGTCATATTTTTTGGGTGAAATTTGTGAGCAGAAAACTGTCAACTTAATTCAACCCTGAACTTTCCGCCATATCGGTCCCCGACTTAGCCCCCGCCCAGTGGTACTATTTTTCCTTACTCAATTGTATGTAATAGCGTCTCTTATCTATTACATCTCTATGCGTTTTATCCATTCTACAACAGATGAAATCTTCTGCTCGGATAGTTGCGGGAAAACCATGAAAATTGGCAGTTGGGCCTCACTTTGCCCAAGAAAACACCCGATGAATTGAACATTATATTGTAGATTGTAGGTTTTTGGGTGATTTACATTCAATTGCTACCTTGAGGACCATTGTGACCTACATAAGAGCTTTTTTTCTACTGCGCTACAGCTCGCCCTCCAGATCAGCGTTTTTTCTGCGATTCTCCTGTCCAAGACATTATTGGCACAGGCTCGCGATATCGAGGCATTCTGTAACAAAGAGGACAGGAATTTCATCTTCTTCCCCACAGATTCTACAATCGTCAGTTTCTGTCAAGCCAATTCTCATCATATGCTTCCTCCAGAGTGCATCTCTTTCAGTGTCTTTCTTACGAGTTTGCTTATAGAAAGGGGTCAGTAAGAAGAGTTTGCGCTTCCTCTCAGTATGTTAGCATCTTTATTTCCTTCGATTCCGGAGGGTCCAGGAACCCTGACTAAAGAAACCTTGTTGTTCTTGTCTACTTCATTGTGTGTTCTTCGGCACCCTCATATTAGCTTTCAGTCGATGACATAAGAGTACAGTGCTTCATCTTGACTATAAGAATGAATTACTATGTCACACCCATGATAGTTTCTTTCCAGGTTTCTATATTTGCATCTTTCAATTGCTAGTTTTTTCTACCAGAAAAACAATCGGAAGGAGCCTACGATAGTGTAATTTGGTTCTTTGTGTCGATGAACTAGCACATCTACCGGCTATGGTTACACAGTATGTTTGGTCTGTAGGGTTCTTCCAATTCTAAGGTTTTGGAAAAGAATCACTTGAATAGTTATAGAGAAATTTATTCGGTTATGGAAGGGATTTCGAGGACCAGAAATCAAATTTGAATGTAGTTTGTGGCGAAAAAGTGGCATTTCTTTTAATGACTACTTTCTTATGCTTTCACAGATGTAGTTTTTATAATATCTAGCCAACAAAGATGGGAGCAAAAAATTAAATGTTTCAACGTAAGAAAAGCGATATGAATATTTGTTAGTGAATTCATTGAGCAAATCCAAGCATTCCGGGAGAGTTTTCTGCACAGTTTTTTATTTATATGGTCTTATAGCATTTGTAGAAAAGTATGATGCTCCGTTTGAATTTTCCGCTTTTTAAACAGATGCTATATTATTTGATGTATAAGAAACTTGTTTTATCTGAGTTTGTACTCCTAATTCTGCTTCCAGACATTGATTTCATAGTTATATTACAACAACCAGTATAAAATGACGAATGTAACGGATATTTATAAAGACCTTGGAGGCTAATTCTTTTCAGTCTTATAGTGTAAATCAAAGTTAATTTGAGTGTTTCCTCTAGATGATTATTTTTTTTCACATTTATCTAAATGAATTGAATACGCCTTTGGATTTTTACTGTCTCACATATAACAATACCTTATTAAGAACTATCATTGCAATATATCCTTATACAATGGCATTAGATCGAAGAATTTTTTCGTCTTCACCGATTGATGTTCAATTCAGATAAGAGATAGATAAAAATCTCAGCTTTTAATCTTGGCTTTCTTCAGCACACTTCCGTTAGGATGATTGAACTTTCGTTTCGATGTCATAGTAGACACCCACGTTAGTCACGTTTCTTAATTCTGGGTCATCTATTCCAGTGCAATTAACAGAGAAAAATGCAGAATCTCAGGCCCATTCATGGTGAATGGATTCTGATATGATCCAAAAAATCGAGACTCATCGAAGTTACCGTTAATTGTTTCCTATTAAGAATGTATGGAATTCTTTAGTGAACAAGAAGTTATAGCACTGTTTATATCACTGAAATAATTCACCTTATGTGGTATGAATTTTTGTAGACACATAAAGATAACATCGAACCACGACTAGCTACAACGCGAACCAAACTAACAGGACACCATCTCTTTTGAATATAGGGTGGTTCAGTAAGAGCGCAAGATTTCAAGTGTTTTTTAAAATATGGTTCTCTCTAGCGTACGATTTGAATTTATTCATTAAGAGAATATTTGGGAATTATATAGAAAGAATCTTTTGAATGGCAACAACGGCTTCTTGACGTTATTGAATACATGGAATGGTAGAGGGTTTTCCAATATAAGGTTTTATTTTGAATAGCCCGCTATTTCGGTAGATATCACGTTTGAACCTTTCATTTTTTGACGTTTAAAAAATAGAAACTACGTCATTCATAAAAATGGAACTATACAATCTTCAAGAACGTATTGAAATTATCATAATTCATATTAAAACAGGTGAAATTTTGGCAGAGACGCTTCGTAAAACTAAAACATTTTTGGTTCGTCGTGAAGCATCTTGTGGGACCGCAATAAAGAAATGGTGGAAAATTCGAGCTTTTGAATTAGTTAGTGTGATGTGAAGAATAAAACCGTGCTCGTCGCTCAATAACAGCCGAGAATATTGCTGCTGTTGCAGAAAGTGTTGAAGAAAACCCAGGTTTGTCGATTCCTCGTCGTTCTTTGGAATTAGGCATTTACAAACGCCATTACACTGTATTAAGCATACAGATTCGGGTCTTAATTTCAAAGAAAAATGCCATTTTTCAATTTAAATGATCGGATGTTTATTTCATTATAAAGAAGAAAGCTATGCAGTTAATAGTGGAAAATAACATCAGGCAAATGACCTCCACGACCACGCTTACAGGACCATATCATTTCAATTTTCCATAACCAAATCGCAGAGTGGCTGCCCTAGGTCCTCGATAGCCTCACGAATTCCATCTTTGAGGTCTTGAAATGACGCTGGGCTATTGGCGTAGACCTCCTCTTTCAGGTGGCCCCAAAGGAAGAAGTCGCAAGGTGTTAAATCACAAGATGTCGGTGGCCAATTGTGATCACCTCTTCGAGAGATAATAAGGTCCGCTTTTCAACAACGCCCAATCAGCAAAGAAACGACGTTGTTGATGATCGGCCGGTTTGAGTTCTTGTGTTAACTGAACTTTGTGAGCCTTAAGACCCAAATCTTTATGCAAAATACGGTGTAATGATGTTGTTGAATGCCTCATTCCAAAGAACGACGAGGAATGGACAAACCTGGATTTTCTTCAACACTTTCGTTTACAGCAGATATATTCTCGGTTGTTCTTGAGCGACGTGCACGGTTTTCATTCTTCACATCACTTGTCCCAACAGCTCGGATTTTTTCACCATTTCTTTATTGCGATCGGACAAGGTTCTTCACGACGACCCAAAAATGTTCGAGTTTTACGATCCGTCTCTGCCAAATTTCACCATTTTTATAGGGAATTTTAATAATTTCAATGCATTCTTGAAGCGTGTATCGTTCCATTTTTATTAATGGCATAGTTTCCACTCATCAAATGTCGAAAAATGATAGCTTCAAACGTGACATCTACCGAAATAGCGAGCTATTCAAGATAATACCTCTTATTGGTAAACCCTTTAGATTTATCAATTCCATCATTCAAAACCCTATAATTCCATGATCTTTTAGACCTCCACTCGTATGATACAAATGGCCAACATAAGAAGAACTAATTTTCATCTATACCAAATCGAACGAACCCAATAATTCATTATAACTCGATATCGGTGAAAGATCGAACCCGACCTTGCTAATTTGCATTCTCGAATGTGCGTGAAATTTAAGTGGGCACAAAACAGTTATGAACTTCATAATCGTCCATCATGAGTCAATAACCGAAAAGAAAGTGACACAACTATTCTATAGATATCGAATCCCCAAAATAAAAGTTTGTTGAACCTCGACCACACCGCCAGAGGGCGTGAAAGCAGGGCATTGGCTTCTGTGCAGGAGATTCGTGATTATAATGTGATAAAGTGATTTTTACGAAGGCATTTACTGGGTCTGCTGCTGGGGACCCAGATTTGCAACATTGATGCAGATCGGTATGAGATTGGTCTTTGTGTAAAAAATAGCCTAGAAGTTGAGCTGAATCCGGTATGGACTAGATTCATATCTTGAAGAAGACTAATCATTCAGTTTACGTTTGTAATTATTAAGTGATAGGTAACGATGTTTTCTTCGATAGATATTAAACAAAAATACAAATTTTGGAGATAGGAACTCTTCGATTAGAAACAACACTTGAATGTAGATAGAAGTGCAAAGTGAACCACCAGACTTAGAACGTTCAAGGGAAGTCTTAACTCCCAGTTTGCATTATGCTTTGGATGCTGTTCCATGTTTCGTCAGCAGTTTTTCCTAGATGGAACCCGACACCATAACCATGTTCTTTTGTGCGTTGAAAATTCGTGCTTTTAGGGCTTCCCTCGTGTTGTCCTTTCTGACCAGGATTTCTAACATTCCTATTGTTTTCCCAATGCAGCAGTGTATGGTGAGGACGGTTACATTTGAGACAGAGATTCTTGCTCTGGCATTTTGTGTTCTTCTGATGGTTTAAACAGTTTTTTTTTGGTGTTGCTTCGCTGCCAAGTTATTCCCTTCCTTTACTGACATTTCTTCGAATTTTTGGCAACGATAAATCTCATGGTTACCGTTGCACAAGTTACCATCAGTATATTCAAACAAAGCTTTTAGATGTATGGTTACTATTCTTGTCCGCTCAAACTGAGAAAATGGGAGTTTAGGCACTTTCCACGGAATGATCTCAATATTGCAACTCTCTTTTTTCGCTGAAAACGGATTAACTTCGAATTCATCTGTTTTCTTCCAAACAAGAAACAGTTTTTGCTGGTTTATTGTTCTGATGTTACTTTAGCTTAATTTAGGTTAGGTAAGATAGTAAAGATTCTACGCACGCAAAATTATCATGTAACATTTAACGAATTTATAGATGATTGGGGAGGATTATTCGAGTATTCTTTTGAGATATGGCTTTACAAAATTTGTTATATACAGGGTGTCCCGGAACATGTGGGAAATCTCTCGGATTCAGATAGAACATAAAAAATAAGATGACAAGTTCCCATAATTTTTCCTAAATGACGCCACTGGAAATTCATTTTAGTGGGATAAATTTCAATTTTTTACTTCTTTCATTATTTTATTTTCGAAAACGGTTCATTTTATCGACACTGAACAAGAGTACCTTTTCTTCAGCTCAATGTTCAAGGTAACCCATTTTTTAAGCACTTCATCATACAGGGTGTTAAAAATGTAAGCACTAAAATGTATAACGCCTTCCGCTCCTGGTAAACTGAACAAGCTAATTGAAATTTGAGTGCGGTGATTTAAGAGGTCCTTAATACTATTAATCATTTCAATTTTTCATCAAATTATATCGCGTAGTTTGAAACTTATTCCACTAAAATGGTTTTCCAGTGGCATCATTTAGGAGGTCGTATCCTTGTAGGGGGGGCGCTAAAAAAAATTATGGGAATTTGTCATCTTCATTTTTTATGTTCTATTTAATTCGAGACACCCTGTATAAAACAATATGGCATATGTATTTTACAGTATTAGCCGATGAAAGTGTGAACGGGGTTCCATACCTTTCTGCCTGTGATAAAAGAGCATAGAGGAAACACCTCAGTAAAACCTCTTTCTCTTCATATGTGGAAGGTGAATAGATGGTTTCTTTATTGAAAAAACTTTTATTTTTTCCTTTCATTTGATTGACATCTTGGAATTGTATCTGACAAACAAAACAAAAGATGCAGAAAATCTACACGAAAGTAATAAGTAGTGAGAGTATCACCTCTGTGTAAAAAAGTTCAGTTACTTTCATTTTTCTTTGAAATTTCTTCTACCTAGTTCATTCTACCTGAAATCAAGATACTTGGGGAAAACTGGGCATTAATATTTTTGACCTAAAATTCATCTGCAGAGTACCACCAAGTGGGATGAGAGCAATTTCTTGGAAAAAACTGATAATCGGGTGAAAAAAATGAACGTTTTCTGATCAGTAAGGGTGCAATAAAATTTTCTTTCGTCTGAATCGATTTTACAAGAATAGTAATGAAATGAAAAAAAATTAAAAAAAAAAGAATATTTGATGAAAATTATAACCTAAATATTGAAGTTATAGTATAAGCTCTGATGTCAATCAATCAATGAATAACCACCACTCGTGTTCCAAAAACATCAACATCTTCTGGTAGCGGAAGTCGCATAAAATTAAAGAACACCAACCGTGTGAGAGTATCATTGAATCTAAACCGGCCATTAAAAATTTCAGAGGAACAAAAACAAACCAGCAAATATATGTAATCTTCAGTCATACGGATCAACCGTAATCAACCACAAGTTTACGATACGAAAAAAAAACTGATCTGAAAATAATTGAGATATAAATCCATGTCATCTTGCCCTTGTGCGTGCTCAACGAAAATGACTGGGAGCCACTCTCAAGAGCACCTTATTATCAATGAGATCCTCTTCCGAATATCAGAGTGGCACATCTCGTTTCATAGCGTCTTGAATCTAGGTCGATGTACTTTATTCGTAACGATTTCCGAGAGAAATTGCTACCCGGCGCTATGGACACCTCAGCGACCGGCTGAAGCGTATTCAAATAAAGTTGATCGTTTGGCTCAGAGAATAATCGAATCAGGTTGAATCAGATCGATCGTCAGAAGCTTTTGCTGGCTAGTTCATACTACACTGCAAAAAAATTAACGCACATTCTGAAAATCTCAGTTTTACTGAAACTCTACATTGACTTTATAACTTATTTTTTATGTTCTCTCGGGAAGGTTTTGAACGGAACAAGACACATTAAATGGAAGAAAATTTCAGGATTTCACCGAATCGTGTGTGAAAGAAGATAAATAAATAATTTTCAAAATACTGGAATGCTGATAAGTGATTTAATACTTGGTATTTCCACCCCTTGCGTTAATTACAGCTCGGCAACGACGGTTCATACTCAAAATGAGTGATCTTAATATGTACTGATCTAATCCTTCCCAGATTTCTCTGAGTTGGATTTCTAAGCCATTAAGAGTAGATGGATGATTTTCTGAACTTCTCAGCCTTCTATTGAGGTTGTCCCAAACCTGCTCAATCGGATTGAGATCTGGGCTCCTTGCTGGACATTCCATTCGAGAGACTTCAACCTCTTCAAGGTACTCCTGAACGATGGGCGGACGATGGGCCTGGCATTATCGTCCATAAAAATGAAATTTTCACCAATGTATGGGGCAAATGGCACTACATGCTCTTCAAGATTGTTCCTCATATACCTATCAGCATTCATAGGTCCATTATCAACGACCACTAGGTCTGTGCGAGCAGTCAAAGATATTCCACCCCATACAATAATCGATCCTCCCCCGAAACCAGCAGTATTCAGGAATTTGTACTGAGCATATCTTTCATGAGGACGTCTGTATACAAGGGAACGTCGATCACAACGGTAGAGGCAGAATCTAGACTCATCTGTGAAGAGAACTCTTTCCCAATAAGCCTCTTCCCAATGGATATGCTCTCTCGCAAAATCCAAACGCGTCCTTCGATGGGCAAGGGTAAGAGCTGGGCCTCTTGCAGCGACACGAGGCTTTAAATAATATTCTCTGAGGCGATTTCTTAATGTCTGAGTGCTAATTTGCACCCCATGAGTTTGCTCAAGCTGATTTTGAAGGAGGCGAGCGGTTGCAAACCGTTGTCTCAACAAAGAAACTCTCAAGTAACGTTCTTGAATGGCAGCTGTTACCCGTGGTCTACCCTGTCCTGGTCTTCGGACATTCATACCTTCTGCCTGAATCGCTGCAACATTTTGAACACACTTGTATGGGAAACTCCAAACCTTTCTGCAATTCTTGTGTATGTCCACCCTTCTTCTCGCAAAACTACAGCTTGGGCACATTCCTCTTAGGTCAAATTGCGTGTTTCGCGTTGTATAGCGATCGAGTGTACAAAATCAAACCAAAGAAAAACTATTGATCACTAGAATGAATCGAGAACAACTGATTTCAGAATGGAGCCAATACATTCAAAATCTGATAATCTTATCTTTTTTTATTCCTGCTGTGAAAAAAAAACATATGTATTGAAGAAAAACGTTGAAAGTGGATAACATATGCATGCATAATTCTGATAAAAATAATTATCATTGAGAACACCTTCAGTTGTAGAATTAAGTTGAGATTTCCATAATGTGCGTTAATTTTTTTGCGCAGTGTATTATTATTATTAATACTATGAGAACTGTGGTCGTTTTTTAGCCTTCCGGAACTGCGACCATGTAGATCTGATTTCCTTTATCCTATTTATTCAAAACTTGCCGGTACTTCATGGCGTGCTGACGCAACAACTCTTCGTACGGCAGCTCCAGTATACTCTACTGCCGAATATTATTGCACTGTTTGGTTCAACAGTGCCCATATACAAGAGATTGATGCACAACTTTCTCATGAGAATTGTAACTGAAATAATAAAATCAACACCAACACCATGGTTACCAGTTCTTTCAAACATTGCCCCTCCTCATTTCCACAGGCAGGCCCTAACTTTGAAAATTTGAAATAAATTTAATTCTAGATAATAAGATTCCTCGATTAAAATCACGTTAACCATTTTGGTCTAATTATTTTCTGACCTAGAATGAAAGCGGTAAAGCAATTTGGCAATCCGAGTGGAACATATGTAATATTCAAAACAAAGATTTAATAACTGATCCCTCCAATAAAGTTCCTGGATTTGATCTTCCAAGAAAAACTTGGACTGTTCTTAATCGTATAAGAACAGGTCATGGCCGTTGTAATAGCATGTTCTTCAAATGGAATTCAGTTAAGAGTCCTAGTTGCGAATGCGGAAAAGCAGAGGAGACAATAAAACATCTGATGAATAATTGTCCCATATTTAAATTTGAGGATGGCTTAAGGGCTATAGATGAAGTTACCGAGTCGTTTTTGAATTGGGTTGTTGATTTTAAATCGATTCAATAGAGTTTCAATCATTTTATTTTTCTGTTCCATTTTTCTGCTCCGATATTTCGTTTCAGATTCAGAATTCCGAAGGCATCTTGAAGAAAAAAAAAGAAAATTAAGAAGAAATCCTTCAATATTCAAATAGTTTTTAAGTTTTATTTTTGTTGGAACAGCAAGACAGGGTTTTTTTACTGAGGTTTTTCCCTGAGCTCTGATATAATACGGAAATATAGTATGGTACCCTATTTGGCACTAACCTCAGTTAGGGATTTTTGTTGAAACAATACGACTTTCTCGAAATTATTCACCAATTAAAATTGATTTGTATTTATGGGTATGGTCACAAGAGGAAATCATGGATGGATGGTGGTAACAAGTCTAGTGTTGGCCATCAGAAAGTCAATGAAATCGGCCAGACTGGTTCGATAACTTCATGGGTAGCGGAATCAGATGTTGTTGACCGACCATGGGGGTGAGCGATCGGTACCGTGATTCTCATGGTAATGAGACCATGGTAGTGGTCAGTGTCGAATAGAATCTTCACGTCTTCGGATGCTGATCGGAGTACGTTGATCTTGCACTTGGATTGCTCGCTACTTTTCCACCAAAGAAAAATCTATGCACCTTACTATTTTAGGTTTCTTTCTGATCGTAAACTTTTCTGTTAGTTCAGACTTTATATTTATTCGGAGATGTTTTCGGATTGTTTTTTAATTAATAATGGGGGGTTTATATGAGTTTGAAAACCATGAAAATGACTGATTTATGGATCTGAAAATGAGTCAGTTCCTTCGTAAAAATAGTAGAGAAAAGGGGGTGCAATGAAATGTATTTGGATAAATTTTTGAGTTTATTTTTTTACGACCGATCGCTCGGAAAATGTGTCCAAAATACGCATAATTTATTCCGCGAAAGTTATATTGCACCTAGAGTTTTTCTACGATATCTTTCATAGGGGTTGAATTAAAATAAACCTGAACAAAAATTTTAACCGCAAATGATAGAGGAAAATCGATAGTTCATTTGGCTTTTTCAGGATACTGGGAATGCTGCTTTTTTTCAAATTCCTTTTGATCTCGAGATTTGGGGCAAAAGTAACATTTATGCATTCTCGTTATCGGTCATTATTTCCATTCATATTTGCACTACGAAATTAAGATGAAAATCAATATGAATGAATGGTTTTCTTGCTGAGCTAATTCGTTGTTTTGGTTTTCTCAAGGAAATTACAGTTCAAAAGAGCCAATTTTGTTTCTATTTTAAAAATCAACGATATATCATGTATTGTCAGCGGGGTACTCTGATTTTTGTCATTTCCTTTTCAACTTCAAGTTGTGTTCTTTCTCATGAATAATACATTATGACATTCTATATAGTCCGTTCACGAAAGGTTGAGCACATAGTAGGCGTTTCTTCATTTATCTGAAGTTGGCAGTATTTGCTGTCATAACGTAAAATAAATTCAACGTTGCCGAATGTACCAGGCTTCGTCCGACGAGCTTGCGAGTTATCAGACAACTCTATGCAATATTGACAACTATGCGTATCAATCTGACAAGAAAATAAAGAACATAACCTAAAATTTTAATATATACAGAGGAATATGCCAAATTTCCATGGCCTACCGACGGCTCAACCTTTCATGAATGGACTATAGGAATAATCGCTATCCTTTTCTTTCGAAAACATATAAGGGATGGTTCATCGGTAAACAGACAGAAGGTAAGGGTACATAAATTATACTGAGGAGAGTCAGAATAAACGCCATTTAAAAGGCCTAAATCTCTTCATTTTCAAGATATATGTAGAGTGTTTTATCGTTTTTGTCAATTTCTTCAATAACTTTCGAACTAACCAACACTTCATTGATGGAGTCGTTTTATGTCATGAATCATTTGATAATCTTCCAGCATTATCTCGAAAACATACTCTAGGTTCTCTTCACCTGAATAATCTCAAAAAGCGCATTAGTTACAAATTCTGATCAAAAGTCAACTAGACAGATGCTATACACATTTTGAAGAAGGTATACTCATACTACAACATAGAAGTATACTACAACCGGTGTAGTTTATACTAATTCTTTGAGTAAATATTACCAAAACTGAAAAGATGCTTCATAATGAGTTAGATACTTCGAGAAACATACTCAAATTCAAAGCATTATCATATTTTTCATTTTTATTCATACCACCTAATGATAACATTCATTTAGTTGAAGTTTAATGAACTTTCTCACAAATGTCCCTACAATTCATTTGAATTACACTACTTATCTTCGCTATACCTGTATAGGTACCTTTGGCACTATTTCTAAGCTGGTGTTGAGCTGTGGTGGAATAGCCCTGTTCCGACTAGGGTCCTGGTCAATGTCCTAGGGACATATGCACCGACTGTTCTTTCCTATATTCAGAACACGTCTCGGCTAACAAGGTCATTTCCCAAATTCGCTCGCTCAGGAACTCGTCCTTACTTTACTTCAATTCCAAATGCATTTATTATTTCGGTCACTTTTCAGTCTTTGAATAGGTGCTGATGCGAATTTTTAAATGATTTCGCAAAATAATGACATCTTTGGAGTGAACGTGTTTTTTTTCATGTTTTTAATGAGCTTTGTCGGTGTTCAAATCTATGGGAGATGATTACCTGGAATTAGGGGTCTGTAGACAGGAAGATCGTTACTTGGAGAGCAGGACCTCGCTTTAGAACAGCTTTTTTATATAGCGCTTAAAAGTTTGACTGAACCAATAGTGAATTAATAAAATGAAGTAAACAAAAATAATATCCTCCAGTTTCACCGCAACAGAAGAATATTGGGATTTTTCGATTCGCAAATGCAAAAAGTATCCATTAAATAGGTACTCAATAATTCGCATTTGATGCGTAAAAGAATCATCATGAAATTGGTTCAATATTATGAACATTTTTCCTTAAATCATAAGGTTACTAAAAATGTGATAAAAAATATTGTTTTCAATCAGATATTCAGGTGGCCGTTCGAATAATTTGAAACTATCAATTATTTTTGAATTCTTGGTTCAATTTTTAACAAAATCTCTCGTGCAATTTTCGTGTATCAATTGAAATATGGAGGATTCTGCATTTCTAGAAAACTTTTTAGGTTTTAACTTCCAGTCTCTGAAACAGAAATAATTAAAAAAAATAATCAAGATGAAATGCTCCTGCATAGGTATATCCTTGCACTAATTTGTCAGGAGCAATTGGTTTTGAAAAAATTGTTGCCTAACAGTAAACTAAAAAAGGAAATAAATGAAAGGATAATGTAACGTTTCGGTGTCTATATTAGACTCCTTCTTCAGACAAACTTGTAAAATCTTTGGAATTGCAGTCTAATTGACATTGAAAGTTGTTAGTTAGACTGCATACGGAAAATACATAATTCTAAAGATTATACAAGTTTGTGTGAAGAAGGAGTCTGATATAGACACCGAAACGTTACATTATCCTTTTCATTTAATTCCTTTTTTTAGTTTTACTGTTAGGCAACAATTTTTTCGAAACCAATCTGCTCCTGACAAATGAGTTCAATGATTTACGCAGGAGCATTTAATCTCAATACATTTTTTTGAATTATTTCTGTTTCAGAGACTGGGAGTGGAAATAAAAAAAAAATTTCTTTCTGAACACATTATTCAGTAGAAACGCTACGTTAAGATGTTTTATTTTTTTACATAAAACGGCGCCCCATAGGTAAAGGGAGAAAAAGAGTTTGTCACAATTTGAACGAAGAATTCAAAAATAATATCTCAGTGGCGTATCACTTTTTTAAGTCAGTTTCGAATACAAACTTTAACACCCTGCGTCTTGGAAATAATGCAACTATGAGAAGTTTATTCATAAAAAAATCTGAAGAATCACCTCCTTAAATTATTCGCATCAATTCATAAAGACATCATGCTTTTTCATGTTAGAAAACCAATTATTCATATTTAAATATCTTGATGGCTGTCACATTCCATTTATTTTTGAATTTAACTGATAATATAGAACTTTTATTGACGATTCAAAGTTTTGAAGCGGTTCTTTTTTTCAGATATCGATTGAAATATAATCTGGGAGGATTCTGCATTAATTAGTGCAAAGCTTTTCGCAGGAGCACTTCATCTTAATTAAATTTTTTAATTATTTCTGTTTTAGAGACTGGGAGTGAAAATCTAAAAAGTTATTCAGAAAAGGTTCTTTCTTGTTTACGGTTGTTCTTAAGGCCGGGTGTAAACACAATAACTGAGAATACCCTTCAGTTTCTGACACCTGAATCGTTCATTTGTGCAAAATCAGGTCAGTTCCGATAATTCTTCAATAGTCTAGAAATGACATTTGTGTAAGTACAATTGCACTGCACTGTAGCCAGATCAACGCCCTGCTCTAGCAGAGAAAGGTCGAGTGGCAGTGAAATCAAGGGGTCAGTGGACCCAAGTGAAGACACCTCCATGTCAAGAAAGTATTATTGTATATTATAAAGTCAAGCAATCACTTTTTAGATGTCCCATAACTGGGTCGTGTTCCACTTTAACCGTTAATTGGGTTACAATCTTCGTTTCTGTTTGCACATTCGCATAATGAAGGTCTTCCTCAGGTTCAAGGGCGATTATACTTCGTATCAATTCAGATTCAGAAATGAGTTTAGAAGGATTTGATTTTTATTTTATTTTGGTGCTTGTGGTGATGGTTCGGTCTGTGCTCGATCGTATTGTGTATGTTGATGAATTTTTACTCAGTGCATCTATAATTATTTCTATCTATAATTTATTATTTCAACGATGTGTGATATGATAGTTTTCGTAATTCAAGCGAGAGTGAATAATTTTATATAAATTGATTTCGTCGATATTTTTTCACATTTTGTACTCATTTATGGTGTTTTTTGAGACATCAGAGGATTTTTCTACAAATGGCGTTTCGCATCACTGATAAATCTGGATATCACTTGAAATTGGTATCAATATTTTATGGAATTTTTTTCTGTGAAATGCATGAATTCAAAATTTGCTCTCTTTAATTTCAATATTTCTGGATATCCCATGAATTTTAGATCAGTTTCATGTGATTCCACATACATTTAAAGAGTCTCTAGAAGGTACCAAAATATGATTGATGAAAAACTTCAAGGGCGATTATACTTCGTATCAATTCAGATTCAGAATTGAGTTTAGAAGGATTTGATTTTTATTTTATTTTGGTGCTTGTGGTGATGGTTCGGTCTGTGCTCGATCGTATTGTGTATGTTGATGAATTTTTACTCAGTGCATCTATAGTTATTTCTATCTATAATTTATTATTTCAACGATGTGTGATATGATAGTTTTCGTAATTCAAGCGAGAGTGAATAATTTTATATAATTTGTTTTCGTCGATATTTTTTCACATTTTGTACTCATTTATGCTGTTTTTTGAGACATCAGACATCAGAGGATTTTTCCACAAATGGCGTTTCGCATCACTGATGAATCTGGATATCACTTGAAATTGGTATCAATATTTTATGGAATTTTTTTCTGTGAAATGCATGAATTCAAAATTTGCTTTCTTTAATTTCAATATTTCTGGTTATCCCATGAATTTTAGATCAGTTTCATGTGATTCCACATACATTTAAAGAGTCTCTAGAAGGTACCAAAATAGGATTGATGAAAAACTTCAAGGGCGATTATACTTCGTATCAATTCAGATTCAGAATTGAGTTTAGAAGGATTTGATTTTTATTTTATTTTGGTGCTTGTGGTGATGGTTCGGTCTGTGCTCGATCGTATTATGTATGTTGATGAATTTTTACTCAGTGCATCTATAATTATTTTCATCTATAATTTATTATTTCAACGATGTGTGATATGATAGTTTTCGTAATTCAAGCGAGAGTGAATTATTTTATATAAATTGATTTCGTCGATATTTTTTCACATTTTGTACTCATTTATGGTGTTTTTTGAGACATCAGACATCAGAGGATTTTTCCACAAATGGCGTTTCGCATCACTGATAAATCTGGATATCACTTGAATTGGTATCAATATTTTATGGAATTTTGTTTCTGTCAAATGCATGAATTCAAAATTTGCTTTCTTTAATTTCAATATTTCTCGATATCCCATGAATTTTAGATCAGTTTCATGTGATTCCACATACATTTAAAGAGTCTCTAGAAGATACCAAAATATGATTGATGAAAAACTTCAAGAGCGATTATACTTCGTATCAATTCAGATTCAGAATTAAGTTTAGAAGGATTTGGTTTTTATTTTATTTTGGTGCTTGTGGTGATGGTTCGGTCTGTGCTTGATCGTATTGTGTATGTTGATGAATTTTTACTCAGTGTTTTAATATTTACACGATATGTGATATGATAGTTTTCGTAATTCAGGCGAGAGTGAACAACTTTATATGAATTATTTTTTTAGTAGAGTCAATATTTTTTCCATTTTGTACATTTATTTATTACGTTCTCAAGAAATCAGAGGATCGGCAAACGGCATGAATTCAAAAATTGATTTTTATTTTTAAATGATTCTGGATATCCTATGATATTTAACCATCAGTTTCATGTGATTGCACCTACATTTCTACGTCTCCAAGAGGTGCCGATATATGACTGATGAAAAATTAATAAATTAAGATCTACTTGCCTTACTTCACTCAGTGTATACATATTTTGAAATTTGAAAATCACATTTGAAATAATTCTTTTGAACATAATTATGAAAATTCGAGTAAAATAAGTGTTTCAACAGTTCCAAAACAGATCAGCCCATTATTTTGAAGTAGTTTCAATTCCCGAGATTAATACAAATATCATTGTAACCTAATAGGAATTGAACATTTAAAGAGCAGATACCTATTTAAAATTACGGTTTTTAAAATCTCGAATTACCTGTAATTGAACATTTTATGAATGCAAAGTAAGTGATGATTTTAAAATGAAAATATGAGCATATTTGCTCATTTTAGATAACTAAATTGAAAAAAAAAATTTATAGGATTCATTCAAATGAAATCAGGATTGATTGTATTGATTTTCTCAGAAGTTGGATGCCGAAAAAACATTTAGGTAATTTATTATTCAGAATCACATTTTTCAAATATTCGAGATTTTTGAACAGTTTGTCTAGAATATTTTTGTATTATATTTAGTCAAGCTTTTTTTTTTATTGCATTCCTTCAATATATTAAATATTTCTCTGATTATATGGCAAACTCCTCCATTCTGTCATATATTGTATTCATAGCAAAATTTAATACTTATATTTTGTTATCATAAATTGATACTGGGGACTGTACATTATTTGTCAAATCAGTGATACAGAAAACATTTCAGTCAACATACCTACATTTTTCAATGCAAAAATCACTGAATATATACTCCGTTCACGAAAGGTTGAGCACATAGTAGGCGTTTCTTTATTTATCTGAAGTTGGCAGTATTTGCTGTCATAACGTAAAATAAATTCAATGTTGCCGAATGTACCCGGCCTCGTCCGACGAGCTTTCGAGTTATCAGAGAACTCTATGCAATATTGACAACATTGCGTATCAATCTGACAAGAAAATAAACATCATAACCTGAAATTTTAATATACACAGTGGAATATGTCAAATTATCATGGCCAACCGACGGCTTAACCTTTCGTGAACGGACTATATTTATGAATATCTTCATTTCAGTATAGAAGGTAGAATTTGTTGAAAATCAATGCTTTCTGTACTTGCATTATGAATAACTATTCTCTAATTCCGTTCATTGTTCCATATCTTGTAATGCTTAAAAATGCTATAATATATCAGATTCACATAGTTTTCATGGTTATACAAGGAAGAATACAGGTGTTTTCGAAGTTAATCAGTTTTCAGCGAATAACGAGAGTGTATGACCGAGCAAGGTTAGTAGCCCTGCATCAAAAAGCTTTGTCGAACTCCCACATTGCGCAACATCTCAATATTCCACGGACTTTTCTTGAGAACCGGCAGCGTTGCCCTGAAATCGGTGCCCAGAGTAAAATCTGTAAGGAAAGACCTTTCTACAGCAAATTTTACAGACCATTGAAGTATTTTTTGAAGTCCTAAAGACGGGTAGTCTCAACCAGTACCAACAGGAGAAGATTGCATTCCTCAAATTTGAGGGCAAGAAGTCCTGAGACTAGCTCGGCTATCACATGGACATAGGTTACTCGTCGGAAATAGGCAAAACTCCACCAAGACTGGCTTTAAACATAATGGCGCAACGTACTTTTCTTGAGACAAGTCACTATTCGATTAACAGTGATAGTCCACAAGAAAGAATTTGGAGAGGTCCAGCTTTTTTCTGTTATAAATCTATTATGCTATTGTATTTGTGAATTTATATTTCTTTATTCAATATTCGATGTGATCCCTAGAAAAATTCTCTTTTCAACTAAACTACTAGGTAACCGAATGTACAGTTAGATTCATATTCAATAATAACAATTGGTCAAGAAGAGAATATATTACGATCAATAATTTCACAACGGGTATTATATTTCTTTATGATGAGTGCAAATGGATTCGTACAAAGAGCAAATCTAAAAATAAAAATGTCGCCAAAGGATTACATTATCTCTAACGAGCAAGCCGGATTGATAAAAATCCCTAGATTGTACGTACAAAAATATATCGTAACGAGTAATTATGACTTAATTATAAATATGTGTTCTATTGAAAACTGGAGCAAGGTCGTGGTTTAATAATAGATATCGAGTGTTATTTTTTCATTGATATGAATTCATGAATGATTTGATCAATCTGTTATACGGTTACTGTGAAAAATTCGATCAACCGATTCTGCTTTGTTCTTTGTTTGATTGATTTAATTCTCAATTTATAATCGAATATTTTCCAGTTTTATGTATTCAACTCCTGAAATAATAGTTTACAGGTGTGTGAATTTGTTTGAATGCTTAATCATTGGAACAGTGAAACTATTGTTTCTTCTTTCTATGCAGGAAATGTTTAAATGATGAAACTAGCTGTTCAAAAGATATCTGCTACCATGAATGGTACAGAGGGTGTTTCACAAACTTTGTCATATTTCAAAATTTTCAGATTTTTCAAAACAGCTGGTATAATTCTTCAGGTCAATCAAATCGATAGGAAAATGGTCATGTGATCCAGACAATACGATAATGATATGAACTAATACAGGGTGTTCCTAAATTGAACGTACAAACGAAAAGGGGAGATTCCTTAAGTGAGTTTAAGAAAAAAAAGTCCCATAAACATGGGGTCGCAAACGTTTCGTTTTCGAGATACAGAGTGTTGAAGTTTGAATTTTTTTCAAGTTGTAGTAGTCTAACTACATTCAAAAAAATAAATAGCCACAAATGCAACCACCTTCACTTTTTAAAAAAACAAACGTTCAATAATTTGATGTGTCAAAACTGGCACTGAATTCTTCACCACAGATTACAAACTGGCCTTCCTATCATAGTTACGAGAATTTCGAGAGAATCGTTCAAAATTTTTTTTCTCGAAATCGTTGGTAGATACGACAAAACTACAAGAGATCGAAAAGTTTAGTATAAAAACAAAGCTTCTTTTTACATTTTTTCAAATTAACAGTTGCTCACCAAAAAAAAGTTCTGCAGAAGAACAGGTGGCAGTGTTCCAGAAAAAATATCACCCTGTAGATCTTCTGTCGAAATTGCCATGTCACGTGGTGAGAACTCTCAAATGTAATATCTATGCCAAATTTCAGTTGAATATCTTGTGAAGTGTAGATACTATGGGAAAAAAACTTGAAAAAAATTTAAACTTCAACACTCTGTATCTCGAAAACGAAACGTTTGCGACCCCATGTTTATGGGACTTTTTTTTCTTAAACTCACTAAAGGAATCTCCCCTTTTCGTTTGTACGTTCAATTTAGGAACGCCCTGTATAATAATCTTTAATCAATCAAGATTACTAACCGTCAGATTAACTCAACTGACTCTCCTGGTATGCTGATGAGCTCTTTAGGGTGCAATTCATAGATTTTCTTCAAAGGTTATATCAAGAATATCTTACTGACGGTTTCTTTGAACTGGTGGCAATAAAAAATAGCAGATTTCGTGAATATCTCCTATGATTTTAGTTTAAGTCAAATGATTTGATTCATTGATACAAAAAACCTTATCAATTCAGAGGATGAAATAGCATCACTGAAAAGGACGTAGCAGTAATATGATAGTAAAATATTTCATTGGTCGCAGTGTAGAAAGATCACTTTGTGTTTTATACCTTGATGTTTTGAATTGGTTTTGTCGAACAAGAAGAATAATTGAAATGAAGTTCAAGAATGAAAACTATCTTCAGTTTTAATGATGAAACTGAATGCTGTGAATTGTTTTTATTTATGAATTTCCTACATTTTCCCTTTTTCCTGAAAGATTTTGCTATTGAATGATGCACGATCCTATTGAAAAAATATATAGGTAAGTAGAGTAAGAAATGAAAATTTCTCTCACTTCCATCCATATCATGAAGTACCTTATATTTGGTATGTTGGTGTTCACCAGGTTCTTGCCTGGCAACCTTTTCATCTTACATGTGCCGCCAGTGGTCTCTGATGCTCAACAAGAAACTGTTTCAAGGAAATAAATGAAGCGTGAGATTATTTTTTTGCAAAAGTAGATGAGCTTAAAATATTCTAGGTCATTTGTATAGCTGCTGAATCGGAAGTAAACCATGATTGTATTCCTTCAAGTTTGTTTCGATATATGATTATTTTCGTTACTTACTGACAACCTCTAATCCACTATGGAACTTTAAGGCAAATTCTCGGGTAAATTGCATTACATGGGGTGATGGACATTGAAATTACGCATGGAGAATTTCGTAGGGGGCACTTGCATTACTTGAACCCTTGAAAAGTACCCCAAAGGAGGGGGGATAAAACACCAATCGTATAAACATTGGTCGAACGATACCTACCTCAGGGTTTTATAATTTCCTTTCAATTAAGCCAAAACAATCAAGAAAAGGCCTGAGTAGGAGCGGTTGAGCGGTCGTTGTTTCGTGGAGCAAAATGACTATTACCTCAAAATTTTATATGGGTCTTGAGATTGATACCAAATATATAAATGCAGAATCTCAGCGCAATCTGAATAATATTCTGGAAATTATTCAAAATATGAAATATGTAAGAAAAAAATCATTACAAAAATTAAATTGTATGGTCTTGATGCGACCTTCTTGAAATTTTGCATGAACATCTAGTATATCAGTCTTGATTCACAAAATAAATTTCACTTGAACCGGTTATCCTGCTGTAGAAATATAGAGATTCTTCTTTTCATTTTTTCAATTGAATTTTCTTCGGTTCTGTCTACACTATGGCCTCAAAATTCTGTATGAACATTCAGTGTATCAATCTTCATTTATGAAATAAACTGCTTCCTTTGGTACTAACTGATGATCAACTAATTAAATATTGTTTTTTCATAACCAACATCCTATGAAATGGTGACCTGTGAATGATTTTCAAAGTTTACTCCACCTGCATAAAAATATCTGCAACATACTTCACCATACCTCTGTTAATCCTTCTTTCCAACCTTTTCGTCTAATGATAATTTTCGTTTCTATCATTTTCACGATTTTTCAGTCCAAACAAGAAATAAATCAACTGAAACGTTTGAGTAACACCAAAATTTTTCGTGGTTTGGCTAAATTCACATGGGAAAAGTGCGATTATTGTACCTCCGGTCTACGTCGGCTGAAAAACGTGCACTAAACCAATGATGGTTTTCAAGTGAAACCCTAGTTTCGTTGAACCAGTGCATATAGTCCGTTCACGAAAGTTTCAGCGCATAGTTTGCGTTTGTTTATTTATCTAAAGTTGGCAGTATTTGCTGTCAGAATGTAAAATAAAGTCAACGTTGCAAATGTACCCGTCCTCGTCCGACGAGCTTCCGAGTTATCAGAGAACTCTATGCAATATTGACAACCTTGCTTATCAATCTGACAAGGAAAAAAACAACATAACCTAAAATTTTAATATACACAGTGGAATAGGCTACGAGCAGTTCTGACAGTTGTCTATGGTTGAGGCGAGACTGGAGCGATTTATTGACAAATTTTGTGGGTTTTCGCTACTTTGATCTTATTATTCATTAAATTATACTAATAAATATAATTTCACCTTAATTCTCTTCAAAAGCAGATCAAGATATCAGTTAAAAATGCAATCTTTCTGATCTATAGTGGGCTGTGAAAACAAAGAAGGAACTAAAAACTTACAAATTTGAGTTTCTTCAGGTGAATTAAAATATGGAATTTGAACTAAAACAATGAAGAATATCCCTGGTACGAACTTATGCAGTAGTTTTATTATTTTCATTTCAATACTGTATAATTGTTTAGATGAACTTGACTCATTCATGTTGAAAGTGAGTAAATGTTATACTGTTATTGGATATGAAAAGAAAATTATCCTTTTTGAGCCTCGTTGTATTATATTCCTAAAATATAAAACATGAAAAATGTAATGAGGAGAAATCAGGAATGATCACCATCGGATAAAGCAAGGGTATAGGTACTAAAGTAAGTACTTGCAAGTAGGTACCTCAACATGGTATTCTATGAAATTAGGTAGGCACCTACTGTAATGTTTTGAATTTGAGGACCCAAAGTCTTCTTAACGAGACTTGAAAAAGGAATACTTTACATACATTAAATATTCAACGTTCCAAACCAATAACAGTAGTTCAATATGAATAAGTCAAGTTCAACTTCACAATTATAAGGTATTGAAATGAAAATATCAAAACTACAGCATAAATTCGTGTCAGTTAGATTCTTCATTGATGTAATTCAATTTATTCAATATAAAACTTGAACGTAGGTACCTACTTGCAAGTACTTGCTTCATCCGATGTCTCATTCCCAATTTCATCTCATTCAAATTTTTTAATATTTTTCATAGCTCAAAGTCTTCATTGAAAGCTTTAAAGAAATGTTTTTCTTTTCAAATCCAATAACATTCTAATATTTTCTCACTTCCAACATGAAAAGTCGAGTTCATCTAAACAATTATACAGTATTGAAATGAAAATACCAAAACTACAGCATAAAATCGTATCAGTGATATTATTCATTATTGTTATTTGAATTCCATATTTTAATTCACCTGAAGGAAATGAAATTCGTAGAATATTTAGATCCTTCCTTGCTGTAACAACCCAGTAGAATACAAAATGATGGCATATTTAACTGATTTTTTGAATATTTGATTTGCATTTGAAGATAATTTTATATTTATTAGTCTAATTTAATATAAATAAAAGTGCCGAAAAACCACAAACTTTCTCAATAAATCGCACTCAGATTACAATAATCAGTTCATTATAGGTTAATGTTGGTCTTCCAGTCACGTCCAGCTGTCAGAACTGCTCGTAACCTATATGCCAAATTTCCATGGCCAACTGACGGCTCCACCTTTCGTGAACGGACTAAACGTAGGTAGATTTTTTTTCGAAGCAGGAAAATGACAACGAGCTTCTAGAATCTTCTTGTGCATCGAAAATTCCCTCTGGCCATCCTCTTGCAGCAGCAGATCGGCAGTTTCTTCTCGATTTTATCACCGTTTAAGGGTCAGTTACCGGCGGGGCAACGTAACCTTTTTTATGAAAATCTAAGGACGACCGCTTCTCGAAGCGAGGTTCATTGAATTCCTCGGCCAGACGCGGGATCTCGGCGCATCGCATCGCGAAAAAAATACGCGAATGCTTTTATTTCTTCTCGCTTTTATTTCCAGTGCCGCTTAATGGAAATCGTACCAGATGATTCCCGGTTGAACGTGCCCATAATTGATCGCTCAAATGCCACTTGATCTTGCTCTGTGCCGACGACCTCGTGTAGTGGGTTTGACTCTAGAGTCGATTATGGAATAGGGGCGCAAATATCATAGTTTTGTTGAACAGAAATCGCCTTTTGTATTCTAAAAACATTGAACTCAATATAAACTGTAAGAGCTTTCTTCTAACGTAACCTAACCTAACCTAACATAACCTAAACTAACCTGAAAAATAAAAGTGTGTTTATGCTGGTGCAACTTTTCAGAGGTGAGAGCTTTGAAATACTAGGGGATACCCGGATAGATGCCCCAGTGGGATAGATGCCCCATTTTCAAAATACCTTACTTCGGAAACACGTAACAAAAAATTAATTTTATAAGTAGATGCTACATTCACCCCGGACCTGGAGTTTTGTAAGGGTCATTGTAAAGCGAACTTCACAAACACTCCAAAGTTTTAGAGGTGAGTATTTGCAGCTGTATAACTTTTGAAGTGGTAATTAATTTAGTAACTTTTCTCACGTCAATACCGTGATTCATCGAGTGTACATCTGAGTATAAATGGTTTCTGTTTTCTTCTTAATTTATTGAAAAAATTTTTGGGCATCTATCCCTCGAAAAGGATAGTTGCCTGATTTTCCGAGGTTGTCCATTAGGGCATCTAAACTAGAACCTTATTTATATTCTTAGATGATTTTCGATTCATTATGTTATTTTGATTTTGAACTTGATTCTTGATTATTTCGTTGTATGTTGAGACTTAATATTTTATTAATTCATCATTAATGTGTGGAATAATGCTTTATGTTAATAAGAAACATTCAACTTTGCGTTTTATATATGCTTTTGAAATTCAATTAAAAATGCAAAATTGCTGTTAATTCGATCTATGTTGCGTAGATAAAGTTGCTGTTTTAGACATGGAAAATCTCAATGTATTTAGTTGGGTTTTTGGTTTACATAGTATGAAGGGCATCTATCCGTCCCAATATTTTCATGGTGAGGCAACTATCCATACTTGTAGGCATCTATCCCCAAAGAAAGGGTCCCACAAAAATCTAATTTTTGGAAAATTTGGGATTGCTATGTCGGAGAAAAATTTCAGTATTTCAAATCAAATAATGCTACCTGCATTCATAGAAATTATTCAAATAAAATCCATATTTTCAAAAGTATGAGGCAAATTCAAAGTGGGGCATCTATCCGGGTTATCCCCTATCCTTTTCTGTGCATTTTGAATTGATGAGTTACAACAATGGCCATTTCCATTATGTTAAAACATAAAGGTTTTTTTCATGTGATAGCATTAAGGGTAGTGTTTAATATAAACCTATCCAAATAATCACTCAAAATCTCAAGTGACTCATTTTTATGAAATATTGAAAATGCGATTTCCATACTCATAAGTTTAAACGTCGAGCCATGATGACGTACGAGCAAGCATAACTTGATTCACAGCAGAGTTGTCAGTTAGCATCGTTACAAACTATAATCCAACATCCAACCAATGAAATTTATGCTAACGCATAGACTACACTCAAACGTCAATTCTGATCGTTTGAATTCGATAGCTCGTTTCCATGATTTCAAAAATTTTCTGCTCTTAAACCTAACAACGAAACAGAAAAACAGATAAATACAATGATTTTCTGATACCGAAACTAAAATAACGACGAAACAAAAGAACAGATGAATATAATGATTTTCTGATGGTCTGTTTATTCTAAGATATTTTTTTCTGTCTGGAAATCGCATTGTATATAGGGTGGACCAGTTCGAGTGGCGAAAAATCCAGGTGATGATGAAAAAATGAAAAATAATATTGAGGAATGCCTCGCTCACAAAAAAGAACGTGTTTAAAAAAATGAATTAATCGATTCGAGATATCCAAATGAAATTTTCTAGGCATCAATTTCCAGCATACTTGCATGTTTTACGATAGAAAATTTTTTCCTTCTACCGCCAGTGGCATTGGTTGGAGCACCGGACTAGACAATTTTGAGTAAAAAATAATAAGAAACTGCTTTTCCTTTAAATAAACAACAAAAAAGCATTCATAGTTCGAAATGATTTATGATTTCGATACAGTATAGAGGAGAGCGTCCACCTTTCGGCAGCGAACGAAGCGGACGAAGCGGATTTTAGAATTCTTTGTATAGAATCCGATTCGTTCGGCGCGGGTAGGTGGACGCGCTTCCATTAGTTTCTATACAAAGGATTCCAAAATCCGCTTCGTCCGCTCCTTCCGCTTCGTTCGCTGCCGATAGGTGGACGCTTACCTTAAAAATGAAACAATCGACAACAAAAATAGAGAATGAACTAAGAGAAATAGTTCGTAAATCAATCCCCCAAATTCATAAGATTAACTCCAGATATCAGTTGAAATTGGTGTAAAAAAACCCATGTCACTTAATATAAAACGCAAGAATGACCAAGATTATTTCAGCTATTCCCTTAGCACAGAGGAATATCTGGGAGATAATTTCCGGAAAATGAATTCGTTTCGGTGAATTACTTCCACTTGAGTTTTGCCTTTTGTCAACAAATGACAGATATTTCATAATCAACTATATTTTTGAGCTCTCATTTTACTTAAACAAGTGCAATATCATTTTACCCAATGTCTGTTATTCTAGAATTTTGAGCCGAAAATGATCTCAAACGATAGGGTTAGACTTCCTGATGAAGAATCCGAGGTCAAACTCAATTCTGTCCGTGGAGCCGGCCGCCCGGCCGTCAACACGATAACTTTCGAAGGGACTGTTCTAGAGACCAATCGTATAGGGTGTTTCATAAAATATGTCCATTCAAAATGTTTGTTCCTCGAAATCTCAGACAAAACGAAACCAATCGAAACGAAATGTTATGGCGAAACGCAAGATGCTCATAATAAGCCTCATGCAAAATTTTGTGGTCATTGTGTGAACAAAACTATAGAAAATTCAATTGGAATATTGAAAGAAGAATCTTATATTTCCAACAGAATATCCGACTCAGGCAAACTCATTTTGTGAATGAAAACTGATATACTTAATGCTCATGCAGAATTTCAAGAGGATAGCATCATCAGAACTATAGAATTTAATTTTTTTGGTTTATTTTCATTACATATTTCATTTTCTGAATAATTTCCAGAATATAATTCCGATTGTGCTGAGATTCTGCATTCATATAAAAGGTATCATCTCAAGTCCCATTAAATTTTGAGGTAATAGTCTTATTTCCCCACCAATGAACGAGCGCTCAGAAGCTCTTGCTCAGGGCTTTTCTTAATTTTTTTAATCCCTCAACGATTCAATTGAAAACAGGCGAGATCGACACCTATGGAATCCCTCAAGGTCTCCATATTCCAGTGTCATCGTTCCTTCCAAGTTCGAGATTTATGTTGATTATTGTAATACTAAGCCCGCATTTTTATGGGTCGTACAAATCTCAAATTCATGAGGCAGGTATTGATACCTACCTACCCGCATAAAAACGTGCCATTGATCGTGACCTTTTCTGAATCCGCAGTTGAAGGAACGGATATGTGTGGAATGTGTCTTCTTTTTGTTGAAAGTGACGTGATACTCTGAGTATTCTCTAGGAAGTTCGAATTATATTAGAAACAACCGAAGTCAATAATCAAATTATCATTTGATCGAACCGTGAGTACAGAAGAATGATATAGAATTAAACTTATAATATTTCCATGATAAGATGACAAGTTCCCATATTTTTTTTCCTAGCGGCCCTCCCTACGAAGATACGACCACCTAAATGACGCCACTGAAAATTCATTTTAGTGTACTAAATTTCAATTACTCAGTTCTTTCATTATTTTTTTTGTATTGTATCTTCGTAGGGAGGGCCGCTAGAAAAAAAATTATGGGAATTTTTCAACTTCATTTTTTATGTTCTATCTGAATCCGAGAGATTTTCCACATTTCTGGAACACCTGTATATGATTTATTGAAATTCACCGAATTTACTTTTTTTAATATATATGTCCTTACAATGAAGAAATGGTTTTCTCGCAAATTATGTTGTATACTATTAGAGAACATAAAGCACCCCCTAGACGGTTAAACCGTTTGATCAAATGTTTGATGCTCGCTTCAAGCTGCACTTCAAACTTTTGTTCTACCCTTATATTTGCATTTTACATGCACAATTGAAATTATCTGAATTATTTCTTTAGTAAAGGTGCAGATTAAATACTAGTATAGTGGAGCAACTGTGGTATAACGAAGTTTTGACCAAGCAAAATACGCTATCTTGTTTCCTAAAAGCATTATTATATTTTGCTGATGTGTCTTTCATCTCAATATAAACTGTATTCCTTGTCTCGAAAATTACTCGAAATACTTCATCTTTCAACCCTTAATTAAAATATAATTTGGGGTTTTTTCATCACTCTAAAGAGTGGCGAAAGTTGTTTTTCTGAATTGAATTTTTGCCTGTCTACTTCTGACTTTCTGGCGCATGCTGGTCGAAACTTTGAACAGAAAACCTAGAGTGATGAAATAGCACAAATAATATTTTAATAAATGGCATAAGGATCTCTTTTTTCCGGTCGGTCATAAACACGATAACTTTCCGAAGGATCGACTTCCAAACTTGAAATTGAACATGAAAGTGGAATTCATTGTAATTGAATATGATGAAACTAATACGTAGTTCTTCAGAAAATTCGAATTTTATTAATCGTTTTCAGGAAGTCGAAGATTTCTCACACTTATGAATTCTTCAGATAATCAAATAAATTCAGTTCATAATAAAAATCAATATAATTTCAAATTGTCGAAAAATTTGAGGATTAATTTTCACTTCGAACATCCGTTGAACTTTTTCTTATTATTACAACAACCATTTCAAATCGATATTATGCTAATTATGAAGGGGTTTCCAATAAGAGGTGTTTTATTTTTGACATTTTACAAGTAGAAACTATACCATTAATAAAAATGGAAAATACACGTTTCAAGAACGCGTTGAAATTATTGAAATTCGTTATAAAAAGGTGAAAATATGGCAGAGACGGTTCCTAAAACTCGAACATTTTTCGGCGGTTGTGAGGCACCTTGTCGGACCGCAATAAAGAAATTGTGTGGAAAAAATCGAGCTGCTGAGACAAGTTAGTGATGTGAAGAATGAAATCCGTGAACGTCGCTCAAGAACAGCAGCAGAGAATATTGGCGCTAACCGAAAATGTTGGAGAAAATTCAGGTTTGTTCATCCTCGTCATTCGTCGTTCTTTGGAATTAGGCACAAACGTATTTACACCTAATTTTGCATAAAGATTTGGGTGGGTTATAAAGTTCAGTTAACACAAGAACTCAAGCCGGCCGATCATCAACAACGTCGTGTTCTTGCGTATAAGGTCATTGATATGCATGAAAATGATCAGGAATTCCATCGAAAAATCATCTTGAGTGATGAGGCCCATAATTTTCACCTCTGTTTCCGGACCGTGTTATCTCTCGAAGAGGAGATCCTGTGATTTAACCTTGCGACTTCTTCCTTTCGGGCCACGTGAAAGAGGAGGTCTATGCCAATAGCCCAGCGTCTATTCAAAACCTTAAGGATGGAATTTGTGAGGGTGTCGAGGACATAGCGCAGCTATCTTTGCGATTTCGTCATGAAAAATTTCATTGCAAGCGTGGTCGTGGTGATCATTTGCCTGATGTGATTTTTCACTATTAACTGCATAGCTTCTTCTTTATAATGAAATAAACATTCGATCATTCATATTGAAAAATGGCTTTTTTCTTTGAATATCAAATAACACTTCTTATTGGAAAACATTTTATTAACCGTAAAATGAACAAAGTGCTCTGAAATTCGCCACTATGCAGTTAAAGAAACACCCGTTATATGAAAATGATAGGAGATTGTGTCGAATTATGACTTGTACTTATCACAAAACTAATTTCTGAAATCAACATGTTCTACCTATTAATTTTTTTTCCTTACTCGGAATATTTTTCCAGATGAATTTATTCCTTATTGGACTAATCCTCGTATTTCTCTCTGCTCTGTGGTGGAAAAAACGGAACCACCTTCTGCCACCAGGACCATGGAATCTTCCGATAATAGGCTCTTTACTCTGGATAAATGCTGGAAAACCATATGAAACTCTTCATGAGTTCGCTAGAAAATATGGATCAATTTACGGTCTATATATGGGAAACATTTACACCGTTGTTCTCTCGGATGCAAAAATAATCAAGAAAGTTTTGTCAAAGGATGTAACTACAGGAAGAGCACCTCTTTATATCACTCATGGACTGATGAATGGATGCGGTGAGTAATTTTTTTTCATGTATAGTCTTTCCCAATAAGGTTGTAGAACTTTGTAAGGTTTTGGCGGCCATATTTGTTTATCAATTTTGACGTTCGAAGTGTCATTTTATTCAGAAAGGTTCAAAGTTTTACCATGAAAAGTTTTCACGCTCACACAACGTTTGGAAATCGTCCAAATTTATTACGCAAATTCGCGTTCGCCGGTGGCCACGCGAAGAGAGGCTCATTTCTGGCTGAACGGCTTCGTTAACAAGCAGAATTGCCGATATTGGAGCGATTCTAATCCACAAGTGGCGCAAGAAAGACCTTTGCATCCACAAAGATCACAGTTTGGTGTGGATTGTGATGGTGGGCATCATCGGGCCGTATTTTTTCCGAAATTACGCCGGACAAGCCGTTACTGTGAACGGCCAGCGCTATAGCGACTTGCTGCGTGAATTTCTCTTCCCGAAATTTGATGAAATTGGTGACGACGATCTTTATTTCCAACAGGACGGCGCCCCCCCACACATTTCGAACGACAACATGACTTTATTGCGCGATAAGTTCGGCGACTCATTGATTTCGAGAAACGGCCCCATCGCCTGGCCGCCAAGATCGTGTGATTTAACGCCCTTGGACTTTTTTTTATGGGGATGTGAAATCACAAGTGTACAGCAACTCTCCAGCGACAATTCAAGACCTTGAGGAGAACATTACGAGGTGTATCGAGGCCATACCACAGGAAATGCTAGGCCGAGTCATGGAAAATTGGGTCAAACGAATTAAGGTCTGCAAACGAGCTCGTGGAGGCCATTTGAACGATATCTTGTTTAAATCATAAACTTATACACCATATCTTTCGAATAAATGTTTGAGAACAAAATCGGTTGATTTGTTGTTGTTTTATTCAATTTCAAATTCTATCAAGCTTATTGGGAGACACTGTAGGTAAAGTTAAGTTTATCATTCGAAATGGTCATCATCTATCAGATTAGATTGAACTGTGGTCATTTTGCTTAGCTTCTGTCAACTGTGACCAATGGGGCCTTTTGTGCGTCAGATTAGATGAGAGTAGATTGAGGTTGATTGCCACCCTAGGAAACTTCGCTGTTTTATTAGCTGGCATCACCCAGTAGAGTTTGCATCAATACATTGCATTGGCCTCACGATGGTTTCTGTGGCCGATCCACAACCCATAGATTGTGGGGGTGATATCCCAGAAAACAGTGACCTGTGAGCAGGGCCGGATTAAACTCTTTTCATCCCTAGGCCAAAAACAATTTGCCGCCCCTCTGAGTGAAGATAATTTAAAATATTCAAATTTTTTGAATACGCAATTTTCGCTGAAGTTGATAAAGACAATTTTCTATCTGGAAATAAAACAATCTAATCTTTCAAAGTGTATATTCCAAAGTAAAACATTACAGTTTTCATCATCAAACTAATAATGGTTTTTTTCTTGCCTTCTTTTCCACAAATTGTTGCAACGCTACTTCGAAGTCTAATTCTTTTGACAACTCAGCTTCAATGCACAAAACGGCCAGAGAATTCAAACGCTCTTGAGACACGCTAGATCGCAAATACGATAAAATTATCATTTCTAACTTGGAACGCCAGACCTGGTTTAAAACACCCTCCTGGCCCAAGAGCAAGAATTATGTATTTTGTATCTGAATATTGAAGGTATTTATTCGAATAGTTTTAAGTTTCAATTTTGTGAAAACGGCGAGGCAGGGTTTTTTCTATTGAGGTTTTTCCCTGTTCTCTGGTATCATACGACAAAATAGTATGGTACCCCGTTTTGCACTAACCTCAGCTAGGGACTTTTTTGTTTTATGTATTGTATTTTGTTAGCTCTCAATTCAAAAGAATATATATATCATTTCTAACGAAGGTACTCATCTCGTGTAGAGTTTTTGGAGGTTGTTCTAACTGAGCTAAGTAGGATTTGAAGTGCAAACAGTCCCAATCGGATTTCATCAGTAGGAGCAGTTTTTGTTATGGCTCTTCTTTTTTCACTTCGATATTTCTCAAATCCAGAATTGATCTTCGCGCTCTCCTCAAATCGATCAAATTGATCTCTTAATCCTACGATATAATCAACCAATGACTCATAATACAAAACTAATTCATCTATACCAATGTCAACTTTTCGTATTGCTTCACACACTTTATCAAATTTTCCAAAATTGGACTCCATACAGCGAATATTATTGCGGTTTTCAAGAGATGTTAGCTTGATTTTCAATTCTTTTGCTTCGCTCCCAGACTTAGACCTGTACCGTTCATCAATTTCACTCACAGCTGCGACAATTCCTTTCCAATTTTGGTTCATGCTGTTGCAAGCTTCATATCTCGTCGATCAGTGAGTTGTATATAATCGTTTCACTAAAGGGACAGTCAGATGTTTCATGAGTATCTCCCTGCAAACAATCTAGATTGAGAAGAAAACGTAGATATCCTGAAGAGCGAGAAAAAAATACCGAGAAATTTTTTCTTCACCGAAAATTTCCGCCCCTAGGCCATGGCCTATGTTGGCCTAGGCGGTAATAGGCACTGCCTGTGAAATTCCCAGAAAGTAGCCTTAACTCGTTTTTTGACAACGAGCTTGTTGAGCATTCTATTATGAATAGTGTTGGGAATAATCGAGTACTTTCAATAACCGAGTACTCGATGATCGAGCGATCCAAATAACCGAGTGATAATTGAGCGATTTTTCGCCTGATCCCCACCCTCGGTTATATTCGTAATCGCCCGAGTTGCAAGCGATCATGCTAACCACAGAACACTTGCCTTTCCGCAAAACTGAGGCCTAGTGGCCCATTGTTCACCCGCATCGTTCTATAGAGACTCAGCTCCTCAGACACGAAGACAGAAATGTCGCGAGCCTGCCAGGAGTGGTCCCTCTCACCATAGGATAGAAGGTGTTGGATTTCCTAGGTGTGTTGACCTTAACTCATTAAGGTTCCCACAGTTGAACAAAATATGCTCAACCGTTTCATCAGTACTCCTGCACCACCGGCATAGGGAGCAGCTGGTCAATCCCATTCTCTTCAAATGCTTGTTAAACAGGTGACCAGTCAATGCACCAGTCACCAGACCGAGTTTTTCCTCCTCTCCAGCAACAGAAGCCTCCGGACCAACAAATGCTAATCCGGCTCCCCGCCTAGCCAGTTCATCTGCCTTAACGTTACCAGGTTTATCCGCGTGAGCCGGACACCAGATTACTTTCAAAAAGTTATCAGAGCCCAGCCCGCAGAGCTTTCCTGCTTCTTCTACCAAAAGAGAATCAACTCTAACATCGGATAGAGATTTCAGAGTTCCCTGGCTGTCGCAACATATGTAAATGTGCTGGCCAGAGTATCCCCTGCGAATATTTCTAGTGCGCATGCAAGAACCGCAAATAGCTCAGCCTGCACAATGGAACAGTCCTTCCCCAGAGGGAAAGCCTGATTGAAGTGAGGACCCAGGATTCCGGCACCAGACCCTGTTGCTATGACAGAGCCATCAGTGAACCAGGTGGGACCCTCTGGACTAAGAAGCCTGTTTGATGAAGACCATAGGTCTCTGTCGGGAACAATTACCCTGTAGGGTTCGTCGAAGTAGAACTTAGTGCCCGCGCGGTCACCTCTTTGGAGAAGGGAGCGTGAGCATCCTTACCATTTTGAGGGCCCTTGCGTGCCCAGTGAAGAGTCCTCCATCGCGCCATTGTCCCCGTTCCCAGATTCCTAGAGCTGTCTTTATAGCCACCTCCTTCACAACTAGGTGCAAAGGAGGGAGACCCAGCAGACATTCCATCGCTGCTGTAGGGGTAGACCTCAGAGCGCCTGTAATACTTAAACAAGCTTTTCTCTGGAATTTAGTCATAATGTTCTGGTTGACGGCCCTCTCCATAGAAGGCCCCCACACCATAGAGGCATAGGTTAGGATAGGCCTCACCACGGTAGTATACAACCAGTGCATAACGTGCGGTTTGAAGCCCCATCCATTACCCAGACCAGAATATAACATTGGCCTTATTCGTTTGAGTCTCAATGTGTTTGTTCCACAAAGTTTGCGGTCCAATATCACCCCGAGATAACGAACTTGTTCGGATAGAGTGAGCCCAACTCCAAACAGACTGGGAAGTCGTAAGTTGCTAGGCACCCTCTTTCTAGTAAAGAACCATCTCTGTCTACTAGGATTTACCGAGAGCTCGTTTTTCAAGCACCATCGTTCAACCCGTCGCAGAGCATTCTGCATCAGATCCCCAATGACACTGATTGTCAAAGATTAATCTTATGGTGCGTTGTGATGCCTTGATGTAGCAGCAACTGTTCCAAATGTAGATATGGTCTTACAGTCGTGTTGTCCATATATCGCAGCAATGCGAGCTTACAACCCCAGGATTTGCATGCCATATTCACTGCTTTATTTACTGTATTTCTATTCAGTGGAGTTTGAAGTCCAGCCATATAACCAGATATTTCACTTCATGTTTAGCAGCTTGCCTGTTAGACCGGATAGTGTCACAGATGAAATCTTTTTACGAGTTATGGTACAAGTGTTTTTGATGGGCTCAGCCCCTCCGAATTGCACCATTCCTAGGTCACCAATATACACCGTAATAGTGCCATTACGACTTTACAAAGTTGTGTATTTTTAGGAGACTCATATCGATTGACGTGAAAGTTATTTAATGAAGGTTTTGTAAAGCGCTTTCTTGACTAATTACAATAAGGTTTTTTTTTGGTCTAGTAAATACAGTACTTCTCTCCTCCTTCCTAACATTTCGTTGTATATTTGATTGTTTTTGGTCTCTCCTCCTTTCCATCTATTGACAACACTGAGTGATACCCAACATGGGGTTGTTGGACTGTTTAAAGTAGTGTTTGCTCCTATTGAGCAAGTAGTTGATTGCTTTATGACTGTATTGCGAGGGATTTTAAGAGGTCCAGATAGCCCTTCTCTTACACTTACTAGTCAAAAATACCTTTGCTGCCATCTGACTCTCAGAGGTAATGGAAATTCTGTCTCCCTTATACTGTCTTACTTGTGGGTACATTTCTCTATAGACTTTTGGTTTGGAGTTCACACAGTCTTTACAAATTCATCACTTATAAAGTTCATCTCAAGGAATGAATCCGACAAGTGTACTCAATGACTTCAGAAGCAGTAACCTGAAGATTGAAAATTTCAGGTTATATCTAATTCATATCTAAATTTCACCATGTTGATTAGATGGGAACACAAAATTTACTTTATGGCTCTAGAAATTTTGACTATATTGCGTTCACTAAAGTTTGAGCGCATAGTAGGCGTTTGTTTATTTATCTGAAGTTGGCAGTATCTGCTGTCATAACGTAAAATAAAGTCAACGTTGCCGAATGTACCCGGCCTCGTCCGACGAGCTTCAGAGTTATCAGACGGACTATATGTGATCCATCTTTTATTTTTTTCTATGGGAAATTCATTGTTATAACTTCGGAATGTAAACAAGACTGAATATTGTTTATATCTCGGATCTTTGTGCGATATGTATGTATCTTATTTTTATATATATATAAACAATGAAATGCCTTCGATTCGTATATCTATTTTGAGGAGCACGAATTGTTGGCATATTTTTTTATTCTCCAGTTCTTCATTTTCTGTAATTCGATCAGACTACTATATCTACTATTGATTTCATATAATATACATTATATCCTCCATATTTCCGTTGGCATCACATCAACGCATTTCAAAGAGTTTTCGAATAGGCCGAACTTGCTTTTTCATAGGACCTCAAATACAATTTTTAACTGTGCAAAACGATCAAATTTGTTTCCTAACAAAAAAACTTCATGCCAAATTCATGATGTAGATCAACACACCATCACTTAACAGTAAAATACGCACATATAATATCATAAAATCGTGTGGTCTATCTTGAAATCTCAATCACAATCCATCAAAGCTAAATTGCCTTGGGTCAACAAAGAAAGCAAGAACCGTTTCAGGAAAAGAAAGAAGTGCGTGCCGATCTGTGGTTTAAATTTTGGATTGCCTAGCAACAGCGGTATCATAGAGCCATAAATAATGGTACCGAATCTTGAGGACTAGCCGAAAAGATCGTCAAATTGAGTTGTGCGTGAGTTCAAACAGCAACTTGTGACGAGAACTGGCACACTGACCCAGTGTGGAAACAAATGAGATATTCTATGTGCCGGTCGATGAACCGTGGTCCCAGTCGAAGTCTCGAGGGGAAATGAATACTGTAAATTTCACCGAAATTATTCAAGATTAATAGCCTTTTCGCTTCCGATGATAATCTCGAATCGCGAAGCATTGGCGTCGATAGCGAAGAAGACAATCATAAAGGGTTCACCTATAAGGGGTGTTATTTCGAATAGCCCGCTATTTTGGTATATGTCACGTTTGAAGCTGTCATTTTTTGACATTTGACAAGTAGAAACTACGTCATTAATAAAAATGGAACGATACACGCTTGAAATTCACTATAAAAATGGTGAAAATTTCGAGCTGTTGGGACAAGTAAGTGATGTGAAGAATAAAACCTGTGCACGTTGCTCAAGAACAGACGATAATATTGCTGCTGTAGCCGAAAGTGTTGAATAAAACCCAGGTTTGTCCATTTCTTGTCGTTCTTTGGAATTAGGCATTCCACAAACGTCATTACACCTTATTTTGCATAAAGATTTGGGTCTTAAGGCTTATAAAGTTCAGTTTACATAAGAACTCAAACCGGCCGATCATCAACAACAGGAAAAGTTTTCGGACCGTGTAATCTCTCGGAGAGGTGATCACAATTGGCCACCGAGATCTTGTGATTTAACACCTTGTGACTTCTTTTTTGGGGCCATGTGAAAGAGGAGGTCTACGCCAATAGCCCAGCGTTGATTCAAGACCTCAAAGATGGAATTTGTGGGGCTATTGAGGACAGCGTGGTTGTGGTGGTCATTCGCCTGATGTTATTTTCCACTATTAACGGCATAGCTCCTTCTTTATAATGGAATAAACATCTGATCATTTATATTGAAAAATGGCATTTTTTTTAATATCAAAATAACACCTCTCATTGGAAAACCCTTTATATTCTGTACACGACTACTCAACTAAGGATTCCATCATATTTGCTTCAAAAACTGTGCTTCGGGTTTGAACACCATTCCATGAATATTTATGAATAATCTATCACTACCAGAGATTAAAACTAAGTAATTTTGAAGAAATACTCGACTATTGGATTGAACAAGGGTCTGAATGTAATTATTAGAGATTATTCGGTTTTTATTCGGGCGAAAATTTCGCGATATAAAGGCTGCCTTGATAGTATCTTGTGTCTTGAATGCTATTCTCAAATTGTACTTATTTCAAATTCTTCTTTTCTTTTCACATTAGAAGAATAGTTTTTTCTGATTCCCTTTTAATTGTTGAGGTTGGGGTTCTGTACTCCTGTGTCCAATTGCTTTGGTATTTT
>CM024239.1:54331565-54398159 GCA_013421045.1 Propylea japonica
TCTCATTCAATTAAGTTTGTACATCGTCAGTTTAAGTTATATTGTACACAAAATTTGTAAACACCTTCAAGACTAAGAATAAAATTCTTGCAGCCCTGATGAAGATCCAAAAAAGGTCGAAACGTCGGCAATTTAAAAAGTGTGTATGATTCACCCCAGAGTCCTGAAGCCAAGAAATATTCCCTCAACGAAATTACTTGTCTCATATCATTCCATCATAAGCCTCTACAGGTCGATAAATATACGAGTACATAAAATAAGGAAGATATCTAAATCCCTATAAGGATTACTGAAAGCGTGACTTTTCGTCCATTCTCACGGTAAAATAAGAATCGTCTCTAATCTACGGGGCGAAAAAACCGATTATTCATGCTGAGCAGATTAAAAATTGGTTGCGCTTAAATTGACGTTCCTCAAGTGTTCACCAGAGGGATTAAGAGGGATTATTCCGGGATCAAAATAATGGGAGCAGGTGTGGGATATCCGAGAGCACTTTAAGTTTCATCGGACGATAATGCAACGTCAGTTCTCCGATCTTGCTTAATACTTTGTTCGATGAGCCGGCTCTAACTATGAGAATATGTGTTTCTATTTTGCTTTGAGTTTTTCTATTGGAAACAGTGTTTTATGGCTCTGGTGAGATGTTGGGAATTTTGGAATCTGAGAAAAATTGACTTGATTGGAGTCAACGGTGAAGAAAAAATATTCTGTCTGACTATCTTTTCGCCTGATACTCCAACGTGTGCATATTATCATTTGAACTGGGTTCGTGATGGCTTAGTGAAATGGTTAGACTTCCAGAAACTGCGACCATGCAGTTCTTTATTTTTTTTCTACCCTGCTCCTCCTCATCCATGGAACCCAAACAGGTAATCTCCTTAGGGCACTTGGTCATTACCTCTTGGGAGTCCGTTTTCTCCATATGAATTGTTCTTAGCCAATCAACTCTGGACACTTGTATACCAGGTGTTCAGCTGGTTCTGCTTCTGATTCACAAAGCCTGCAAATCTTTCCCATACGGTTCGGATGATGTGCCCTGTCAGCAGTTCAACCATCACCCGAAGCTCAGTTCGTGACAGCTTCATAAGCTTTCTGGTATAGGTAGGTGAAATTTTGGACTGTGTCTTGAACTGTTTTTCCAGAAAAGTTATTCGCATATGTAAAAAGGGACAAGATATTTAAAGGCCACCTAGGTTTGATTACTCTAGGGATAGCTTTATCTCTGTGACATAACCTTGTTTATATTTTTATTATATATTTTAAAGATGGATGACGAATTTGCAACTTGTAAGCTACCAGGCAATCATAAAATTATACAATTCCTACAACTATTCAACTCAGTGAACGAATGCATTCTTCCATCATCATCAATTTTGTCAACAAATGAAATGATTACAAGGTGATGATTTTAGATTAGTTTTTGAAAATTACTGAAAATGTTGCTTTTCCAAGAACTCCTACAATCAGACCGGCATTTCCAGGGCCTCCGACTAATTGAAAATTCCCGGATTTATCCTGCTCCTTGCAGCCTCCCGGAAGAAAAACAGCCATCCTACAACACTGATGATGACTCTCAGGTGAAGCAATCCTATCTGACAAATGCATTGCGAAGCTCATATCGAATCAGTAGCAATAACGACTCTCAATTTTTTTCGAAAGTATATATACTCCTGAAATTTAATATTTCCGAAGCTGTTTACGCTCCGAAAAAACCACCAGGATGCATCCGCGACTACATTAAACGGCAACACTGGAATCACCTACACAACACGACATAGACGGCATTATACCAACTAAAAACTTTTTTACTCACCGCCGAGTGTTCCCGAACAACATAAAACAATTTGTAAAATTTGTATCGCCGAAAGAAACAATTACCACCCAGAAAGCAGTCAGAACAGCATTTCCAGGACTTCCGACTAATTGAAAATTCCCGGAGCAACTATCCCGCTCATTGCGGCCTCCCGGAAGGGAAAACAGCGATCCCGCAACACAAACGACTCTCAGGTGAAGCAAACCGTTCTGACAGACGATTGGGGTTTTAATATCGAATAAGTACCAATAACGACTCTCACATTCTTTCAAAAGTGTATATATACTCCTAAAATTTCATCTTTCCAAATCTGTTAATGCTCCGAACAAACTATCAGGATGCTTCCGCGACTACCTTAAATGGCAACACTGGAATCACCTATACGGCATCCTAATACGTTCTTCCAGACGGCATTATACCAACTATAAACTTTTTCAATGGGCCGCCGAGTGTTCCTCGAACAATATAAACAAATATATTTCCACTAAGTGACAAAAAGCGCCGTTAGGTGGAGCCTAAACGATCAAATGATATGGAAATGCTCCTTCAGTAACTTCTGCGATCATGAGTCCTAATCCCAAACTATTTGTATCGCCGAAAGAAACATTTACCACCCAGAAAGCAGTCAGGCCAGCATTTCCGGGACTTTCGACTAATTGAAAATTCCCGGAGCAACTATCCCGCTCATTGCGGCCTCCCGGAAGGGAAAACAGCCATCCCGCAACACGAACGACTCTCAGGTGAAGCAAACCGATCTGACAGATGCATTGCGGTGAGACGGACTCGATTTCGGGACGGCGGATCACGTGGACTCGCCCGCCTCCTGGAATTCAATTAGGAAGTTCGGGAGACCTGGATGTTTTAGGGCCGAAGTCCCGGCTCTCGTTAGCGCCGCGACGCGCCTTCTTCCGATCGAGAACTTTGACCGGTCGCCGAGCCACGAACTCGGAAAATTTCATTTGAGATAGTGCCCCGGCAATCCCGGAGTCTGGAGAAGGTAATGGGAAATGCTGGAGGCGGTTTTTTGAGGATTAGGGGTTTTTCTTGGGCCTTAGGTATGTTGGTCGGTTTGTACTCGATCGGCAATCAATTTGTTGGGTAGTTTTCTGTTTTCCACTGCTGTCTTTTTGCTATTCCAGCAGTAGATGTCACGAACATCAGTTAAACTGTGAAGAATGCTTTAGTCATGGCAATGAAACATTACTTCGATACTCGTCGTATTGTTTACTAGTAAGAAACGTCCTCATTACGCTGACACTACATTTCGACATCCAGTTTTCATGAACCTCAGCAACAAAGACGAGTTGAAGGCAAGCTTCTACCTTTAACGACTTCCTGACCCAAACACTATTCTGTTTGTACCAATAGCAAGATGCTTTATAGGTGTTTTCGGAAACTTACTCAGGGTTACTAACTCGATCCATTGGGTCACGTGACGGATCTACTAGGATCACGGCCAACCCGAAGGTTAGGGATTGAGTTAACTTAAGTAAGTATACGAAAACACCTTATGAAGTGTTCCAGAGTTGCGGAATCTACAATCATTGGTTTCTGAAGTCCTCTCACAAGGTGCCTTCCAAAACTATAATGTCTCGTGAGGAAACCCATAAGAGGAAGCAGCCTGCATCATAAAATAGGCGAGGAAATTTTCGGACTGCTTCACACTTGAAATATTTCTTTCATTCTTCTTACATGAAGAATGTTGTTTGTTAGAATGTCTTGTCTTGTGGGACTTTAGCCCACATATTCTGTGGCAAAAAGATGCAACTGCAGAACTGTAACGCATCTTGTCATGGATCACCAACGCAAAAGATATTTGGTCAGAAGGTCACTTGGAATTAGAAGATTTCATCTTTAAACCCTTGCTGAGTTATAGGAGACTCTCGAGTTTGATACCTGATGGCTGGGAAATACTCAACTGGAAGGGAAGGAAAGAGACACAATAGTCTTGAAGGTCCAGTGCATGGTTCATCAAATCAAATCCAGGTTATAAAAGAAACATCTTATTTCATCAAGAATCACAACAAAAATATCCGAAGTGATGATTCTCATTTGAGACATACAATGTTATGTTTTTTTTAATAGATCAACCGAGGTGCAGAGCAAAATACCAGTTATATGCATGAGTTACATCGTTAGAGAATTTTTTAAACCGTGCTAGCATACTCCTGGATTTTTTTCCTAGTCTTCTTCGAACGAATTTTTGCGTGACGGTTGGTAACACTGTTGAAGCCACCGGATAACCAGTAGAGCAGTAGCGCGCCTGGCAAATTCCGCAAAGGGAATGCCAAATCAAAGGTTACTTTGTTGAACTTGTTTAATCGTCGCGTTCGCTGGCCGTTCTGCATCTGCCTTTTTATCCCTGCACCAATTTGCCACTTTCCTGCCTTCATTTTTTCAATTTGCATTTTTAATTCGTTCTCTAATTGAAGGAGTTTTTCGATTTAATTTTAATTCTTTCACGGTTTTGTACGACGTAAGACGGTGGATGTTTAATAAACGGAGAGTCGTAATTAACATTTCGATTAGAATGACAATTTTTTTTGTTCGGGATCTCATTGTAGTTTGTTTGTAATTATTGGAAATGGTCGTTAAGAAACGAGAGGTTCGATTTATTACATTCAGTTGAATGCGAATCTTCTTTCTTTCTGTCGAAGTTTTTGACAAAAAGTTGTGTAAATATCGAATTTCGGAGACCAGCTTATATCAACCAGATTTTGGTGTCATTGTATTTAATGAATTTTCCTGAACAACATTAGTAAAACCAACAGGTGGCGTTCTGTCTTGGTTTAGAAAATATGGGCTCTCAAGGTTCAAAAAATGTTTAAAATGTTTAATCTTTACGTCGCTTTTTTCACTATAAAACCACAAATTCACTACTCCAATTCAATCTTTATATCACCTTTGAACATTAACATAACTATTCGAATAGTTTTATTTCAGGTATATTCAATAAATAATGCAGAAACATTGAAATTCTGGTATCACATATCCATGGTAGGTTTGGCACCACTGCTCTCTGCTCTCTATCTTATTAGCGCGAATGAATCTGCGGCAGTGCCAAATCTACCAATGAAAACGGCGGGCTTTCTTAGAATTTGTGGATATGTGGTACTTCTAGAGTTTCGATGTTTCTGCATTAATTATTGGATATACATGAAATAAAACTATTCGAATAGTTATCTGAATGTTGGTAGGTGATTTATGGACTAAATTGGAGCAAAAAATTTGTGTTTTTATAGTGGAAAAAAGTGACGTGGAGATTTTAACATTTTTTGAAACTTTGGGAGTCCATTTCTCTAAACTAGACGAACCGCCAACTGGTGGTTTCACTAATGTTGTTCAGGAAGACTCAATGAATACAATGACACCAAAATCTGGTCGATATCTGCTGTTTACCGAAATTCGAATATTTACCAAAACTCTTAACGTGCCTACCAAAAGCCCATGAATTTCAGAGAAAGATTATGGTCAAAAGATCATGGTCTCTATTTGAGTGTGGTTTGTTATCATATTAGTTGCAACAATAGAACAGTAAGATTGCAACAACAGCTGATGCGTTTGGGTCAAAGAATGATAGAATGTTATTCGCATATTGCCAAATACCTATTACTATTGCCTTACGCGAAGATAATGGTCCGTGAAAATATCTTGAGGATATACTGCTTGCTCTTGCTGATCTCACTTAATACCGTTGATCTTTCAGCATAAAAGTTTTAAAACTTTTTTCTGTGCTTTACATCCTCAGAAAACTCTACCCCTGTACATTCCTTCGTGATTCCCCTTCCTCGAGAATACTTCATATTGTATTCCAGTAGGAACAACTCCTCACTGGCTCTGTATTCAATGTAGATAATTGCTGAACTTTGAGGTGCGCTTTATTTTCTTCCTCCTAAGTTGATCTATAGAAAGTATCCAATCAGTCAAAGTTGTGGACAAACGATATCCAACAGAAGTTGACGCCCGCTTGCTGCTCCCATATTTACCACTCTAAGCGATAAATCAATGAAGATAATTTCGGAAATCAGAACAAACACCAAACCAAGTGTCGCCTATCCAACATCATCAGTACCCGAGGATTATTCCGTGTGTATCGTCGTCGATGTCCCGATTTTCGTCCTTAATATTCATGGAAGACTACTACAACCTCCTCGCAAAGCCACAACACAACACTAATGAAGTAATACACTATTTCCAAGTCCGGGACTCCGGGCTGCCTTCGCCCCTTGTCGCATTTGCATTCCCATGTTTATAAAGTACAACTTCGACGATGCCGTAATGGAATCAGTAATCAAATTGCCCTTTAATATATGCAAAACGCCCCGCTTGTCGCGCAACTACGCCGCTTCTTTTTTGTTTGGGGCCCCCGTCGGTAAAGTAGACTCCTACGGTATCTGATGAACCGGTTTAATTGACAAGCTACGAGAGCTGGAAGTACACGTATCTCGTATTAGTTGTGGAAATGGATTATTGGATTCGATGATGGATTCTGGACCGATATCGCGTCTCTTGCTGTTGAGGTTTGGTGAGGATTGTGGGCGACCTGTTTAACCTAAATCCTTGAACATATCATGGCGGTATAGAACCGGCAACGATGGGGCATGAGACCAACCGGTTTTCAAGCTGATTTGTAGTTGAGAATTGAAAAATTAATTATAGTTTCGAATTGAGTTTCGATATATATCGACATAAGGATACTGAAGGTTCAACTGATTCAGTATTCCAAGAAAAACGTGTAGGCTAACATAGCCAGAAAAGGAGCACAAACGCAACTTACTGGCCCAGAAACCTTCTAAGGTATAAGCAAACGCGCTCATGTCATAGCCTTTCGATGGCTGTTTTTTGGAAGGGAGGTCGATTTCGAAAAACAATCAAACTACCCCTGCTTATTTCCATCCAGGAATCATCTCCCTAAGTCCCTCACATTTGTTTACTGACACTCTGTATATAGTTATTGAGGCATTCGAAGGAAGAATTGGCCACAAAAAAGAAGAAAGAAACGTGCTGCTTCGCCAAGTTAAGCACAATAGCCAAATGCCACCAAGTAGACATTGAAATGCTCCATATTTATCCAACAGAGATTATTACCTTTTCGAAGACATCAAAAATGCTCAACAGAAAAAGATTTGATGAAGAAGCAGCCAAAACCTAAGGAGAAAGACAAATAGTTTCACGAAAGATTGTCAATTATATTTGACGTTGCACTGATTGCATGACTAGAAGAAGTAAACTATATTAATTGAATATTTTCTGCACAAAACTGTTTTTTTTTGTTCGCTTGAACTTTTCAGTATATATGATGATGCGATATATCTATACTACCGTGACAATATAAAAACATATGAAAACTACGTCTCAATGTGTTTACAATTTTCAACACACGTAGGTTAACGTTATTCTTCACCAATTCACCCAAAACCATTGAGTGCCCTTTATCTCCAATATCAAATAAGTAGCAATAAGGACTCCCACATAGTTTCAAAAGTATATACTCCTAAAATTTCATCTTTCCAAAGCTGTTAACGCTCCGAACAAACTACCAAGATGCTTCCGCGACTACATTAAATGGCAACACTGGAATCACCTATACGGCATCCTAGTACGTTCTTCCAGACGGCATTATACCAACTATAAACTTTTTTAATGGGCCGCCGAGTGTTCCCCGAAACAATATAAAACAAATATATTTCGACTAAGTGACAAAAAGCGCCGTTAGGTGGAGTCTAAACGATCAAATGATATGGAAATGCGCATTTGAAGCGGCTCTAACGTTCGAGATATTGAGACTCTACTTTATTGCGGCCCGTTATTGCTGTCCTGGCGTTTTGTTTTTGTTTTTCGGATACGGCAACGCTAACCGGGCCGCAGGGAAGTTTTGCAGTCTTCACAAATGATTATTTTAATCGGATTCAGCTAGAGGGTCTATAACCTGTAGGTCCTTCCACTGAGTATTATTGTCATTGAATTTTATATACAATTTGGAACGGACAATTGGGGACTCAATTGTTCAACTTCTTTATGTACTCATTATTTACATTCCCCCATGTACTCATTTAAATGCTGACTCATTAAGTCAACTATCAGGGTGGTCAAACATTAACTATTTTTAATTAACGAAATGTACATCATAAAATAATATAACGGGCCTTCAATGAGGAAATTCATATGTTAATTACGTGCATATTATAAGAGCTACACACTTGTCGAATTGACTGTCATCTATTTTATTCGTTTCATTTTGCCAAATCCCAGAAGACAGATACGAGTTCGAAAATACGTGAGAACAGGCTAGGAATTTTTTATTTTGAAATGAAGTACTTCAACTAACCTATCTGAATGTAGAGCCTCCAAAACTTAAGATCAGAGTTCTCGTACCTCAAAAATCCCAAAAAAGCCTTCGACCGTCCGTTTATCTAAGAGGTGATATAAGAAATCTCAGTCCTATGTATCTCAAAAAAAAACCTTCTCGAAGTGACCATTCAAGGTCCTTCTATTCCACCCTATCGCGTAACTGGGACCCAATCTTAACCCCATAAATTTCCCGCGACATTCAATTCGACGTAGGAGCAGCAGAAGGCTCATAATTAAGTTAAGTCAGGATAAGCCGGGCACAGAAGTCGTAGGCACCATTCGATAAGAGTTGGTGCGATACACGTAGACCCCCATTGTTGTGCCGCTCATCCCCAGAGGTACGCGGGCGTAAAATTAACCCATTTCCCTAACACAAAAGCGCAGATTTAATCGGGCCCTGGATCAGACTGGCCCTTCTAATCCGCCTGGAGATCTGACGCGTTTCCCATCTGCTTGACTCGCTCGATGCTGTGCGGCCAAATCGATGTGGTGCGTGCGGAGTTGCGGATTATTTCGTACGAGCGCTCGCCGTTTCGGCTGTTTATTTTGGGACTTCTGTCTTTTTGATTGTTATTTATCGCCTGGTGATCAGCTTCGAACATGAAACGTTCATGAACGACACTGAAGTTTTGGGAATTAGTTAAACAATTTATTGTGATGAGTAAAGGTTGACGCTCACATTGGCGAAGCGAGGCGAAGGGTTGTTTCCGCCGGAGAGGTTTGCGCTGAATCAAATGGGTAGACGCTCACTTGGGAGACGCGAAGCGAAGAACTGAACTGTTAGACGCGGGGCATATTAAACGCGCACGTGGACGAATCGAAGCGCTCGGAAGAAACGCGTCGTTTTCCGCAGGAGAGGTTTGCATTGAAACAAATGGGAAGACGTTCACCTAGGAGGCGAGAAGCGAAGAGAAGCTAGGGCGCAAGTCGTTTGACGCGTGAATGATCCTTGGGGCATGTGCGCGACAATTTCTAGAGACGTTCCTCAAGTAGGTAGTCGGCGGCAGGAATCCAGTTCGTGACCCCAGTTCAGCGCGCTGTAATTATTTATTATTATATAAGTAATCGAGTTGAGGATATACTCATAAACTCGAATGTACTACAACATTCTATAGACGCATATAATAGGCAGATTAGAATGATACAGAATTGATGGAATCAGGAAAATAAAATATCACTTTCCACTCTCCTTCTTCATCAAATATAATTCAGCATTATTTTCTTGTTTCAGGTATAAACCCAAATTATTATATGTCCACATAAACAGTAATCGTGAGTGAATGCCTAAAGAATCCATTACAGTAAATGCATGATTGCTTGCTTGGTCCAAGGAAAGACAGACAAAAAATTGGTTTTGAGGTTAATGAATTTCAATAAATACAATGACTGAGAAACAATCAGTTCAAGTTCAACTATTATTTTTGATAGTTTTTGCTTCGCTTAGCATTCATGGGAAAGTTTAGATACCACTGACGAGTTACCCCGGTGATGTTAGCTCCCGGCCAACCAGCTCCAAGCGCGCCTATTCCACCACGGTCGATGAGGTCGCCCGGCGTCAGCTGATTTATTTTACGGTTAATTCTGAGGAATGCTACATCGGAAGTGATCAAATTCATACCGCAAGCAAAGAATTGAACAATTCAAATATATTCAAACTTCCTTTTATTCAGTTTCTATCACATTAGGGGAAAAATCGGTATCTACTCGTACGAAACAATTTATTGAAGTTTCATTAGTTGAGATATCCGGCCAAGAATTCTGATGAATGGAATGGACTAGGCTTCATTCAACGTACTTTGGAGTAAATTTTCAATCATTTACCCCAGCTCCAAAGATCGAACTTGGGGTTTTCAAGTTTTACGGTTAGCACGATCGAATAATATTTTTTTTTGTATTTCGAATGTCCGGCCAAAAAGTCCGGTGGATGAAAAGTTAGGACATTATATAAACTATTTCCAGAAAAAATGTTGTTCGTTTCTGAAAACCCCATACCCCCAGCTCCAAGGATAAAAGCCGACACTCTCTCGTCTCGAACTAGATATGACAACATTTCATTTTTTTGTGCTTGTTTCGGGAACCCGGCCAAAAATTCCGTTAAATGGTTTTCATCGTGTATAATATAAGTTATATTGAGGAAAAATTTCGTTGAATTCTGAGAAACACTGCAACCCTATATGTGAGGATCGTTCTCAACACTGTTTAGTTTCACTGTTGACTCGATGGCAAAAATCCATTTTTCTTCTATTTGGGATGTCCGGCCAAAAATTCTGAAAAGTGGATTCGATAGAGCATTATACAAATTACGTCTGACATAATTTTCATTCGATTCCTTGCACCACACACCCCCAGCTCCAAGGATCGAACTTGGGGTTTTCAAGTTTCACTGTTAACAATATGGGATAAATGAGTAGAATGAACTGATTTCAGTTTTGAAAGGAGCAAAACAGGGGCAAAACGCAGATACCTCACTTGCTAGGGCGGGACAAGAAAATATTTTTTTTTTCAAAAATCTTTCAATGTATAATGGGCAAAATAAACAGATTGTTGTGCAAAACGAGACCTTTCGAATGACACATGTCGGCAAGATCCGTTTGTGGTTTAACGTCACACCAGCAGGGCACTTTGAACTGTCTATATCTCGGTAACGAAGATCGAAAACTGATTTCAGTTTTGGCAAGAGGAAAACGGAGAAAAACGAAGATACATCACTTGCTAGGGCGATTTCACCTGGGAGCTGAAGGTGCACTGTGTTATCGAATTCAACAGTAAAACTTGAAAACCCCAAGTTCGATCCTTGGAGCTGGGGCTGTGTGGTGCAAGAAATCGAATGAAAATTATGACAGACGTAATTTGTATAATGTTCTATCAGATTCAGTTTTCAGAATTTTGGCCGGACATCCCAAATAGAAGAAAAAAATGATTTTTGCCATCGAGTCAACAGCGAAACTAAACAGTGTTGAAACGATCCTCACATCTAGGGTTGCAGGGTTCTCAGAATCTAACGAATTTTTTCTCCATATAACTCATATCATACACGATGAGAAACCATTTAACACAATTTTTGACCGGGTCCCGAAACAAGCACAAAAAAAAGAAATGTTGTCATATCAAGTTCGAGAGAGAGAGAGCGTCGGCTTTTATCCTTGGAGCTGGGGGGTTATGGGTTCTCAGAAACGAAACGAAACTTTTTTCGTGATAGCTCATATAATGTCCTAACGATATCATCAACTAGACTTTTTGGCCGGACATTCGAAATACAAAAATAATATTATTCGATCGTGTTACCAGTAAAACTTGAAAACCCCAGTTCGATCCTTGGAGCTGGGGGTGTGTGGTGCAAGGAATCGAATGAAAATTATGTCAGACGTAATTTGTAATTTGTATAATGCTCTATCGAATCCACTTTTCAGAATTTCTGGCCGGACATCCCAAATAGAAGAAAAAATGGATTTTGCCATCGAGTCAACAGTGAAACTAAACAGTGTTGAGAACGATCCTCACATATAGGGTTGCAGGGTTCTCAGAATCTAACGAAATTTTCTCCAATATAACTCATATCATATACGATGAAAACCATTAACGGAATTTTTGGCCGGGTTCCCGAAACAAGCACAAAAAAAAAGAAATGTTGTCATATCTAGTCGAGACGAGAGAGTGTTGTCTTTTATCCTTGGAGCTAGGGGTATGGGGTTCTCAGAAACGACCAACATTTTGTCTGGAAATAGTTTATATAATGTCCTAACTATATCATCCACCGGACTTTTTGGCCGGACATTCGAAATACAAAAAAAAAATTTATCCCATATTGTTAACAGTAAAACTTGAACATCTCATGTTCGATCCTTGGAGCTGGGGGTGTGTGGTGCAAGGAATCGAATGAAAATTATGTCAGACGTAATTTATATAATGCTCTATCGAATCCACTTTTCAGAATTTTTGGCCGGACATCCCAAATAGAAAAAAAAATGGATTTTTGCCATCGAGTCAACAGCGAAACTAAACAGTGTTGAAACGATCCTCACATCTAGGGTTGCAGGGTTCTCAGAATCTAACGAATTTTTTCTCCAATATTCTCATATCATACACGATGAAAACCATTTAAACACAATTTTTGGCCGGGTTTCCGAAACAAGCACAAAAAAAAGAAATGTTGTCATATCTAGTTCGAGACGAGAGAGCGTCGGCTTTTATCCTTGGAGCTGGGGGTATGGGGTTCTCAGAAACGAACGAAACTTTTTTTGTGATAGCTTATATAATGTCCTAACGATATCATCTACTAGACTTTTTGGCCGGACATTCGAAATACAAAAAAAATATTATTCGATCGTGTTAACAGTAAAACTTGAAAACCCCAAGTTCGATCCTTGGAGCTGGGGTTGTGTGGAGCAAGGAATCGAATGAAAATTATGTCAGACGTAATTTGTAAAATGCTCTATCGAATCCACTTTTCAGAATTTTTGGCCGGACATCCCAAATAGAAGAAAAAATGGATTCTTGCCATCGAGTCAACAGCGCAACTAAACAGTGTTGAGAACGATCCTCACATATAGGGTTGCAGGATTCTCAGAATCTAACGAAATTTTATCCAATATAACTCATATCATATACGATGAAAAACCATTTAACGGAATTTTGGCCGGGTTCCCGAAACAAGCACAAAAAAAGAAATGTTGTATATCTAGGTCGAGACGAGAGAGTGTGTTTTATCCTTGGAGCTGGGGGTATGGGGTTTTCAGAAACGAACAAAATTTTTCTGGAAATAGTTTATATAATGTCCTAACTATATCATCCACCGGACTTTTTGGCCGGACATTCGAAATACAAAAAAAATATTATTCGATCGTGCTAACCGTAAAACTTGAAAACCCCAAGTTCGATCTTTGGAGCTGGGGTAGAAATGATTGAAAATTTACTCCAAAGTACGTTGAATGAAGCCTAGTCCATTCCATTCATCAGAATTCTTGGCCGGATATCTCAAACTAATGAAACTTCAATAAATTGTTTCGTACGAGTAAATACCGATTTTCCCTAATGTGATAGAAATTGAATAAAAGGAAGTTTAAATATATTTGAATTGTTCAATTCTTTGCTTGCGGTATGAATTTGATCACTTCCGATGTAGCATTCCTCAGAATTAACCGTAAAACAAATCAGCTGACGCCGGGCGACCTCATCGACCGTGGTGGAATAGGCGCGCTTGGAGCTGGTTGGCCGGGAGCTAACATCACGGGTTGACGAGTTTTAAGATGAAAAAGCTAATTCATTTGATATATATTTGCTCAATGAAAACATGATTCAATTTCCGAAAGATAATTCCTTAAATGTTACAACAAACTATTCTCTGAAATTGCATATTCAGTATTTGAACATGCAAAAAAATTTGTTCCGGAAGCTGAGTAAAATTTAAGGTTCTCTAGTAAAATAACTATGAACTGTCAAATAAGCTTGTAATTATAAGTACTAATTTTCGCTATATCCGTGAGGAGATGACTTAAATTTCAGTTTCAGCTTTTTAATGGATAATAGCATAGAGAACACGTAACCAGATTTGGAAATTAACATCTGAAACATACGATATACAATGCATCAGACAGAGAATTCTTCCGTCTAGTTGCACAGATGCATAGCCTAGATAATCACGTGTTGTAAATGAATGAATTCCGTTGACTCATTGCAATAACCTAGTCTTGTCTCTCTCTTATCGCAGTATGGTAGGGAACCTGCAGTACACGTATGGATTATTTAATTTTTCAGGCTGCCCGTAATACTCGATTCAAGTATTCACTACGGCCTACTATACTGAATGAATTATGCTCCTCCCAACGATAAGAGAGACACACAAGACTAGAAATAGCAATAAGACAACGAAATTCAGTGTGTTACAGCACGCGACTGTCTCGACGATTCATCTGTGCAACTGGACGGAAGAATTCTCTGTCTGATGCATTGTATATCGTATGTTTCAGATGTGAATTTCCAAACCTGTATAGTGTATAAAGTGCCTTCATAGCAATTTCGATAGCATGACGTGCGGATTGCCCACACTCAATCAAACGCATGCTCTTAAATCTCCTCTACCTCTTCAAGTGCATTATTATGAATAGTTTCCTAGAGTAAATCCCACATAAATTCGAAATTCTCAGAATATTTCAATCTGATCGTTTCCGTTTTATGACCATTAAACAATTCTGCGTTCAAGCCAATGATTTTTTTACGATAAGGGGCGCTACCTTAACCCGTCCCTGCGAACTTCTGCACACACACATTGTAGGACTTTTCATTTAGAAAATATTCAGGGAGATATTTCAGCAGTTATTTCCCATGGAAAAGGCCGTAAATATCCGAATGATGCATGGCGTGCTACGATGAGTTTCAACCGGGGTAATTTCGCTCCGAAAAAGTTTACCGGGGTTTTAAACTCGTCGGCAACCGAGTTCGCGTATCGTTCTCGAATCGCTATCGACTCGAGAAGGTTTTTGCGGACGTGTGTTTAATTTGGATAATTTCGGGATACGACGTGAAATTTAGCGCTTTAATGGGGAAAATGTTAAGTTGACGCGGTCGTTTCAGTTAGAATTGCGTGATTTGGATGTTTGATTGCGTTAAATTTGAAAATTTTGTTTGATAGGCATATTTAATAAGTTTTAATTGGCGCGGTTAATTCACTTCAGGAGTATCAATTCGTGGGATCTGGTTTATGGTTATGCATGTTTTTAGTTGTAGTATATGTGTGTACGATGACGAATTGTGTGATCTGAAGTGGCATTCGCATCTATTGAATATGCCATGATTGTTGAATAATATATAATGGAGAAAATGAAGAATAAACCTGCCGATACCATTTTTTCGAGGAAAATTGAAACTATATGGGATAGAACAATGAAATTTTTCATGTTCTGTTCCTCAAAAGATCAATCAACAATAAAAAAAATCAAGATCCATAAGTATAGTTATAATTTAAAAAGGGATAACAGTTCACTGCGACCTCAAGGTCTATTGTGCCCCCTAACAGAGCTGTTCTGGCCACATCTTTCACAGCTCTCCTGGTGAAATCCAGTATCTGTGAAGGCTTCAACGAAGCTAGTTCCTCACTTTTACAAGTTTTCGCCTAAGGCATTTCCTCCTTAGGCTCGCAATGCCAAAGCATTCCGTTACTAGGTGAATGGGGGTTTCTTCCTCCTCACCACAGAACCTACACTCGTCAGTGTCCGACAATCCCATCCTCAACAGGTGCTTCCTAAAGTGACAGTGTCCTGTAAGAAAGCCAGTGAGGAGGTGTAATTGTTGCTTACCAAGATTCAGATATCTTTTGAATCTTGCTGTTTCTAGATTCCGCCAGAGTTTTTCTCTCTCGGCTTCTCTTTCTCCAGAAACTCCTTCTTAAAGGTACATTTACCTATACAACAGAAGAGTTCTGGGCCAATGAGTGACATCCGTGCGCCCTGTTTGGCAAGTGTATTGGCCTCTTCGTTTCCTTTGATTCCGAATGGCCAGGAACGCAGGTTAAAAAGACCTTGTTTCTCTTGCCTACCTCATTGAGTTTGTTCCGGCACTCCCAGATTATCTTTGAGTCGTAGGAGCTCAGTACTTTATAGCAGCTTGACCATCTGAGTGTATGGCTGTATCGCACTTCTGAAAGTTTCTTTCCAGATTTATATCTAGACATCTTTCTATAGCTAAGATTTCCGCTTGAAAGACTCTCATACAGGAGCCTAGCGTAGCGACAATGCACACTTGGTACTTGTCCCGTACATACCAGTGCCAGCTCCTGTAGAGGTTTTGGCATCATCTGTACACTTTACGGTATTTTCTTTGAGGTTATAGTCGTTGTATTTCCGTTCCCATACCTCTGTTTCACTTAGCAATGTCCTGAAGTTTTTATCAGTGCTTACTTCAAGATCAAAAGTACACAAAAAGTAGATCACACCCTTGATAGATTATTTCCTTGTTTCTATTTATGCATCTTTCGATTGCATGTATTTATGTCTGGAAAACAATAGAATAAGATCCGTTAGATACTTTACAATTGGTTCCTGGCCCTAACACTCCTGCGTCCCTGTTTCAGATCCATTTGACGGTTTTCACTTTTAAGTTTTGGATAGCGAGGTACGTACAAAAGACCTCATTGGCCACATTGTACAAATCAGTCAATGTGCCAGTCGACCACAACTTGAATTTCCTCCAGAAACTTAATTCTAAAGTTCAAATTATCGCAAGTATACCCCTTTCTCACATTCACCCTCTTCATTAAAACCACCCTCAATTTTACCCTTTCCAACAATGTACCCTACAAGCAAAACCGCCGTAGTTACCTTCTCAATTAACGCGATTTCCTGACGAACGACGGCCAACATTTTAAAAACGCGCAAGTTATGTATCTTGCTTAGCGAGCATGACATTTTAATTCCCCCAACCTAGGCAATAAATTCCCCAAAATGGGGGATTAGAAGTCCTGACCGTCCTGGCGATTATGACACGTTATAATGTTTGTAACTTTCAGCGGGCGATATATCAAATTGATTAAACTTCTCGTCGTGTTTACTCAACTGCTTCATCATGACTTTTGTTGTCGGAGCCGGTGAGGGCTTCCTGGAAAACAACGGTTCAAGGATTTCTGTTTGTTTTTTCCCCTGACGTTTGCGCGCCGCTATTTCGTTGGGGATGTTTGCCCTCTCCCGAGAAATCTTCCAAGATTCGATAACCTCTATGGGAGATTCATCGGACGAATGCAAGATAGAGACCGGTCGAAAAGATAGACATCGGAAATGTCAAGTATTAAGTCCTGAAAATTTATTGAATCCTTATAATAATTGAGAAAGTAAGCAACTTCTATGAGCACTACGTTATTAATCTGTAGAATCATAATGGGCCGATTACATTGGGATACTTTACAAGCTGCTACTGAGCGAATTTAGAAGTGTTGTTTCTTTGTTTTGAAACAACACTTGCGTTGAAGGTTTAGGCAACTGAACGACCAGACTCAGAAGTTCAAGGGATGTCTTAACTCCACAGTTGCCGAAGAGGTGTATTGATCAGACTGAAGACGAATGATGCTTTATTGATTACAATCTAAACTTATATACTAAATTCATTAATGACGATATAAAAATAACATTTCCATATATGGTATCAGAACACTATCGGAGTCCCCTGTTGCATCAATTGTTTCCATCCAGTCAGCAGATTTTGGTCGATCGACGGCTCGATCGAAGTGATCCACTTTTGATTGCATTATGATTTAAATGGAATTTTCCATATTATCGAATATTTTTAAGAATAATGTTCGAATTTCGAACATTACTCCCAAGGCCAAAGTGCTGCAGGTTCTGATCCAGTGTTGGCAAACTGTTACTTCTATGCGGTCCTATTTCCTAATGTCCTATTTCTAACTCGTGTGACACTCGATTGAATGCTTTATTGGGCATGGTCAGGAGTGGGTGCTGACGTCCGGAGTTGGTCTCTCGTCTAGAGTTCTGTTTCCGCCTCGGCGTAGATCTGGTCAAGGTCGAAACATTGCTGGCGTGGTTTTGCACTCGGTGTGATTTTCGTCAACGGAATTTCGGCTTCTGCTTCGTTTATTTCCGTGGTGGATCTTCTTGTTCTTCTGTACCGAAGAAGTGGATGTATAATTCGCATACAGATGTACGTCACAGCTAGTGTGGCCATAGCAGAGATTCCTATCACAGTGGTTGTGGCAAGAGGGTGTGAAAATTGTCTCCAGATATGTGAATTTGGTTCCTCTTCTTCCATAAGAATCTTTGTTAAATTTTGTAGAGATGTTGTCCATTGCTGTCTCGGGATCGATGAGGTTTTCGTTGGAATGATTCGAGATCCCTTGCCATAAGATCAATGGGATTGGTTTGCTGAACGTCGTTGTTGATTTCATCTCATTCGTGAACCTTGCTCGAAGAATTATATTTTTCGTTCTGAGGAGACAGTCTGCTCCTATGTGAATTGTGCCAGTGCCGTTGATGGTTATCTCTTCTCGTTTTCCTCCGCATAGTTTTGATATGGTAGAAGGTTGGTTGGAAATGAACATCCATGTATTTGGTTTGATTAGTTCTTTCCATAATACGTCTTGGACTCGAATGCTGGAGAGTGCACAGTCGAATTTCTAACAAGAAGCGAGTGAATTAGCTTGTGAGATTGTTATGATTACACGCAAAACTGTCTACTCGCTGAGTAGCCTACAATCTAGCAATCCATTTGAGGTTTATGCTTGTATCGTTGTCAAGGATCTAATATAAATGTCATATACGTTTTCAACTTTAAAAACCAGGAACCACCGAGTAGATGAGAACTCACAGATTGTTTAGTAGCAACTGTGACTACATGCCAAAAAGCCAAAATGCCAGTGATTTAGCGTGTAAAGTACAGCTTTCAACATTAGTCGCATCTTTTTTTTACAATCAGATCGTTGGCTTGTGAACACGATAACACTGCGCGAATTTACAATCAGCTACTGAATTAGCTCAGTAGCAGCTTGTGAAATATCTCAATGTAATCTATCCATTAGACGTTGAATGAAAGCCTTCAACTTTTTGAATCGAGCATCTGTTCTGTCGTTTCCCCATCTGCACCCCATTCAGGCTTAAGGCTAAGGACAGAAATCTTTTTAAAACGAAAACCTCTTACAATGACCAAAACCTATTCGAAAAAGCTAACGCCCATGCAAAAAGAGGAGTAAACACTTCATTCACCCCTACTGACCAGGGCGAAGGTCGATGATTGGAAAAAAGAAAAAACACTCTAACTGGGCTCAACAAGCTCTATCGTAGTAGAAAAAGGGTTGCGGCTGCTTACTGGGTTCTTACAGGTCGTGTTTCTTGAGGTATCACCTGAATAAGATTGGAAAAACAATTAAGATATCTGTAGGTGTGGTGCATAGGTCTCAGAAACTACCTAGCACATATTATGCCAATGCAATTTATTGGCGCAAATGAGACTTACTCTACTGGGTGAGACGCGAATTTGACTCCAGTCTACGTAAGAGCGGAGTCTTCAAGGAAAATAATCAACGTTGCGAGGAAGGTTCTATTCAGGAGTGAAATTTAGCTCTTAAATGGTAACGCACAAAAGAACTCCTTGGTTTTCCTTCTGTTCACTAGAGATGGCCCTAGTTGATATATTTGAGATCAGAAATCAGAGATTCAGAAATCTGCAAAATATTTCTTTGTTCGCTTGACCGTTGCAGTTTTGATTAGTTGAATTCTTTACCATAAACTTTTTTTCGAACCATTGATGGTCGTCAATTGGAATTATTTAGGAGCACACTTGTTCTCAACAGTTGACCAACTTTTCCTGACCTTAACTTTTTTTCGGGCGCGGAAAAATATAATTTTGCGTAGTGGTGGTGGTTACAACTATTTTCCTGGTCCGATAACGGAAATACTGAATGCAACCTCGATTCTTTGCTCAAGCTGTAATTAATGATGTACAGTGTGATTCACTTTAGCTTGGTAACCTGAGTTTTCTCAGAAAGAGATGAATATTTTTTTATTCTGTTGACGGTATTTGGTACAAGTCAATGTTGACTTGAGATGTTCGTAAACGTTGGAGAAAAGAATTAAAACGCCAGTTGCTATCAATTTTTTTTCCAGGAACATACCTTTTGTATTGTGTCATTCGAAAGATAATTTAATTCTGAATGTTTTTTCTGTTTATCAATTCTTACCGTTAGAGACCTGCAACGTGTTTTATGTTAAATCTATTCCATTTTTTTTCTGTAATGTGTCTGTATGCCTTGATTTAAAGACATAGATATGATTGTGTTTCTTAACACGTTAACTGCCATGTCAGTCACCGGTGCCTGACAAACTCACTCTCTGGTCAGGCCGTGTCAGCTACCGGTGACTGACAAAATATACACATTCCAAACGATCTCTGTGCGCCAGCAGGCACTTTTACAGTGTTGTTCTCTATCAGAGGTGACTGAGATGGCCTGCTAATTTTTTGCCTATGGCAAAACTTATTGGATATTTTTTGTATGTTATGGAATAAAACGCAATAAAAACACAATATTTTTTATAAAATGCTCTTACTGTTTATTACATAGCCAATAAAAGAAGTATTGAGTTGAAACAACAGTATTGAATAAGTAAAATGTATTGAAATTATTATTCATGTTGAAAATTAAAACATTTTGGACAGAAATGTTCATTTGGGCATTGGAAGCCATAGACCAGAGTCACAAATAGCTATAAATTGTAATATTATATTGAAAGAGAAAAAGACATTGAAAATGATTATTTATGCTCAAAATTGACACAATGGTAAGGTCAACAGCTGTGCCTGACAAAATGACTGACATGGCCCAATGACTATAAATTCAACCATTCAAGCCGTGTCAGGCACAGGAGCCTGACAGATTTTTTTTGTGGGATTTTCTCAAGAAAATACAAAAAGAAAACCTTTCTGGTATATAACTAATTCATTTCTATGCATTTTGAATCAGTTTGGAGAAATTTGGGTTTGAAGGATTCAGGAAAAGTGAGTTGGCAGTTAACGTGTTAAAATCAGAAAGACTTTGTAGCAAACTATTTCTCAATTATTTTATTCATCAAATAATATTTTTTTTAATAACAAATGCAATATGTCATATCATGATGAGTTCATTATGAGTTATCTTGTCCAAGTGAACCCTAATATTCTGGCCAAAGTAACTTGGGTATAGGTAATAAACCGAGGAAAGAAAGAGAAAAATATTCACCTCTTTTTGAGAAAAATTAGGTTACCAATACAAGTGAATTACCCTGTACTGCTGGCCTAAATTTCGAGCTAGAATCATCTCCATCACATATCTTCACGCTCTTGGCACTCAACCAACACACAATCGCTAAAACACACGACCCCGAAATCGAAGGAAACACTAACTCTCAAACCAAATCAACAGAAAGGAAATTCCTACAGCATTTCCACCGATTTATCCACACTAAATCGGCAGAATCCAATTTTTGTTATCGCCCGGGCCCCCTCTCCAGCCCCCTCAGATTTTAATCTTCGTTCTGGGCCTAATATCCGAACCCCATCGAAAGCATAGTTCGCTCTAATTCTCACGGGGCGCAACCAATAAATTTCCCGAATGAAATATGGCACGCATGGATGACTGCGATCTGAATATTTATCGTCGGTAGGTTCGCGCGTGAAAAACACGCCGTGCGAGGGGGGCTTTAGATCGCCGGAAACGGAAATTAACTGGCGCCCCTCCCTGTTTCTTCGGCACTGTGTCTTCTGCGTTTTCAGGTACGTATTCGGATGATTGTTATGGGGTTTATATTGGTGGGTGGAGAAGGTTGCACCCTTTTGGACGGTCTCGTGAGAAACAATGGTGATTGTTTGTAGCAGTTGGTAATCAATTAATCTTTTTTTTCTTTCGTGAGAACAATCGTTTTTAAAGTAGGAAAAATGAGGAAGCACGGTCATGCTAAAGTTGAGGAACATGGTTAAATTTAAGGTCACTTACGAATGTTAAAACGGATTATACTTGGTGGTCAACTAAGATATTCCGATTTAAAAGCACGCTAAAATTGTTTTGCATTGAAATAGAGAAGTGGGGTTGGTCTTAAACGAAGGAGGGGTTCATGGAAATTCAGTCACCATGGTTCGCTGGACGGATCAGGAGCGTTCGTTCTGTGTGCGCGCTTATTACCAAAATCAACATTTTTTTTGCTGATGAAGCCCATTTTAATCTCAACGGCTATGTAAACCAACAAAATTGCTGGTATTGGTCTTCAAAAAGCCCCAAAGGGAAACAAGAAATTTAATTGCGTAGTCTGAAGGTCACAGTTTGGTGTGCAATACACACACAAGGCATTATTGACCCGTACTTTTTCGAAGACGGACGCGGTCGAGCAGTAGCAGTGGATTATGATCGTTATGTGGACATGTTGAACAATTTTTTTGAAACAGTCCTAAAAGAATACAATCAGGACACTTGGCTTCAGCAAGACAAGGCCACTTGTCACATTTCAAAGCTGTCTTTACCTGTTATTCAGACGCTTTTTCCTGAAAAATTGATTTCTCGGCGTGGAGACCTTCCATGGTCCCCCAGAAGCCCGGACTTGAAACCTTGCGACTTTACTTATGTGGATACCTCAAAAGTGACGTCTATCGCAACAATCCCCTCACTATAATTGCGTTGAGGGAAAATATCCGCCAGGAAATTCAAGCTATCGGTTCAGAAACTTTGCGACGTGTTTTTCTAAATTTGGGGGTTCGACTCGAAGAGTGCCAGCAGAAAAACGGAGACATTTTTAAGAGAAGAACTTACATAGAGTTGAGCAATATTTGTTGGAGAAAAAATTTAAATCGACTAGATAGTTTTTGTTATATTTTATATACTATTGTTCAGTTTGAATCTGTCGTTTTTTCGGCAGTTCATAAGTTTTTTTGCTCCTCTTACTTTCTACATCTGAGTTTCCTCTTCCTTTTCTGCTTTATTATAGTGAGTTAAAGAAATTAGTTATAAGAGTAAGTTGTAATAAATCCCGTTGTTCATTTACAGATACTATCTCCAGCAAGAAAGTTGAATAATTAATACATAATTCAATATATATAAAAGTAGATGAACTTAACAATAATCCACGTAAATATTGTCAAGTAACACAAAACAATTCAATTGGACCACCATTAATGCCTCATCAATCCACCAAACCTTGTTGCGATTTTCCACTCAAAACACAAAACATCCAGACTCTCCAGGTCTTCACCCCTAAAAACAATACTCCCACCCTTCCGCGACGTTTCGTTTTCAACATGAAATTTTCAGGAGTAATTATTGTCGAATCCGTCATTTCTGTTGGCAGCGAAGCGTGCTAAAGGCCCCTCAAGTGCTGTTAAGATGTCGACTGCCGGCATAATATGCATATTTTTAATCTTCGTTAGTATCAATTCGTCTGGAGTGCTACGGAGTCGATCCCTTGGGACCCCGTGCCGGTGAAATTAGGGAATCTGTTGAAACCTTCAAGGCTGCGACCCTTCATAACGGAAAGTTGTATTGACGCACTGCACGTGCTGGTTTATTGAATTAGTTTTTTTATTTGGTTCTAATTTTTTTAATGTTTTAATGGGGGATGATTCAGTTTCGGTTATATGGTGGGAGTTTTTGAATTCTCACGAATATGATTATTTTTGTGAGGATTTATGTCGAGAATATCCATTAGCATTCCGTCTGAAAATTTTTGTATATTTTGTAATCGTATATGTATTTTATAGTATTTAAATTTTTTTCATTCAACTTCAGGTTAAGTAATTCAGTTGTAATACACTCACCTGCAAAATAATAAAATAATCGATTCACTCAAAAACCGACAAAGTTTGCTAATTCAAAAATATATTTTTCCAAGTCCGATTCGATTGATTTTTTTTCAATTGTAGGTATGTTCATCCTTCATCAATCACCATTTTTGAATTTCCGGAAAATCGGCGTACGTCAATTTATACAAGGTGAAACAAAATCTGTTTTTTCACCCTAATTTTAAAACCACTCCTGGTGGGTTCCAGTTGTTTCACTATATGATTTCTTATTTCGTCATCAAGACTCATATTCTCTCGAGAAGTTAATTCTTCATTCATAACAATAGCTCAATTTTGGTTAAAGATACAGGGATTTCAGAGTAACATTAAACTCCACAATTTCGCTATCGCTATGAAGTAATTTCACAGATTTAACCTTAAATCCGAACGTTATGAAAATAAACTAAAAACTGGCTGAAAACAATAATCACATATTCAAACATCAGTATCATGGAGAATAACTGTGTAAATACAGTACTGAAATAAAGAGATATATAATTATAGAAAAGAGAGTCTTTAGTTTGAATCAATCTTCCTCAGAATAAAATAAATCAATCAAATCTTCCCATTAAAATTAATTTGTTACTACCATATAATACAGCCATACTGTTCTTGGCCGTCATCAATCAACTATGGGCTGAAAAACGTTTTTTAAATTGATGACTATTAAAGATGAATGTTTCTTCGAGAGCCCCTAATTTGGGACCATTAAGAAACGTTATGAAATGTTATATCGAAGCTGATAGATCGAATGCAGGCGTTTTGAATGAAATTAGAATATTCAGGTACCCAAATTTTCGCTTCTGAGATATAATATTAGAGGTTTCCGGAATATATTAATGAACAGGAAGGAACAAATACCGACAAAGATTGTTCATAGAACTTTGTGGTATTATCATCATTTTCAAGATATTTGCGCCAGTTTTTGTGATTCATCATTTCTACGTACCTTGCAGTGACATTGAAGTTCATTTTCGTTAGGGAAAACAAAATACTGTATTATTTTCGAAAGACAATATTGTTTTCAAACAGCAACATAACAGAGTTGAGTAGAGTAACGTGGATTGATTTTGGGAAGATGTATTGATTTTATCATGATGCTCGTTTCTTGTAAACATAATATACATATACATATAATTAGTTAGATAATGTACCGTTGGAGTTGGATGCGAGCTATTTTCCAAAGAGATCCCATTAATCCCAGTTTATAGTGGAGTTATATTCATTTCGATTAAGTACCCGTCATAGAAGCACAACTCTGTTTTTATTGAACTGTCAGATTTCAAACTTAAAACAAACGTTTTCCTTGTATATCTGCTGCTTGTGGCCAATATATGTATAGTCCATTCACGAAAGTTTGACCGCGTAGTAGGCGTTCGGTTATTCATCTGAAGTTGGCAGTATTTGCTGTCATAACGTAAAATAAAGTCAACGTTGCCGAAGGTACCCGGCCTCGTCCGACGAGCTTGCGAGTTATCAGAGAATTTTATGCAATATTGACAACATTGCGTATCAATCTGACAAGAAAATGAACAACATAACCTAAAATTTCAATAAACACAGTGGAAAATGCCAAATTGTCATGGCCAACCGACAGCTCAATCTTTCTTGAACGGAGTATACATATTATGTTCCTTATTGACACATTTCATGTTTGACTTAAACTGAAATCAACGATTCGATTGACCAATCAAGCTTCGTAAAACACAGTACTTGGGTTCAAGGCATTAGGTATTAATCTCAGAGTCACTAACTACGCTTGAATAGTACTCCATTATAATCTAGCAAACTTTAGATTAAGATGGCAAGCACTTGACTGCCGAACTGGGGTGATGGAAACAAAAGGTTACTTCATTTTTACAATTTCTGAATGTTGCAATAGCTTTAATTGCCGGACATACCTTGAGCAATATTAAACTTCCACCAAATCAGAAGAATAATTCAGATATGAACGTCAAATCGAAACGAAAATGTAAACACGACATCGAATAACTGCACATTAACAGAACGATGTTGCCAAACTGACAGAAATGTCTACAGCAGACTCTTGCATTCAGCGCCATAGTAGGGAGCCGTAGACCAATTCGCAAAGCTGAATGTTGTTCGCGTTCATGAACAGATGCGTGAAGGCATCTCAAATCAAATAGCTCTCACGTGAAAACTGCTCAAGGTCCAACTCATTTAAAACATAATTTTTCGATCCGGATCAAGGTAGGGAATATCATCGAAAACGAATTAGTGAGGAAAAAGTCTCATGAACCTGATCTCAAAAATTCTGACCCCACAAAACGCCCGCATATACCCTTCAGTGCCTTCACTAAAGTACCAAAAATTTTAAATTCCTATTGAATCCCCGAATCATCATCAAAATATCCCGTCGCAGCAATGTAAATCCGTCCGTAAATTAACTAAACGTTTACATAACACATATTTGATATTGCCGACGGCGCTTTTGGGGCAGCGCTCAGTGTCGACGGCGGTCAGTTAACCAAACTGTGCCGTTTTTGATGGAATTTCCCACGTCGCGGACCGACGTCATGCGTCGGATTTTCGACGCCCTGTAAAACGCCCGCTTTTCGAGGCGCTTTTTCAACTGACGAGACTGTTAGATTTGGCGGATTGTTGAAGGATTGAAATATAATTTTTTGAATTTGTCAGCGAGTGTTTTGATGAAAAATATACCTTGGCGTGAATGGACGCAACATAACATGATGTTTGACGCTTTTAGTACGAAAAATTTCGTGAATGGAGAAGAAAACAGCGATAGGCAGACTTTGTTTACCCCAACAAAGTGTTAATAGGTAACTATCAGTAATTGTTGTTGACGTGAAAGTCTTGATTATGGAATATTTATTGACTGGATCTGTATGAAATGTAGTCTCTCTCTTAATGCACTATTCAACCATTTATGCAGAATCACAAATGAAATTTTTATTGAAAACATTCCACAGAATCTATTCTGATGTCTATTTCTTTGGCAGTATTATTAGAATTCTGGAATTCAAGACAAAATCGATATGAATTCAAGAATGAAATTATGCCAATTCTTGATAACAACACCCTTTGTTGGATTATGATTCGGCACAAAAAGGCTATTGTAAAGGTTTAATATGACTGTGATCAATTTTTGATTCAATCAGTTTTCAAACAATTCATTTGCTTTTTTTTAGAGTCGGATTTTATTATTAGAGCTCAACTGCTTGCCTGATGGGATTTTCAGTAATTGAATTAGAGCTGCTCCCTTCAACGTTTCATCAGTTTTTTTTTCATAATATTGAAGTTTCACCCCATATAATCATATGGTTTTCTTTCAAAGCATATTTAACAAGCTTTGATTCATCTGTATCTCAAAAATATCAAAAGAAGGAAAACCGAAACGTAGAAAATAAAAGAAAGCAACTTTCATGCCAATTGCTAATGAAACCATTAGTCAACTGTGAGCTGATCTTAAAACCAATGAAATCTAGCTCAAAGAAGATCAGATGGATTATTTGACAACTGATTCAATCAAAAATAGATTTTTTTCTCCAACCATCAAAAAATGTTGACATTTTTGTACTATTTTCAGGTGCAAAAGTCATAAATTTCCTTACCGTACAAAAATTCACTCGTTACTTAGCAACACTTTTAATCCTAGGATTAAAAACGATACTTTTAATCCTTGGATTAAAAGTAAATGCATTTGAAGTCTACTTGACAATCACTGTCATGATTCTGTGTTCAAATTCATAACCAAATTATGAACGATTTTTCACTAAAACCAATTTTATTGTAATTTTGACTTGGTTGGAGGAAAAATAGTATATATTATTCGGACTAAAAGTCCTATTTTAACTCGCAATTTTGCATTCGCTCGGCTACGCCTCGCAACTGCAAATATTGCTCGTAAAAAAAAGATGCACTTTTAATCCTTATAATATAATATACTATTTTTCTGAAATATGAAACATCAAGTCATATTTTACTAAAAATAGTATAATATGCAAATTTTCACCTAATACATCAGAAAAAAGTCATTTGGAGCTTCTATCAAGAATTTCTTGATCTGCTCCTGGGACAACACTGCTGATTTTTCGGGAACGTATCCTTAATTTTTGTCCACCATGATTCTCACAAACACGGCCCATAGCAACGTTAATAATCCAATTGATTCAAAAATTTAAAATCTAATATTAATTTTTCCATTTTAGGAACGATATTGTTTCAATCAGAAAAAAACTGTTGATTACAACACGAGAAATATGAATACATTTCCCACGGTTGCCTATACTAGGACAACCTCGAGAAATATACTATTCATATTTTTATAGTCGTAATAATAGCTATAAAGCAATCGATAATCTTTTTTTGAGAACTGTCAAAATTTTCAAGGAGTGACAAAAGATGCTTCTCTGATAGTTGCAGGTTTAAAGTGTTTTTGTGACGACATCTGGCGAATGCTGGCAGAAACGTTGGATACAAGAAGCGAAAAAGTTGCGAATTACCCATACTGAAGTGAAAATTTAAGTTACCTTACCCAATTTTCAATTCTGAAATTTTTGATTAGAAATTTCAACATTATTGCTCAAGTTCGTTTATTCTCCAACATATTCCTTAATTTTTCACATGATGATGATCTTCATTTAATTTAAATTGTTATTATCCATCATCCCCCATGTGATCGCCGTAGTTGACAAGGGATTTTGAACATCAATTAACGACCAATAGTTCTCAAAATAATTCCATGAGAACCCCATTGCCGAAACTTCCGCAACAATAGATCGTGTTTATAATCATGCCATCGGAGCACGAAATAACACACAGCGTCGTCATTAACGAAAAGCCAGGAAGAAAGTAGATCAATCCCAAGCTCCTGTCATGCGACCCTAAAGTAATATCGCGTATCGATCATATTCGGACCTAGGGGAGGGCTCCGAAATCATTTCATTACGTAAGATACGAGGGGGGCCCACGATGTGTCCCAAATTAATTTCAACAGTAGCTTACTTGTCGTCCCACCGTGTTCCTGCTACGATTGTTATCACTTCGTATAAATAGTTTGTAAAGAAACAAAAACTAGTTAGGAATGACGGTCAAGTGCCCGGGGCCCCTCTGCGACGTTGCCGCTTTTGTTCGGACGCCGTATTATCGTATATACGTACGGATGGTTGTATAGGATCTGATAAGGTAGGGGATTTCGGTATCTGAACTATCTGGAGTGCCCTGTGTATCGTTTTGGCGTTCATTGAAAAGCGGGAGATTTAATCTCTTTGCTGGCCACGGTTAATCCTATTTATGCAGGGGTATAATGCTCTCTGGGTCCTTGTAGTTTTGTCCCATTGAAAAGGGTTCGAATAGGCAGGGTAGGCTGGGCTGTATAGGAAATGATGACAACGAATAATCTGGTTTGAATACCTATTATTGGGAAACTAGGGATTTCATTAGCGAGTTTCGTTGAAAGAATCTTTCAGAATGAGTAAAGTTGGTAGGGGAGAATCGAAAATATACAGGATGTTGATATTCAAACATTATAAAGACATCTCTTGTTCGTCAAGTTTTGGATATAATTTGCCTCAAATTGTGCACAGATTGATTTATTCATTTCTAAAAAACTTCACAGGTTTTCACTCCCAGTCTCTGAAACAGAAATAGTGAAAACATTTTCAATTAAGATGAAGTGCTTCTGAGAAAATATTCGCACTCATTTGTCGGGAGCAAATTGGTTTTGAAAAAATTGTTGCTTAACAGTAAAACTAAAAAGGAAATAAATGAAAAAGATAATGTAACGTTTTGAAGTATATATCAGACACTTTCTTCAGATAAACTTGTAAAATCTTCGGAATTCTGTGTTTTTCATTTGTAGTCTAATTGTCAATTAGACTGCAAATGAATAAACAAACAAATGTGTGCGAAGATTTTATAAATTTGTCTGGAGAAGGTGTCTGATATAGACACCGAAACGTTACATTTTTCTTTTCATTTATTTCTTTTTTTAGTTTTACTGTTAGTCAACAAGTTTTTTAAAACCAATTTGCTCCTGACAAATAAGTGCAAAAATTTTCGTAGGAGAACTCAATTTAAAATTTTTTTAATTATTTCTGTTTCAGAGACTGGGAGTAAAAACCTATAAAGTTTTTTAGAAATGCAGAATCCTCCCAGATTATATTTCAATCGATATATGAATTATTCTTTGTTGAACTCCTCATATGTTTAAAATTTCCCTGTGTATATCAAACTTGAAGATAGATACTTCAGTAGGTGATCCCTCAGATAATTTTATGAAAAAAACTTCCCATGATTGTAGGTCCGTAAATGCATCGTTTTCAAGATACAGGTTGTTCAGTCATGTTTGAATATTTCATCCGTTTCGAACAAATAATCTCTTCTGCCGACTATTTCCCTCGTCGTAATTTGCACCAATCAGAAACGCGCAATTTTGAATTACAAATGGTTTCTAGGTGAAAAAATTGTTTGGCAGGACCTGACAGCAGTTTATTTGCGTTTACCCGCGGGAAAACTTGACAGTTATTGGCAAATCAATACCTAAACTTAATGCATGCAGAATAATTTGTCTCTCATGAAATAGTCTTGGCAAATACCATTCGGGCATCTAATTTTTCCTGTGAAAAAATCGAAAAAAACACATTGCAAAGTAATATTTTTTGACAAAAAGCATTCGTGGAGGTGCAAAAATCCTCGTCTTCGACTCGGATTTTTGTTGCCACCAGCACTCATGCTTCTTGTCAAAATATTACTTAGCAACGTGTTTTTAAGATTCTTTTCGGAAAAATTAGATGCCCTTATATATTATATCTATTACTTACGAAAAAATTTTTGTGAAAAGATGAACTATTCGTTACTTTAGAATATCTCAGTGGCGTACCACATTTTTCAGTCAGTTTTCAAGTAAAACTTCAACAACTTGTATCCTAGAAACAATGCATTTCCAGACTTACATTTATGGGAAGTTTTTCATAAAATAATCTGTGAAATCACCTCAAGGAGTTTGTCGTATGAATTCAGGAAATCCTGTATATCCCTTCGAGCCGAATACCCCCATACAAAATTCATCCACCCCGTCTGTAATTCCTCAAAACAACAACTACCTTTCATACACCCATAAAACCGTTCCAAACTTTATATCCACAAAATAATAACAATCATTACCGGACATCCATAACGCCACCAGCCATAAAACATTGACGAGTCCGACCACGCATTTCCTTTCGCGGCCATTTCCCTCGCCACCCTCATATCTCGATCCCGACCATAACGGACGCTTTTATGTACGGCCGGCCGTTACTGCCGTCCCGACGCTGAAAGACGCCCATATATCAGGCAGCGTCTTCGACGTCACGTGGCGTGCTTCACTGATTCTCAATAACTTAGGAAAAACACCGAGATAAATAACTCGGCAGTTTTTCACTCACCGGGTATTCGAACGATGGATTCCCGGAATGAATAGGCCCGCAAGGGGGGCAAGGGAAAGGGGGGCACCTGATGGATGTCGGTTATTAGGAGACGCAACGTTCGTGATTGGAAAACGTTGTGGTTGAAAAGACTCGAGGTTATCGAGAATGGGTTATTTTTCTGGTGAATTACTGTATTGATTGGTGTTATGTGCCATCTATTTGATTACTTTTAATAAAGTTTTTTCTATTTCAGTATCGTAGTGGAGTTCATTAACGTTACAACATTGATTTCGGTTATAATTTCCGTTTTTCGTAATCTGTCATTTTTTGTTACAGTCACACCAACTGTCAAAACACAATAAAAAAGCCACTAGGATGTATAATCTGAATTCCCCATCGAAATTCAACATTATTTCAGAAAAAATTGACAGCGATAGAGAAAATATCATCTTAAATTCGTTGTAGAAGGCCATTCCAATACTCATGCTTTCGAAAACGAGCTCTTTGTTGTAAAAGAATCCTATTCTGCGACTTGTTTCAGAACATAGTGAACATACTATCAATTGTTCAGTGATAGAGCACAATTCCAAAACAATAATAATTCAGAATTACGCAAAAAATCTCAATGTTTTTAAGATGGTACAAATGAAAAAAAATTCACATTGTATCAATGCGTTCGAAGATCTAGTGAATAGATAAACATTAGTTCAGTTAGTTTAGTTTAGTTTAAAAAGGGGTTACAGTTCACTGCGACCTCAAGGTCTATTGTGCCCCCTTACAGAGCTGTTCGGACCGTACCCACACAGCTTGCCTTTCAGTTCCACAGATCAACGAGGCTATGTCCTCCCTCTTACAAGTTTCTTGTCCAAGGCATTTTCTCCTTAGGCTCGCAATGATAAAGCATTCCTTGACTAGGTGAATGGGGTTTCTTCCGTCTCCCCACAGAACCTACACTCGTCAGTGTCCGAGAATCCCATCCTCAACAGGTGCCTCCTGAGGCGACAGTGTCCTGTAAGAAAGCCAGTAAGGAGGTGTAATTGTTTTTTACTAAGATCCAGATATCTTGTGGATCTTGCTGTTTCAAAGTTCGAGAGGAACTTAGTAGAATGATCATCCCTGGGAGATTCCACCAGAGTTTTTCCCCCTCGGCTTACTCCTTCAGAAACTCCTTTTTATAGGCACATTCACCTATACCACAGAATTAGATATACAGTCGACTCTCGATAATTTGAAACTCAAGGGACCAACGAAAAAGTTCAAATTACCAAGAGTTCAAATAAACAAGAGAGAGTAAGGATGAAATTCAATTTAACAAGAGTTTGATCAGAAGTACATAGGTACTAATGATATTGTATATGCGATTATGTATTATATTCTACATACATGATCTTTATGTGTATATGATAACATGAATATTTCATTTCGAAAAGAAGTACGCAATTTTCATTTGAGTTAGTGACTTCCATCTAGCCTACCATTGTCCAGGGTGTTTTCTATAAGTTTCTGCCCTGGGGGCAGAAACCGAGAGCCTGAGCGAAAGACTTTTTCCTCCAGGCGAGGATTTCAGCTTGACGAAGCCTTTTCTACCTATACTGGAGACACTTCCAGTGATTCGTTTCTTATTCTTTAAAATCATGGACAATGTAGATGGTAGAATATCGAACTATTTCGCAACATCTTTTTCCAATGTGCCATTTTCCACCGTTTCAATAACAACTAAGGAGGTTAGATTCCTGGGAAAAACGTAGTTTTAGCATGGTAACGCACAAAAGACCTTATTGGTCGCAGTGCAGAAGGGTAATCAACGTGCCGATCGACCACTATCTAATCTAATAACAAGTCTTTTCTCATTGAAAGATCCTTATTCTTTCTTTCACTCATTGTTAATTCGAAAACCGGTTTTAGTTCAACGCAATTCTAAGGAAGACTGCGCAAACTCAAGACAAGTGCAAGATGAAACGGATCACAGAAGAGTGGGGACTTCAAATTATAGAGTGTTCGGGTGATTTGACTTCAAATTAAAGAGTGTTATTGAGCAAGATGTCACAGCTACAACTTCAAATTATCGAGGGGTCAGAGCACGTTGATTTTTTTCAAATTATCAAGTGTTATTCAAGGGAACTGAAAAGAATTTCAAATTATCGAGAGATTCAATTTATCGGGTGTCAAACTATCGAGAGTCTACTGTACACTGAAACTACATAGATGCCTTTCGTGGGACACAAACAGCAAATTACCTGCAAACCACCATGTTTCACCACACCTGATACTCCCATTTGAATTGACAGATATCGATCGGGATGTCAACCGGGAATTTTCTAGACAACCGACATTGACTTGCTGATGGTCAGTGGGGCGTAAACAGCACTGATGTCCAGATCATTAGGGCAATTCCGTTAAGCCTAATTAACCCTACAACTAATTATCCATTGAATCAAGCTCGGAGCAGGGTTGGAATTGATCAATCATCGCATTCACCCTGTGTCGTGCAGAAACAGCAGGTGAATTGTGACGAATATAGAACTGGCAAATACCAGAAATCGAAAATCATCTAATAGAGACGGCCAATGGGATGATTGATCATTAAACTGATATGTGCTGTTGAGTTTTCATTTTACTAGGTTTGAAAGGAGATTTTCAGAATAATGTTGACTTATAATGATGAAACGTTTATTTTCAACTCATAATGCATATAAAATTCAAATATGAAACGCACGTCGCTCGAGAACAGCAGAGAATATTGCTGCTGTAGCTGAAAGTGTTTTTCATTCCTCGTCGTTCTTCGAAATTAGGCATGCCACAAAAGTCTGTATTTTGCATAGGACCTCAAAAATGCAATTCGTTTGGCTATCGAGGACATAGGGCAGCCACTTTGCGATTTGGTTATGGAAATTTTCATTAAAAGGATATGCTCCTGTAAGCGTGGTCGTGGTGATCATTTGCTTGATGTTATTTTCCACTATTAACGTCATCGCTTCTTTTTAATAATGAAATAAACATCCGATCATTCGTATTGAAAATGGCATTTTTCTTTGAATATCAAAATGAAATCTCTTATTGGAAAACCCTTTATGTACTTGCTGAATTTTGCTTCTATAGCGGAAATACCTCATTGTGCTCTACCTTTGCCATACAAGAACTTCTAAACTTGCTTTCGCTATTTTAATTTTAAAAAAAGGACTCGGAGCCGTAGTGTATCTATCACTGTATTTCAAGCGAGAACTATTGCGTTAAGGGAGTATATAAAGCAATGGAGGTGATGCAAGAACCGTTAAAAAAGGTCTTTACATCATTTGCTAGTAAAGCAGCTCTATAACCGCTAGACTCCTTGCTGATAGTGTCAAAAGAAATGCAAAAAAGCCAGTTCAGAAATGAAAAAAACAAAAGGAGAGCATAGATTCTGGCTCAGAGGAAAAAGCTACGACATCATGGTTCAAGTTATCTGAATAGAATAATGGATGTAGCACCCAAGAAGTAGCAGAATTTATCGAGACTTTTCTGACGTAATGGTTGAAAGCACATGTTCGCAAAATCAATATTGAGTTAAGGGCAACAATATCTACTTAGCATTATTGTCCTTATTCTTAATCTTATTCAAATCTCTCAGTCAAAAGAACCAAAGAACGAATTAGAGTGGAGTGCTGTTTCCCGCTTTCACATCTGCATTTTCTGACCATGTCATTTTTACATTATTATTCCCATCTTCTTTGAGAGTTCATGTAAAATCTTCTTCAATTTCAACATTAATAGATCATAAATGAACTCCATAAGAAAATTGAAATGTTGTAGTACGGACATTTTCAGAAAGTTCAGATCTAAGAGCAAAATTAGCATTTCTGAACAACGTTCGCAAAATAATACTTAATAAACACTGGAAAAAACTACATAACATTCCCCTTGCAGGTGTCCCTATTCTTTCCACCCTCCTCGAACTTTACCCATCCAATTTCAAACCTAATTTAAAATAAAGGAAAAAATACACAGTATCCAGTTCGGCCCCATATAGCGGCCCACCTAGTCGAACACGGGGCCGTTCGCATGCTACGTCATTTCCGCCGCCGTCGGGGGTGGTATACTATTAATTTATATGAACCAAACACACCCAGCGTCGGGGCGGTGGATTAACAAAACAGGGGTTACGAATAAGCGTCCGGACGCTTGTTTGAAGGAGCCCGGGATATGTTTGGGAGTTACTTTAAACTCGATCGTAAAATAAATTGAATGCTGATGGTGATTATGGACACCGATCGAAACACCCTTAGGGCTGTGGAATTTGGGGGGTTTTTTAGGCGTTTTATTGCTTCGATAGACGTCTGAAGGGGTTGGGTGATGGTACGGAATGTAACTTGGCAAATAAAACATATTTGATACAGGGTGTAAGGAAATAAGTGCAAAACATTTAAGGAGGTGATTCCTCATCGAAAAAGAGAGGATTTTTCATATATATTTCGAGAAACTTCATTGGAGCATCCCTTGTTAAGATATACAGGCTATACAGCCCCCTACAGGGGGGTTACATAAAATACAACAGACTCACTACAGAGATACATCGTCTAAAATGCGAACTGGATTTATTGTTATTCTGTAGTCAGATACATTGGAAATAAACTTAAGGGGTTGCGTTTTCCACCCCTTACAACCATGGGGTTAACCAAATAAATTACTGGATAATTGTCTTTTGGTAGTAAAAAACGTCAGGTTGTTTTCACTATTGTAACTTTTTTAATGCTTGTGAAAAAAATTTTATATGAATTTTATATAACCCCTTTAAAGTTTTGTATCTAACCTCCAAAAATGTTATACTTTAAGAAGAAAGTGAGAAGAAATAATAAACACACTGGTTTTAATTATCTTTAATCAGCTATCGATTTCGGCAAAATACTTATAACATCATCAGGCTGTCCTGAAATGACACTCATGTACAAAAGAATAACAAACAATCAAAAAAGTCTTACTGTCATGAAACACACAAACAAGCTGTAACTTATAAGATGTAGTATAAACATAAATGGATTATCATTAACATGGAAAATCTCATTAGTTCATAACATAAAATTAAAAGTTTTACACTTATTTTGTTGGATCCTGTATACACGAATTCCATATTTTTGGGATTGTCGCAGGTACGTCTCATTTTCGCTTGAGAGACCTCATAAGAATATTTAAGTTACAGTTGTACGTAAAATTTTATATATTTCAGAAAAGATGTAGGTAAGTATTATCGTTCGAATTTCTCAAGCTCTTGAAAAACACCCATTATTTGTCGCTCAGAATGCTGAACTCATGACAGCACGTTTCTAGAATGTAAAATATTCTTAAATTCTCACTGGTTGAGATATCCCCTGAAAATTCAAGTATTTCCTCACGGAAAATAGAAAGAAAGTCGAAATAAAAACTTTTCCTCGCGTGAGATACGTTAGGCAGTGATATGTGAAGACGAATTATTCGATTTTTCCGAGTCTTTCACTTTCCAAGACGTCTTCATTTACATATCTCGTGTTTTCTGGCTTATCCTGGGAGTTCTGTTGAAGGAAAACCTAATTTCCCAATGCCGAACTTTCGTATATTCTCAGATGAAATCGGGCGACCTAGAATAGAAATAGGAAAGAGGGCATGTCCTTCAATGCCCTGAGAAATCTTTATCTGTCACGATTGTGCGGCTGGTGGAAAAAGTTGAATTGATTCTAGGGAAAATTCCATGGAAACCGGAAAATATTTGTAGCGTTGAACGCTTGACGTCGGGGATGGTTGAAAAATTCATAAAATTCTCCTTTTTGTGCTTGTTTTTAAAAAGGAAGGTGAAAACTGAGTACCAAAGGAGGTCTGTCCGGTAGTTTAACATAAACAATCTGAATGACGACAAGATGAGCTAGAGTGTTGACAGTTGGAGGATAGCTAAGGAGCAGAATATCCATTTATGAGTTTCGAATATTTCTTGAGTTTTCGGAAACTTACTAAGGGTTATTAACTCGATCCATTGGGTCACATGCCGGATCTACTCGGATCACAGACCCGAGTTCTAAGTTTACGAACACAAAAGGTTAAGGATTTGAAGTTTCAGATGTATCAATAACATAACCAGATATTTTATGGAATTATTTTTCCAGTCCCAGTTTATTTTCTGATTGTCTCTAGCTTTTCTGGCATTTATTGGTTTTTGCAAAATCTTTCTTATAATTTCTGGTGTGCCCTTCCATGTTTTATGTAATTCTGAGTATCTATATTGAGGAAGTAAAGAATTCGGTCAAAATGATGAAGAATCCGAAATGAATACTTCAGAAACCAAAAATTTAATGCAGAAAAGTCTAAATTAAAATAAACATTAAGGGTGCCTTTCAAAAGCTTTCGATTCAAATGATAATATGAGAAAGGAATGTTTCGGAAAAAAACAGAGGAATACAGTGATTTAGAATTTCACAAACCTTAAAATATTGAATGAAAATAATTTTTCATCATAAAAAATTGTATTTTTTGACAATTTTAAGCGATGATATCTTCCAAAGGGTCCCGTTTTTGGCCAATATATTGCTCTTGGACGTTTATTAAAACATATGATTTTAGATATCATCAAAAAACGCAAGGGCTAAATCAAGCGAGTATGCTGGAGTGCTGAATACCCAGAGAATTTCACGAGCGACCTCTACGTTCATAACGTGACACTCGAAGAACTTACCTCAACGGTGATATGGTCCAAAATTCTTCAGGAGAAAAGAGGTTCTTATTTTACTGACAAACAAATACTGTTAACTGAATATTTCAACATTAATGGGCTGACAATAGTGATATGTATTCTAAAATATTAGCAACAGTTAGATTATCAAATTGTCTACAAATAACATCGTCAATAATGAAGAAATTTCCGTGCATTTTCATCTCCGACATAACTTAAACAATACTCATTCAAGTTCACTTCAAACAGCCACCCTTATCTATTCGTCCAAAATTAACTTTCTCGGCACACACACTTCACGGTAGACAATAAATATAATCCCGTTATGTATTTATGCGTTTCGGCAATTTAATCAAGTCTCCCAATTGGAAATCGGGCCGCACACATATTTCCCGAATTTTCCCGACCACGCATCCCCGCTGTTTTTCCATCTTGATCGGGCCACGCTTTATTGCGTTACGTCTTTGGCTTTTTCCCGTTTCTGTTTTATTTCCATTTTCCGTCGCTGCCTGTGCGCCCATTTTTACCGACGTAATTCTGATAAACGGGCATTTCGACGATCGAAACAAAACATGTGGCCTCGGATAAGGAATGAAAGTTAAATATTGCATTTTCTCCCGTGCTGTTTTGGCGTCGGGGACGTTGATTTTCCCCCAAAGACGACTGGGGTATCAGTCAAATCTAGTTTGCTGCGACGTGGGGTTCGCTGATCTCAGGTATCGACGATTTTTTATCTCAGGGGTTTGGAAATTGCTGACTTCTAAGGAAATTCTTGAATCTGAGGGTTAGAAAGATTAGATTATAATCGATGGGAATAATATCTAAGTCTTTCACCAACGAGTGGTTCTCTCTGACCAAGTACATCTATCGGCTAATCTACCTAGTGATGCATTAGAGCCCAGAAATACTTGCCATCTTAATATGCATAGACCTAGTCCTGCAATGAAACTATCTATAGTCTGTTCAAATGCGAGAAGGGGCAATACCAACATTTTGGAGCAGCGATAGGAGGGCCTTCGGATAGGTACTTACCGTCCAGAGTCGAATCGAGGAGATTTCATACAATCGTTCAGTTTCAACTGAATATTATTATACGAATGCAATTTTTACAGCACATCGAAGTGAAATATATACACGCTCTCATTCATTCCTTATCGAATTTATTCAATTTGGAGGTTCCACACTCAATACACTTTGTCAAAAGATTTTCTCTATCTAGTAGGTAGCTACTATCCACAGTCAGTTCCGAATACGATCCTGGCAGTCTCTTAGGGCGGTCGAAGGAAGCGTTTTTATGAAAGTTTGATCAATACGAGCTTTATTGTGCGTAAATCAGAAGATTCTGTTTGTTCACAAAGCTCCTTCTTATATTTGAACGGACTATAGGGTGTAGCAAAGTGATCCTTCCTCATAGTCAAGCTGCTATTAAATCACTGAACTCGTATATCGTCGACCCAAAGCTTACTTACTGGCCCATAACCTTTGTATGGTTTGAACAAATGCACATATTAGAAAGAGTTTTTGGAGAAAAAGAAACTGAATGAGTTGCAACCAGGAGGAATGTACGGGGAATGAATCATTCCAGGAATTACCTTGGAATTTTTAAACTCAGGGTCTGAAAAGTATATGGATCTCAGCAAGAATACCTTAAGGCTTTCCCCTCACTGACTTATCGCGATTTAATTTTGTATTAAAAAAAGCCGGAGATAAGTCTTCTACTTTTTTTCTTAGTAATTTCATATATTCTTTTCCTGAAAATTATGGAAACATAAGAGAATCTTGCTCAATTTAAAATGCGTGGTTCTAGGAGCAAGAAAATAGTGTAAAACAACTTCTTCATAACATTGTATACAGATCGTTTTGAGTTTGAGCTACAGCCTTCTCTACTTCCTTAACAGAGTTACTCAAAGATAACATTCCATTGAATACTAAATCACTAAATTCTTTTGTCTTTCTCAGGAACATTTCTATTTAATATTCTCATTTGAATCGCAATCTTTTGATAGGCACCCTTAATGCATATTTCAATTAGAATTTTTGTTTTTTAGGTCTTCATTTCTGATTTTTCATCATTTGAACATGGAAGAGAAAAAAATTCTCTGAATAGTACACGCTACAAATTTCTTCAGGCCAAACTGAAATTCTTAATAACTTCCGAACCTTCCACCAGGGTGTGGCATCACCAAACACAATAATCGTTCCATGCCTCATTGTTCAAAGCTCGATTGGCCATGAACTCTGCCCGTAGTCACTCGAGAAGAACCAAAGTTAAAACCTCAAGGGCATAATATGAACATCTTGAGAGCTTTTTCTCCAGGTCGTCACTTTCATCCTCACCCTCTTGTCCCAGAGGAACCTCCCTCCGATTCCTGGTCGATAAATCCCTGAAATACCTCGGCAAATCATTATTTCCCCTCTTAAACGCGAAGACGGAAGTGTTGCCAACGAAGAAGTGTCATCGTAATGGCCGCGTGCATAGTCGGTCGTCCAGAAAATGGCCTGGCTATAAATTATTGGCCTTTATACCGTGGGGGACATATTCAATTGGGCCCATATTCCTCGGAATGCTTAGCTTTGACTTGGAAGTGCAAATAAAAGGAGTGTTTGGGAATAGGGAGAAAACATGTTTTGAGAGCCGTGATTTGTGTTTTTGTGGTCTTCCGGGTTTTTGGAGTATGTGGCAGGAGTGAGTTTTGGGGTGGAGAACGGAAAACTCTTTGCATTCATGTGTCAGGCTGCCAGTAATACTAGATTGGAGTATCTTAAGTTGCCTTCGATACTACTTCAGTTTAGTTCAGTTAGTTCAGTTTAAAAAGGGGTTACAGTTTACTGCGACCAAAAGGTCTATTGTGCCCCCTCACAGAGATGTTCGGACCATATCCTCACAGCTCGCCTTCCAGAGATTTGATAAAATCGAATATCTGTGAAGGCTCACCCCAGTTCCTCACTCTTGCAAGTTTCTCGCCCAAGGTATTCTCTCCTTAGGTTCGCAATGCCAAACCATTCCGTGACTAGGTAAATGGGGGTTTTTTTCCTCCTTCCCACAGAACCTAGACACGTTAGTGTCCGACAATCCCATCCTCAACAGGTGCCTCCTGAGGCGACAGTGTACTGTAAGAAAGCCAGTGAGCAAGTGTAATCATTTCTTAAAAAGATCCAGATATCTTTTGGATCTTGCTGTTTCAAAATTCCGAAGGAACTTAGTGGAACGATCCATCCCTGGGAGATTCCGCCAGAGTTTTTCCCTCTCGACTTTCTCCTTCTCCAGAAACTCGTTCTTATAGGTACATTTACCTATACCACAGAAGGGTTCTGGGCCAATGAAAGACATTCGTGCGCTTTCTTTGGCAAGTGTGGCTTCTTCGTTTCCTTTGATTCGAAATTCGTAGAAGGCTTAATATTTATTTTACTTTCCAATAACTGCTAATTGAAGATTAATCACTTCTTTTTTTATTAGTACTCCATCACCTCCAGTGAATTATAGATTGCTGCATTGAGGCTTATATTGCTGAATCGAACTATAGACTGTTTTATGCAACTATCTACTGCTATTTTGAACCATAGACTGCTGTATTGAACCATGGACTGCTTCATTGAACCCTACATTACTGCACATAAACATAGAATTCTACATTGAACCATAAATTGCCCCATTGAACTAACTGCTGCATTGAATCAAACTATACTGAATTGAACCATGAACTGCGTCATCGAACCATAGGCTGCTGCACTGAACCATAGACTGCTGCAGTGAACCATAGCCTACTCCATTGAACCATAAACTGCAGCACTAAACCATAGACACCTGGTGTATCGTAACAGATCGAAATCGATTCATTCCTGCCATCGTTGCATAAAGAACCGAATTGAACGCAATTTTATGCATTCGTTGATAGAATAAATCACCGCAGCCGTTCGGCAAAAACCCATTCCGCATATCGAAGTTCCACAAATCGAGTTAGGTCGCATGATGGACCCGAATCCCGAGATTTGCGCCGCGAAATGATCAGATATATATTAATGAGATTAAACAGAGGTCCCTCCAATTCCACAGGGGAATTAAATCGCCCTTTCCCTAACGCGATTTTCAATGAACACCGAATTGATGAGGTCATCGAAATGGAAATCCGCCGCAAGATCATCGCTGGACCCGTCACAGATATAATTTCGTGCTTTCGGATCACCTTTCGCTGTGCAGCGAGACATTCGAATTTTGTTAGAGTTGGGGTAACTTGATATTGGAATGGATTCAGGGGATTGTTCCTTGGACTATTCGAAGAATATTTTGTCCTTTGATGATTTTTGAAAAACCTCTTTGTTTCGAAGATACAGGGGAAACAAATTTTAGATAATAACATTTTATTATGAAAAATTACATGAAAATTCAACCTAACCTACAAAAACTGTTGAAAATGACCACCTCTAGCCAAAAAAAAACGAATTCAAATGAAAACCGTGTTTAATCTGTATTCCTTTACCATCTGAACTTATCAATTTTAAGTAAAAATCTGCCCGTTTTTTAGTAATTGGAATGTTGTTAAACAAATTTAAAAATAAATTGTACCTACTTAGTAAACACAGTGCGATACGCATTTTTATTTAAACTATTATTATTTTACAAATATGAAAAATGTTGTTCGCCCTGTATCTTCGAAACAAAGAGGTTTTTCAAAAATCATCAAAGGACAAAACATGCTTAAAACAGTCCAAGGAACAACCCCCTGAATTTTTGCCGCATGTTTAGGAAACACCTGTATAATCCAATTTTTTCGGAAGTTTCATATCAGAGTTTAGAGTTGGGTGGCTAGTTCCTTACGCTTTTTCTTCGTAGCATTTTAGAGGAAAATAGACGTGAAATTTTGTGCTATTTTTTTTCTTGATTTATGGCTTACAAGATAACCTTGGTCAAAATGGTCCATAATAATCTAAATTTGATTGAATTTTCCTATCTGAATGGCACACTCTATTTTTCGCATCCACCCATGAAAAGAACTGTGCTCTGTTGCAGAAAAAAATATACCGCAGCAACGGATTTTCCACTTGAAAATCACTTCTGGATCCGCGCGAATCCGATATTCTGCTCTGGACCTAAAGCCGATCGGGCAGACCTAAAATCTCATCTACTGTCGACTTGAAAAGAACCGTATCCACTAGACTCAAGCGATCGGAAGGAATCTTCCCAGAAATTCGGGAAATTCTCCCCGAGTATCATACATAGTAAGGAGTTTTCCGCATGCCACTTCCGATAATTGATGCCCGGGCACCGAAAGAAATCCTCTGAAATCTCGACAGAGGCAGCAAGAAAGGGGGCAGTCTGACATGGCCCTTCGAAGACTTCCGAAAAGGCACGAACGTTGCCGGATGACGTGGTCGTCCCTAGATCAATACGTGGGCATAGGGACAGGCCTACTGCAATCCACTGCAAGTCACTTCCGTGATTCGGCTATAGGTACCAGGAAAATCTAAACGCCCGGGTTTGCCGACTTTATTTTCATGGGTTTTCCATCGGATAATGAGCTGATTTCTCATTTAAATCAACAAAAAGTTCAGTTATATTCAAATAGAGATAAATAAATACAGTCGAACTTCCCTATAACAAAAGCGCTAAATCCGAAAAAAATTCGTTATAAAGAAATTTCGTTATACAGAAAATTTAATTCTATAGTCGGCAATGTCACAGTCGACTTCACTGATAAATTTAAGTTTATCATTCAAATTTAAGTACTTGCTTTTACACATTTTCGCACAACTTTTCACACTAGCGTATAACGGTTAGATTGAAACCAAACAGTCAGGGGTCTATTTTAAACTGTTTCAGAAGAATCTCTCTGCCCCCCGTAATGATTTAGTTTAAGGTCGGGATTTATTACGTACGTCCGGAAAATTTAAGAAAAAAACCCACCCTTATACCTTCATACCAATAACTAATACATATAAGAGTGATGTTCTTCGAATATTACGTTATAGAAAGAATTTACTTCGTTTTAGAGGGTGTTTTCAACATGGAATTTGGATTCAAGGTGCAATGTCTTATACGAGTTTCGCTTTCGTTATACAGAGAAATTCGTTATACATACGTTCGTTATAGGAAAGTTCCACTGTAGTTGAAAACGCGAAATTCTTGATGGTGGAAGATTTATTTATTTTCACAATTTCTGCTTCTTGTTTTCACATCATGAAAACACTTCAGACTTTCAAAACTCTTAGAAACGCGACATTCGTGACCCTCCCAAAATGTTTGTTTTTAACGATTTTCACAAAATAATCCTCGATAACTTTGATCTATTCTCGATTGAATCAGTTGTAAAACAATTCGTTTCATCTTTCTAGAGATAGATCTTATTTTTTGATCTTTTCTAATCATTTCTTGGTATAACCCTTTTGCTTGAGATATTCAGAGATATTTTCAATTCGATTTTCTTGAAGAGAACATATTTTTGATGTCCGTTCATATTGGCTTTCTTGGCTACTTCCAATTTGGTGTTGAAATTGTGATTGGATACGAAATGAAGATACTGTCATGTATATGTTAGCTTTTTATGAACATTAGTTCTTGGAATACCCTCCAGTTCAGTTTTTGAGGTTATACATCACTCAGAATCGTTGCAGAATCTTTTTGATTTTTTTCTGGCGACTCCCTTGGTCAGGCCCTCTCTGGCACCTTCAAAGAGCCACAGTATCTTCTCGATTTTGATTTCACCACCGGGCTAAGGTCACACCATCGATTTTTCAGGCGCTTGAAAGCCCAGGAGGATAAGAACTACGTGTCCTGAATCGACGTTAAATCTCGCTATCCGGAGCAAAACACGTCTCCACGTCCATAATGGCAGTCTGGCAAGGTATTGTGTACTCAAAACTCGACAAAGTTCGTCGAAGTTTGGCCAACTTCGATCAACAATGACTCTCGGCTTCTCCACTTCAACGTACATAGTTGGCTGTGAATGGATATTTGCCAAGAACAACGGGAAGTGGATTGTAGTATGCGTTTAAACTTTCATTAGCAGCTTGTTATGTTCCTCTTTAATTCTGGATTAGGTGCTGCGACGTCCACTTCATATAACCTGGACTGGATTAATTCTTTAGTGTTGACTGTTGTAGGTATGTGGAATTTGTCCAACGACCAACTTTACATGCTATTATTTCGGCTTGGAATAACTTAAAAGATTTGAGTTTTTGGAGTGGGGAGTGGGTTGAGCAGTATACATAATTCTCCAGATACCTAGATTTTGATATGAGTTCATCCGGAAGAAAAAATCTCGAATCTCCATGCGTTCATTGCTTATAATCAGGGTGAAAACATTGTAATTCTCAAACCAACAATCTGACTGGTAAAAATGTGCAAACTGTTGAACTAAATCCAATAGCAAAAAGTTCTAGAAATGAAGTGAACCAGAAAAAAGATGGTAAATAACCTTTAGGGTTATTTGATAAAGAATGTATGGATAAACAGAAATCAAAGCAGATTCTGTTTTTTTCTTGTAATAAAAATTATATTCAACTGTCACTAGATTTTCAGATTTATTATTCAGATAATATCGATTTTCCAATGAAAATTGAAATAAATACTTCATCATGGTTATTTGATTAACAGTTACTGACAGAGATTAATGGTCAATTAAGGCGTGAGCGGAATAAGCTCATTAATAGTTAAAGACCACTAGTAGCTAGATTAATAAACGAGTTACAACCACATCATGAGAATACATTCTAGATTGAAAATCATTTTATTAAGCATTTATTTAGAGATATATTTGACATTATAAAAATTTCCATGTTTCAGTTGAGTTGTAACATTACTCTTGACAATAATTTCATTTTGTTTCCATTCTTATTTTGTTTCCATTTGTTGTGGTGGCTGTCTTTGAACCCTATTTATGTTGTGAGACTAACAGGTGAGCTTCTTAGAAGTGAGCCTCTGTCTCTTTATTTTAGTTTATTTGTACAATATTATTTTAACTGTTCATTTTGTTTTTGTTGTTATAGTCAAATGAACTTTATTATTATAATAATAGTACAATATAATAGGAGTAATCATACATTAAAATGGGTCATTATTGATCGATTTAGTGTACGTTGAACTGAGCTTTTATTATGAGGTCAACGGAAAATAGTACTATTGATTTCTACTAGAATTCTTTCAACTTTAACTATGTCCAGCCGTTTCCATCAGATATTTCATCAACTTGACTCCATTCATTTGAAAAAAATGAATAAAATTGATTCTCGGAGTGAGAAAAAGACATAGAGATTCCCCTACGCGTGAAAAGTACTGCTTTGTAATCAACCAAGCATGAGAGTAAGATGGAAAGCATTTCACTGCTACACTTGGGAGAAGTAAATAATTGGTTAGATTTGGATTTCTCCATTACCTGAATATAATACATTATTTTTGTAATTTCGTCCTAGCTATAATTAAGGGAATAGCCTCAAGCAACAATGAACTGCCACCAAATCATTGGAAAGATGCAGTTTATGAACGTCAAATCGAAGTGAAAAATGTCAACACTTTGTATCAACTAAACACTAACAGATATAATGTTGCCAAACTGACAGAATTATCTGTAATAGACGCAAGCCGTTACTATCAGAGTAGGGAAGCGGAAAACCAATTATCCCAATACGGAATAAACATACGGCACGATTTCGCAACGCCGGAAGTTTGTTAGCGTGTATAAACAGATTCTACTTGGCTGCATAACAAATGCGTGAAGACTACTCAAGGTTTGCGTTTTACTCTGAGGATTGATTCATTTCAAACAACAGTCCAAAATGCACAATTTTTCTTCGCCATACTCATTTTGACGTTTGATTGAAGTTAACCATATCATGCCCCAAAAAAATCAACCGATACAGATACACGAATAAATTCATTGGCTATTGACAGAAATTGAGAAATAATTAATTTGTCCTGAATCATTAAAAAAGTCATATATTATGTTCATGAACTCTCAGAAAGTATTAATAACTGTGTTGTGGAACACGCCTCTTACATCAATTATGACAAGCGACAAAACTCATCGATATTCTATGAATATAAAATGGGATTGGTGTCCGTTTGATTGGTGTTCGGGTTAATTATCAATTTCCTCGAATTTATGGGTTGAATGGTCAGATCCCATGACATATGTGATGTTTTCTGAATAACACATAGGTATACATGTAAATAATGGAAGAATTTTCGGAAATTTGATGATATTTTCGAGTGGTTCTGGTTCTCATAAATCAGAGGTGAAATACTCCGAATATTAGTTGTTTAGCTAACATTATTCAGTTAATATCTCTATTTTCTTACGATAACCTGAAAATTTAGAAGTTTTATGGATTGGCAGCAGTACTCGTAAATACTCAAAAATAAATGAATGTATACCTATAGTCCGTTCACGAAGAGGTTGAGCGCATAGTAGGCGTTTGTTTATTTATCTGAAGTTGGCAGTATTTGCTGTCATAACGTAAAATAAAGTCAACGTTGCCGAATGTACCCGGTCTCGTCCGACGCGCTTGCGATTTATCAGACTACTCTATGCAATATTGACAACATTGCGTATCAATCTGACAAGAAAATAAACAATATAAACTAAAATTTTAATATACACAGTGGACTATGCCAAATTTCCATGGCCAACCGACGGCTCAACCTTTCGTGAACGGACTATACATATATCCGTAACTCTTGAAACTGTAAGGTGTAAATGTTGTTCGAATTCAAAGATTTATTCACCGTTTTTATTCATTTGGGTGAATATTTCGGATTTCACACGATAAACCAAGAATTTTGAGATAATCTCAACTAACTAAATCAAATACTTTGATACCTTAAAATGAGAGTATATAAATGTATTTCAATTTCACTAGGAATATTATTTTTACATCTGTTGAAATTCTGTTGATATTTCCAGTTAGGGATTCTTAGAAACGAAAAAAAACACTTGAAGGTGTAGGTACCAGTAGCCATTTGAACTCCCTCGAATGGGCGTACGAAAATTTCAAGTATAACTGTCTATATAAATATAATACCAATGTTTTAATCTTGATTCAGTTTTTTCTGTCTAATTCTGTTATTGATAGTTAGCAAACAATATGCAGAGTTAATCATGTTTTTACGAGAGAACGTGTTACAAACGCTATCTGAGAATCTACTGATTGAAAAATTAACAATCCCTGAAGAGCCCTGAATAATATAAGAGATAATATTAATCGTCTACAATGAACCAGAAGCTAGTAATAAGGTGAATGTACCCGAAAATAGAGAGTTTATCTTAATGTAACTCATCCTAACATATGTTCCGCCAATGAAATTTGTAGGAGTAGTTTCTGAAGGACTACCAAACTGCACTTAATCCGTCATACTTCGCCATACTCCTACTCTAATCTCAGAGTAGGTTTGTGAACGCACACTAGTTTGGGAAGTGCCGCAAAAATGTTTGAGATTGGATATAAGAATATGCCTCACAAAATGTCGTTCCTACTAGTTCTCAAATATGTCAAAGGGCGTTCAAACTACTAACAATATGATCGATTTTATCCGCATTCATAGAATGAAAATTAGCCCAAAATATACCCTATGTAAGCGTTCTTTAACACGCCATTATCACCTTCGAAACTTCATAAACGAATGTACACATTTCGGGTCGAAACGCAAAGCTCCCGGACAATAAGCGTCAAAAATAAGCCATCCGTCAACAGAGTAATCGCCATCAGAGGAAAAACGGAATACAAAATCGGGGTTGCGAGGCATCGGCCATTAAATTTATACAATAAATTCCGGCCCGGGCTTATCCGGGAAGGCTTTGGTAACTTCATCATCCGAGAGAACGCATCCGCGGCAACGTCCGCGATTATTCGAGGGCATGATATGAAACATAAAGTAAATTAATTAAAAATTTCTGACCTCGCCCTCCTGGATATTGGTAGTAGGCGAATTAATTAACAAATTCCAATTACATGCCGTTCTTGAGTGATAAAGTCCTGTGTTTTACGTCGGGATCGACTGGTCCAAGGGTCCGTAATTAGAATTTGATGAAATCCCGAGCCCGGACGACAATACAGCGGATTATCTATAGAAACGTGTACGGGGTGAATCAGTTAAAGCCGGCCATAGACATCGTTATTTTTCATCCGTTCTAATCCCTGCGATAAGAAACGTCCCGGCAAAAGCGGCAAAACCGATTTGTGTCGTGAAAAACTGTCGGTACGTATCGTCGGTACAAATATCTGCCGATGCTTGATTTTTGTCACGACGGTCTATCGGTTGTGGTGCCATACCGACTGTGTGTCGGGATTTCGTCGAGAATCGGCGGTTATTTTCCATTAGCGTAGTATAAGTCTCGTTTGTTTTTTTTTATTTTACTCAGCATCGAAACTGCGGCCGCCACTGCTAAAAGATGTTTCATTTTCGTGACATGCTTCTTCGCGAACGTCAGCAAAATAACTGGTAGAATATACCAAAGTGTGTGGGCAAAACAGTTCCGCGATATGACTCGGCGGTTCGAACCACGGCGAGGAAAACGGATGAAAAATAACGATGTCTATAGCCGGCTTAACACGTTGACCGCCATTACGAGATAACTCGTAGATCGCGTTCTCTGTCAAGACGTCGACCACACGGTATAACCATGGAGGTAAAGGAGTGGAGAAAGCCTAACGTTTGACAAATGTTACGTAAACAAAACAACACAAAACAAAGAAGGGACACACCAATATGGCTGACTTCGAACTGTTCAAACGTTGAATTTATCATTAGTGCTTCATTTCTCGTTCATTGTCTCTAGAGTTTGTAGAAGAAGGATAGCCAGTATTAATTGAAAAAGTTTCTTACTCAGTGAATACAAAAAATCCCGCCACAAGTCGCCAATACAAATAGGGCCGATTTTATGTGACACATCAAGGGAAATATAGGCTATTCTCCCTCCTCTTTCTGTACCTCCATGGCTATAATGCAAATCTCGTAAAATGCGCTTTTGCTACAAGTCGTGTTGTAGTAGTTCGTATCGCTTCTATGCATAATTTACAGATTGCGCCTTGTTTACTGCTCCGGTTCCTGCAATGATCCGGTGACGTTAAGGAAACTTTGGAATCGCTGTTTCGGAGTTGTTGGAGGAAGGAAACTGATCTGACAGACTGTTGGAACGTGCCAAGTGTCTTTAGATGCGCTGATACCAAACTCATTGATTAGTTGCGTTTTTGTCGTACCTTCGTCATAATTCCCATTTTATGGACTGAAGAGCGTACAAGAAAGCTGCATTATAATAAGGCGTAGTTGAATTTGAATATTGCAAGGTGAAATTATGTTGAACCTTGATATAATCTTGTAAAAGAAGGGTTGTCTACTACTGCTGTACCTATAACAATACACAGGCAAACCCACTGTCTCCATGTAATTTTATATGAAGCACACTATCGAAATAATCCAACGAAACATCAACCAATTTGTGTAAACTTTTCCAAACTCATTTGCAACATACGTCTAGAACTTTCCTCTATAAATGCACTCAGAAAAGTCAGAGGCGGATCAACTTCGCCAATGGCATAAGCACTCCTTATGTTGGGGTTGAAACGAACATAGTTGACATAAACGAACAAATCATTAGTGTCAACCAAAGATTATATAGTATAAAGATCGGAAACGAGACGACTACAGTGTATGAGCGCCATCTCTGGGTCAAATGTGAACTAATGTCACTATAGAATGGTTAAAATTCTGGTTCTATGATTATAAGTTTCGAAATCAATATACATGGGAAATGTCATTGATATAAAAAAGTGCCAATCAATTCGTTTGCACAAATATTTATTTCACTTCGAACGGCTCTTGCCATTAGTGTCGTCTCGAAAAAAGTGGAAAAAAGATGAGTTTTTACCCTTCAGTAATGCAGATTACGAACGAGATAGTGAAACTGGATGATCAACTGGTGTTTTATGGATGTATGCAGGTAAAGCTATATCTTGATCAACGTCAAACATCTGTTGCTATTTCCACGATAGAGGCAGAAATAGTGGCTGATAGTGAAGCTGCACGGAAAATGAAATGGTTAAAGTGACTATTCAGGAAAAGTTTTCCGTCAATTCAAACAGTGATGGTGGACAACGAAGCTGCAGTTGAACTGAGCCAGAAACTGGAATTCCACAGACGCACTAAGTACATATGTATATTCATATTCAATCCTTGTATAAATCTTACAATAATACACTAATATTTCTGTAATATCTTCTATAAATGTATAATAAAATATTACACATGAAATACTGAATTTTATTGAAAATTATGGATTTAAAATATTAAAATGAAACATCCTGAAGGGAATACGAATTTCGCATCAATTCTTATTACAGTTTTCTTTATATAATTCTAATCAAAATTACAGATTTTATATAAAAATTGATCTTCAGTGTCATCTCTGGGTCAAATGTGAACTAAAAAATGTAGTCGTTTTTTAGTACTACGAATGCAGGGCCGTTTCCTATCTTTCTATACTCTATAATCTATGGTGTCACCAAAGTACATCATATTTTGACGAATCGAGTGATTTCAAAATAAAGTGTCAATGAATATACAAACATAATCTCCATGTAACTTCATATGAAGCAAATTGGGAAATATATATATATATTCGTATGAATTCACACACATTGCCATAATATCAAATAGAAAGGAATAAATGAACTAATTATATAAATTAATAGAATTTAAAAAAAAAGTAGGTCAAATTTTCAAATTGCTTGAACTCAGTTAGTCCTGTAGACTGCCTTCAAATCGGGTATCAGGACATTTCAACACCATATGTAAAACAGTATGTTCAGCAGCGTTGCACCTAGGACATGATGGGTCTTCAGCTCTTCCCCACAGCGTGAAAGACTTGTTGCAAATACCATGGCCTGTTATTATTCTATTTAAGTTGATCCAATCTCTACGTCCAAGGTAGAAACCTTCACTTTTGATGTTGGGTCTTCGATTATATGGAATTTCTGACCTCTTGATGTCTCCACTCTGTGTGCCATAATTCTTTGATGGAAAGATTAGTAAGTTGGCTGGCTGTTCTGACCGGTGCCGGTGGTAGCCTGGACTTTGCCGAAATAATCCAACGATACATCAAACCAATACATTTTGTCTGTTCCATCCTCATTTACAACATTTGTCTAGAACTTTCCTCGATAAAATGCACTCAGAAAGTCAGAGCCGTTGACACAAACAATCCTTAAGGAAGTTCCTCTGTTGGCAACATTGGGTTGAAACGAATAGAGTTGACATAAACAAACAGATCAATAGTAGCAATCAAAGTACATCATCTGCGTCAAGCTGATGCTGAGTGATTTCAAAATAATATGTCAATGGAATATACAAACATAATCTCCATGTAACTTCATATGAAGCAAACTTGCAAAATAATCCAACGAAACATCAAACCAATACTTTTTGTCTTTCCCATCCTCATTTGCAACATTCGTCTAGAACTTTCCCCAATAAAATGCACTCAGAAAAGTCAGCAAGCCGGATCAACTTCGCCGTTGACATAAACACTCCTTACAGAACTTCCTCTCTTCCTCATTCTTCCCCATATTATCCCGGTCTATCTGTCGTAACTCCGTTCCGACAGCCTGTTTTGTCTTCCATTTGCATTTCACACTCCGATGTGTCCGAGCAATATTTCCGGATCAGCTGTTATCGACGAACACATCAAACCCGTGGGGAAGTTTGAATTTCCATTTGAAAAGCCGGTAAGTGAAATTTTCAGTCGCGCTCCTGTGTACGTGGTAACGGGCTTATTAAGTGTAGGGGGAATATGACAGGGCGACAGTGGCGGGGTAGGCTGATGTTGTCAGTTCGATTGAAAGGTTGTTGAGAGTTATTTATCAATATGATTGTTTTATATTTGGTTAGAGGGAGTTCATTTTGGCATTGTCTATACAAACTCACGTTGAAGAGTGTATATAATCCTCAACGCAGATGTTCTTTACATAGAAGTACGCATAAGTGGCATGCAATCATTGTTGAGTTTAGCTGAAATAAATTAAGTCGCTGAAATGAAAAACTCCAGACTGATCCTCAGAGTGTATGTAAAATCATACACACCAATCCACAGGACCCAAGAACTCTAAACTACATATATTCCAAGGCGTGTACCACTGCTCCACAGGCAATCTGACTTTATAAAAAAACACCCCCCGAGTTGACAAGCAAGAGAATCATTTGACTTGCCATTGTCGTCTATTGCAGTGACCACTCATAAAATTATTATTCTGCTGCCAGATGCGAATATATCTCAATCGATGATCGATAATCCAGGTTTCTTGATTATTCTTGGTTGTTTCCTCCTGGAATAATTATTTATTGATCTTGCAATCTTCAACTTCAACCAAGAAATCGAATTGTGCAACCCCAAACTGTTTACCATTTTGGCATCAAGATCTTAATAAAGCCTTCCACTTTCGTGGGGCTACATCCATTATTTGCTCTAGTTTCAGGAAACACGAACTAAGGTGTCACAACTTTGCTCTATGGACAACTGAACAATCGCAAGGCAGGTGTTCAACTGTTTCGGTATCATTGGGAACCTCTTGCATGTTCCTTCAGTGATAATTCACGAGATAGTATCGCATGAGTATGCCTGTCATTTTCATAAATTCTCACTTAGTGAGTGAGAGCCGAAGATTTATCAGAAATTTTCTAGGATCTAATCATCTTCTTTAGTTCGCATTCCTCAATTGCCAGCGTTTGATAACTGACTGGAAAACTGCAGAATAGCTCTAGGCCTATGAAAGGGATCAAATATCTCTCCTGCCAGTTGATCTACCATTTTCGTTTTCGTTTTCTTGTACTTCAGTATGACTAGTAGGCCACACAAGGATGAAGTGCTGATGAGCATGAGCTCCATTTAGAACTTTGCATTTCCAAACTTGCAATACCCTTACTACTTTCGAAAAAAGAGCAAAGGAGAATCTTTAGTTAATTTCTTCGAAGTTGACCAAAACTTCATTTCGTCAACCTGCGAGACATTCCTAGGAAAAGGACACAGGAACAGAGCCTACAAAAAAAACAGATTTCCCTCACTCGCACAAGCTTAAAAGCTTCTGAAGGGCTCTTAGAAAGCTCAGTATGATCAAAATCATTATTATCTTGGTGGTTTTCTTGGTCTGACAATCTTCCTCTTCAACCAAATGAGCCGTGACCACCAAATCGCCGCCGCTGACCCCAAGAAACAACCAACCATCCAAGTTCCCCATGATTCAGTTGTCAGGCAATCAGCTGCTCCTCCCAGAGAGGCATTACCCGCGTCATCCTTCATCTCTACGTTGCCGGATCGTCATCTCTTCCCGGTCTTCCTCACGCACGGCGGTGACGTCCCGACGGGACCCAGGCCGACGTAATTCGCAGCCTCTGAATATCCCACAGGACGCGCATGATTGCCGGGAGATGCTGCATGAATACGGGAGGCGAGGTTATGCCCATTGTTATGCAAAATTTGCCGGAACGAGGAGCGTACGCACCTTTTATATATCAACTTCTTTCCGCGAAGTTACACATGCTCGCGACGGTATGAATACGTTATGGGGTAGTGTTTGGGGGGTAGGGGTGTATCAGAATGTGGAGTGCCGCTTTGTGGGGGGTAAATTGGGGCATGTTCGCTGGTTTGCGGAGTGGTACGATGTTGGCAGTTTAATGCAGCTCTGGAGAAAGTTTCGCGATAAATATATATCGAGGGTATGATGTGGGTGAGGATGTTGAAACGACAAGTTCGGTCTTTGCGTGAATAAGGAATAACGAAGACGGTGCATGAATTGGTTTAGCTGATGCGTGAAAAAAAAAAGGATTGTTAGAATGGAGGAATCTGTTTTGGTCTTAGAAGATTGAGACTGTTCGATCTTCAAGCATAGGACTGTTTTTATAGGTATGAAGTACAATCAGAACTTTTATGAAAGATAGCCTTTACGAGGTCTTCAAAAGGCCAATATAAGACTACGGTCTAGCAAGAAGAGTTAAATAACAGAATACCATCTGGGAGATAGTCCTGGACTCACTCAGTCCCAAAAATTCGAGATGGTTTCACCTACCTACACTGCGCAAAAAAATTAACGCACATTATGGAAATATCAAATTTATTCTACAACTGAGGGTGTTCTCAATGATTACATTGTTATCAGAATTATGCATGCATAGTTATTCACTTTCAACGTTTTTCTTCAATACAGATGTTTTTCCCAGCAGGAATAAAAAAGAAGAGATTTTCAGATTTTAAATATATTGGCTCCATTCTGATATCAGTTGTTCTCGATCAATTCTAGTGATCAGAAGTTTTTTCTTTCGTTTGATTTTCTATACTCGATCGCTATGCAACGCGAAACATGCAATTTGACCCAAGAGGAATGTGCCCAAGCGGTAGGTTTGCGAGAAGAAGGGTAGACATACACAAGAATTGCAGAAAGGTTTGGAGTTTCCAATACAAGTGTGTCGAGAATGTTGCAGCGATTCAGGGAGACAGGTATGAATGTCCGAAGACCTGAGAAGTTCAGAAAATCATCCAGCTACTCTTAATGACTTAGGAATCCAACTCAGAGAAATTTGAAAGGATTAGATCAGAACATTTTAAGATCACTCATTTTTAGTATGAACCGTCGTTGCCGAGCTGTAATTAATGCGAGGGTGGAAATACCAAGTATTAAATCAATCATCATTCCAGTATTCTGAAAATTGTTCATTTCTCTTTTTTCACATAAGATTCGGAGAAATCCTGAATTTTTCTTTCATTTAATATTTTTTGTGTCGGTCAAAACCTTTTCGAGAAAACATAAAAAATAAAGTTATAAATGAAAGTTAAGTTTCATTAAAATTGAGATTTTCAGAATGTGCGTTAATTTTTTTGCCCAGTGGTATATCAAAAAGCTTCTGAAATTGTCACGAGTGGAGCTTAGGTTGATGATGGTACTGCTGTCAGTACAAACATCATCCGTAACTTTGTGAATCAGAAGCAGAAACAGCTAAACACAAATTCATATGGAGAAATGTGTCTTGGTCACCCAAGAGAAACGCCAATGCTCATAAGGAGCTTGTCGGTTTAATCAACAGCATTAATGGTCCTCCTTGGATTTCCAAAAATCATAGGGTAGAGAATAATCTATTCGACTTTCAAGCATAAGACTGTTTGAAACAACTACTTCAGGGTAATTGCAGATTTCACATTTGATTGAACCTCCAAATAATTCAGTCATTCACAGGAAGAATCATAACATAAAATCCCAAAAATATGTAATTCCCTCCAGTTTCAAACCCTGCTTTTTATCCCGATAGTCCCTAATATCAGCAAAACCGGTTTCCGGCCATCATCCCTCTTTCGAACTTGCCTTCGAGATACCCAGGGAACGAGAATAACTTATGGGAAAATTCATAAGCAAAAGGTCAACTAAAGCCTCGCACCGGCAACATCAAAGGTGAACGGTTCGACGTCCGAACATGGAGCATTTATGCTTGAGGTATCCCGAAATGAATTTTGACATGAATTAAAATATTCGTTAACATCAAAAGTGAAACCGAATTCATTTCAACCCGTGAGTCGGAGGTATATTCAAATTAGTAACAAAGTTGCTTTGCCAGTTGAATTTTGTGATGTTTTCAGCTGGGCACCATGAGTATGAATCTTCAAGTTAACCAGTTCTAGTTTCATGTAGCGCAAACTTGTATCTCGAAATTGTATTTGAAACATCATGTTACCTTTTGCGAGACCTTTTGTGGTTCATTATAAGTTTGTGGCTAAGATAATGACTACATAATGGGAGAATTGATTATTTTTCACATATTCAACATAATATATAATCATATAGATTGTTGCTAGCCATTCATTCGAGAAAAATATTTCTGGTTTGAGTTGAAAGCTTTTTTCTTACAATAAACTAAAATTTCGAAGTTTATTGCATTGGCAGTAATACCTCTGAATACTCAAAATAATTTATTTATTTATTTTATTTAAAACCAGTAAATTACATCAGTCGGTGCAAAATCCCACAGAGATAAACATAGTTATCTGTTGGTGGGGCTGGTTACATATACCTATATCTAACTTATATCTAAATATATCATTTTTAATTTTTTTTTAATATTTTAAGTAACAACAGTTGCATAGTAACATTTATAATTTCCTAGTGATGTCATCTACAATATCTCCAAAGTTAATAATTTTATTATATATATATTAATTTTTTATGTCCTTTATTCATTGCACGTTGACCACAATCCATTCTTCAGTATTTTTTTCACATTTTTTCCTTGTATCTTCTTTAGATTGATTGGCAGACTATTAAATAATATTATTGCTTTGATATAACTACTCTTTTCACTAACGGTTTTTTCTCTTTTTGGTATCTGTATACTTTTGTTTCTTGTTACACTATCAGATGTCACAAACTTGTTTTTCAGGCTTTCATAGTGGTAGTACAATGCTTCCACAGCATATATTTGATCTATATTCAGCGGGTTATTAATGCTTACAGGTGTGTTCTTATAATTATCTTCAGTAACCTTCTTTGAATATTTCTCAGTAAATTTAAAACATTGGAGTATGCTCCTCCCCATGCTATTATTGCATAACCGACGACGCTGTTAAATAGAGCATAATATATCGTTCTTAAGGCTTTAAGGTTCATGATTTTAGACAGTTTATAGATTAGAAATATCAATATTTGGTTTTATCTATTAGATAATCTATATGTTTCTCCCATTTCATATTACAGTCAAAAACAATGCCGAGATATCTGTAACTATCCACTCTATTCAAAATTCTTGTACCCACACTTATCTCTAGTTTCTTTGGTATACTATCACAATAATTTCCAAAAGTCATGTATGCAGTTTTATCTAAATTTAGCGATAATCTGTTCACTGCAAACCAATTTGACATCAACTTCAAATCCTCATTCATCTTTCTTTCTATTCCAGTCCATGTTTCATCTTCTACTATTATTGCTGTATCGTCTGCGTATGATATAACATTGTCTTTTAACATATCATTTACATATAGTATGAACAGTAATGGACCTAAAATTGTTCCTTGTGGCACTCCCGTATTTAGGGTCATGTTGGTACTAACGTTATCATTAATTCTAACTCTTTGCTTCCTGTGTTGTAGATAATCTGTCATCAGTGAGTATGCTTTACCTCTAATTCCATAGTTATACAGTTTTTGTTTTGCATTAGGATCTTATGGTCTACTGTGTCGAAAGCCTTCCTTAAATCTAATAATGCTATGGCAATTGGTTTCTCCTATCTAAACTTTCATATATCACTTGTGTTATCTTATATATTGCATCCTTTGTGCCCTTATTTTTTCACGAATCCATATTGATTTTTAGACAGTATACTGCATTTATCTACAAAGTTATAAAGCCTAACATATATAATTTTTTCAAAAATCTTGGCTAGATTAGATATCAAAGATATTGGTCTATAATTCTCTGCATAGTTTTTGTTATTTGCTTTGTAAATAGGTATAATTTCTGCAGCTTTTAATGCATCCGGCCATATAGCCATTTCAATACATAAGTTGAAAATGTATACAAGTGGATTCAAAAGGAAGGCTGATATGATCTTAATTGTTTTGGCATTTATGTCATCAATACCACCATTTTTTAATTTCATATTTGCAATAATGTTAGATATCTCATAAATATCTGTGGGCTGTAGGAAAATCGATTTATTATTCATTTTTGGCAATTTCAGTCCTGTATTACCAGTGGGTTGTTGAATTTTTTCACTTAGTTCTTTGCCAATATTACTGAAAAATGAGTTCATTGTATCTGCTATAGTTTTAGGGTCTTTGATTATCTGTCTGTTTTATCATAAATTTGTGTGATTGAAGCTTTTTGTTTTCCATTTTTGCCTAATTTTTGGTTTATTATTTTCCATAGATTCCTAATACTGTTGCTATTTTTTTCTAATTGTTGACAATCATACATCATTTTGGCATTCTTAATACTTTGTTTAATATTTTTTCGTAGTTTTTGTATTCTTGTTTGCCCTTTCATTTTCTGGTTGCATTTTCCAATTTTGTAAAATGTTTCCTTTTTATTACAGGAGATCATTATGCCTTTCGTAATCCAACCATTTCTTGTTTCATATTTCCCTGTCTTTTATTTTTTTTAGTTATTGTTGATCTTTTACACATTTCTTTATTTTTGCAATTAGTAAGTTCATAGCAATTTGGATCTTGTATAGTCTGTATCTCATCCCAGTTTTTCTTCGAAGCCAGCTTTCTCAAACATTGTAATTTATGCCATTCACCTTTTTATTCCGGTTACTCTTCCTAAATTTTTGGAATGTTAAATAATGGATAATGATCAGTTATTGTATTAAGTAGTTTGCATGTTTCATTTTTATTTTTGAAGTTTTAATGAATATGTTGTCTATGCAGGATCCATCGTTTTTGCGTTTATGTTAGCTGGTCTAGTAACTGTTTGAAAACCTGGTGTATAGCCCTTTTCAAGGAGGTTATTCAGAAACTCTTGGCCAATGGAATCCAGATTTAGAATATCGATATTAAATCGCCTATGATGAAATGGTTTTTAACATTTTGTTTTTCTTTCAAAAATTCATTTAGATTAATTGTAAATTCCGTTTGGATATATCGTGTGATCTGTATAAGGCAGAAACTTGTATTTGTTCCTCATTTGCCACTTTAAAACATGTATTCAAGATGTTTAGTCTTCCTATCTGTAGTACTTCTGTATGTTCATTCAGATAATCTGCTATATACACAACTACACCATCACATTGATTAATCTTACTATTGTTGTAATGTATTTTATATCCTGGAATTGAGTAGAATTTGCAGTAATCTAATATTCTTGTTTCAACGCATACAATCATGAAAGGCTTACTGTCAAGACTCTCAATAAGAATTTGTAATTTATTAAAGTTGGCATTTAAACTTCTAATATTTACATAATATTTTCTTCGTTTGTCTTGAAAAATCTATTTATTTCATCGTATGTTTCACAAATATGTTCTTGTTTTATAAGATCATTTTGTATGTTTTTAATTATTTCTATGTTGTTATTCATAATTATTTTACGGAATTTATTGTGTTGCTGGACGAAGCGGACCGTAGAGAAGCGATTCTACTTTCATTTGTCGTTACCTTACCTCCGGTTTGTCTTTTACAACGTTGATATTACCTACATACCTTTTAATCGTTGGGACGTAGCGGGTAATCTGTGTTATTTATACATTTCTTAATTTTGTTTTTTAACACTTGACAGAACTCACTATATTTGCCTCGTGTTGAGTATTATATATGGTTTTGAATTTCTCGTTGTGGTATAAACAATTGACACAGCATAAATTTGTGTTTGCTTTGCAATTAATTGTGTTGTGTGGACCAGCACACTTTAAACATATTTTTTCATTATTGCATTTATTTCCACTGTGCCCAAATCTACCACAATTATAACATGGTCTAACGTTAATATCGTCATACACTTTGCAATTCTGATACCCAATGAAAACTCTATTTTTGTTTTCTTTTACGTATTTGTAATTTCCGAGGACACCTCTATTAAAATACTTGTCTGTTTACTTTTTAGATTCTCATAGTGATGTAACACTACACATTCTGAATTAAAATTTTTAAAATTTCTTTCATTTATATCAGCTTCTAGAGCTTTTTGGTCCAACTTCTCAAAGTTATCTACACCTACTATCTTCATTCTTGGTTTTTTAATTTCTTCTTTTTCAATTTTGCAATATGTTAATTTCTCTTTTAGTTTCTTCAGCTTCACTCATACTTGTTTCATTCATACAGTCTATATGCACTTCATTGTCATTCTTGAAAAATATCTTTTTCGTTTGAATAGTTTTCTTTTTGGTTAAGTAGTGAGTAACACTCTTTTTCAAATCGTTGCGTCGTCGTCATTATTTTTCTTTTTGATTATTATTTTCGGAATTCTTTTTGGTTTTGTATTTACTGTAGATACTACTTTAGCGTATGTTGGTTTATATGCAAATTCCTCCTTTTCATTGTTGATTTTGGTAATTTTTAGTAAATTATTTTTCTTTCATTTCAGTAATCAGCTGTTTCAATAAAGCATTTTCTAATTGCAGTCTCTCGATATCAGAGCAACCTGTTTCGCCTAAATCCATTTTTTTCGTGTTATTAATTATGTCACTTAAATATTCCTCTCTAATTTCTTCCGATTGCTTCAATTTAATTTGTGTTATTATTTCTTTCATGGTAGAATTCATTGTTACATCTTCCGTTTTTGAGGTTAGGTTCAGTGCTGGATGTTCGGGACAAATTACGAATACATCACTAATTTTCCTCGTATTATTTAGTCTTTCAAAGTCACTTGATGATACACAGTTTCACATATTAAGCAAACCACTGTTGTTACTTTCTGTTTCGGATGGCATTTATAATATATTTCAGTACCCGGATCGGGAGGTTGTTTACCTCCCGGCGCCATTTTCGGTATACATTATATCATAACTCTTGAAACTGTTAGGGGAAAATGTTGTTCGAATTTTTTTCATCCTTTTTATTCATTATGGCTGAATATTCCAGATTTCACACGATAAACCAAGAATTTGGAGATAATCTCACTAACTTAATCAATCTTTGATACTTGAAAATAGAGTATAGGTCTGAATTTCATTATGTATTATTTTTACATTGGTTGAAATTCTGTCGACATTGCCATTTAGGGATTCTTAGAACGATAATAGAACACCAGGTACCAGTAGCCCTCTGGCATCCTTAAATGGGCGTTAGAAAATTTCAAGTATAACCTGCTCATAAAATAAATATAATAGCATGTTTTGATCTTGATTTTCCTGTCCAATTGTGTTATTGAAAGTTTGCAATCAAGATGCTGAGTTAATCATGTTTTTTGCTAGAGAACGTGTTATAAACAGTATCTGAGAATCTACTGATTGAGTAATTAGCAATCTCTGAAGAGCATTGAATATTATAAAGGATAATATTAATTGTCTACAATAACCAAAAGCTAGTAAAAAAGGGAAAGTAACCGATAATACAAGTTCATCTTAATCTACATAACTTAACGCGAAGATATTTGTCAGAGTAGAGTTCTTCTGAACGACGACCAACATTTACTCTGTCATACTCCGCCATAACTTACTCTACTCTCAGGTGGAGTTTTGAACGCACCCCGAGAGTATCTCGCTATCACCGGGACATAGAGCTATCCATGTCAATGGGCACCACAAAGACTGCCTTGTACCACAGTATCTCAACCTATTTTTATCGGACGAGTTATGATTCGGTGTACAAAGTGATAGTCGACTAGAAAAGGTTTTGAGTCCTAGGTTTCTTAAAAAAATAATTCTAGAGGGACTAAGAATTTTACGATGTGTGTACCAGTGTGTAACGCAATGTTGTTATAGTACAGCAGTAGTAGAGAACCCTTCTTTTACAAGATTATTTGAAGTTCAGTATAATCCCTTTCAATACTCAAATTCAACTACGCCTTGTCCTAATGTAGCTTTTCTTGTACTATCTTCAGTCCATAAAATGGGAATTATGACGAAGGTGCGACAAAACGCAACTAATCAATTGAGTTTGGCATCAGCGCATCTAGAGACAGTCGACACGTTCCACCCAGTCTGTCAGATCAGTTTCCTTCCTCCAACAACTCCGAAACAGCGATTCCAAAGTTTCTTGACGTAACCGGATCACTGCGCAACCGGAGCAGTAACCAAGGCACAATCTGTGAATTATGCATAAAGCGATACGAACTACTACAACACGACTTGTAGCAAGAGCGCCTTTTACGCGATCTGCATTTTTAAAATCTTTTTAATACCGCCGAACCGGTATTAGGGAAAGATTGCCTTATTTGGCGTTCTTTCGACGACGGCTTCACCGTCGAAATGGCCCGTAAAAGTGAATGATGTTCATTGAGGTATACATTACGATGCATTACTGTATCACGTGCCTCGGCGGATTTTGGCACCGCTTGGGAGTAGTTTTGAGGTAGGAGGAGGTGTAACGGGACAGTATTATACTTGCAGATATATGATTTAAGCTTAGGAGTGGATAAAAGTATAATACCTTATATGATGAGATAAAAAATTAAAGGCAGATAATAGTATTAATCGATTGAAATCAACCAAAAGTGACTCATACTTCGAACTAATCTCGTCCAAGAAATACCTTGTATCATTCAGAGCTATCCTGTGCTGATGAGTCATGAGTTTGATTACCTACTCATTTCGTTTGATATGCTCTAAAACCATATTTTCCTATTTGATAAAAAGGTGTGGGGGTAGGGTGGCAAGCGAGTTTCGAATTTAATCCTGCTTTCAATTAGAAATCCATGGATTCGTGAATTTTCTTTAGTGAAATAAGTCACAAAGTTCTGAATTATTTCCCAATTCACAACAAAAAAACGGCCCACAAATTTCACTTTCAGCACATCATCCATATATTCCCATTTGAGAAAATGAACTAGAGGGGTGCGTGGCCTATGGGAAAGACAAGAACTATCGACGAGTTACGTTACAGTTTTGGAACGCTGTATGTATTAGGCGTCCAAACCAGAATTGCCGATCATTTGGATCCTATCAGCTCCGCAGAACCATCCATTGAATATAAGAAGTTCAAAATCTGACCATTTTATGATTAATGTTATTTATGTTCCTTGTTTCTCATGTTATTAATTATTTTTTTCCAGGCAAGGGTCGTCTGTACCCTGCATACAGTCTGAGCGTTTCTGAAGCGGAAGAATCTCCGAGACGAAATCAAAATAACCACACATACCAACATCCTTTGTACCAACAACCTGCTGGTCTCACGATACCCCCACTTCTGAAGAAAACGGTCAGACGCCACCTTGACCGATTCTGAGTTGGCCTTGGCCAGGGATTCCACACTTCTAGTACATAACGGTAAGTTATGAAAAAAGATTTGTTACCTTCAATTTAATTCTTCTGAAAAGAGAAGCATTGGGCATTGTATTACTTGGATTAATGAAAGAATATCGCTTGGTTCGGGTTCACTTCATCAGTTTCAAGAATACTCAGCTCTGAATTGTCTTTATTTATCTTGTCTCAGATACAATCTGTGGGAGAAGGTTGACACAAATATATCGAAAAACGTTCGAGACTGAAAACTTAAAATTTCGAAACGCAGAACGCTTCAGTCAATGCGAAAAATGGCAAACATCTCGCCTACTCGTCAAGGTTTCATGCTATGAAGAAGGTTTTCGTATGAACTAGAGATGCGGTCTTCAGTATGTTTATACCTCGAAGAAGATGCCATTTCGTTGTAAGTATCATCCAGATTCCTAATAAGGACGAAATGGTCATCCATGGTGCTCTGTTTGATACTATCTCCTTGCATTTGTTTTGAACGAGGACGAGATTAACTCCGATGTATGAGTTTAATATTGGTTGATTTCAATCGATTCATATTATTCTCTGCTTTCACTATAGTTCGAGATTAATTTGGCACGAATCTCCACGAGAAAGCTATGTTCAAATTGGGTTCAATATTTGCTCACAGTGGACCAAAAACAAAGTGTCGACGATTCTGAGAGCTGTCTGGAGCTGTCGAACTTCAGAGTCAAATCAGCGATCACTGACACAATTGCAGCTGACCCATTGAGCCAAAAGCTTACAACAGTCTGCTAAAGGGTTAAGGAGTGTTTTGGGATGGACAAGGAATTTGTTCATCAACTACTTTGAGAAAGGAGAAGCATCACCAGCGAAAATAATAACTCGTTATTGTTTCGTTTGAAGGAAGACATGTCCAAAAAAGGATAGTAAATGTGAAAGAAAGCAATGCTCATTATCCAAAACAGAGGTCCGTGCTACGAATCGTATCTCACTTGCACGAAAACAGCAGAATTCATCTGAATCTCCTTGTCGGGCCTGCAGCGACTACTATCAAAAGAACCTGAAAAAATTGTAGACTTGGAGTGAGTGGTCATAGCCAAAATTGAAGCCAATTTTCAGAAAATGACGAATCAGAAATGTATCGAAACGGAAAGACTATATAGTCATCGACATACTCAACAAGTAACTATGTTGATGAGTAAGATAGTAAGTCCAAATAATGGTTTATTCTGGCTTACCTTGTACTGAAACGTCACTAATAATCTTTCCAACTGAAATCTAGGGTAGCTTTTCATAGATTAAACTTATTTCCAAGTTCATCAGAAATGATACCCTTTCCCAACCAAGACTTCTGGGTCTTCACATGCGACGTCCAAGGGCAACACCCACCACCTTTCAGAAAATATCCGAGACTCGCACAGAAATTCATTCGACCCCAAAATAAAACTTCCACCTCATCCATATTTCTCCAACTTTTTTCTACGTCGTCCTCCTTCAGTTTCTCAACCGCCAGGTCCGGGAACTTTTTAATCTGCCCCTGAATATTCCGGGCGACCGTAGGAATCATTTCTTTGCCGTCGTCTTCCACCTCCCACAGGTTCCGAATTAGCGCGACTTCCCGTTTCTATCCTCCAACCCTCCCGCCCATAATTAAAATACTCCAAATACTCCCGCAGTTTTATGGGGAATTAACGCGAGCGAAGACGCTGCAGGTCCCCATGGTCCTGGCGATCTCATTATGCATATTCCAGAGTTTTTATCGCGGGCAGAAAGTAGAAAAGCGCCGATACAACGAATTTTCATATTCCAGGTCTGTATAAATTAAGGGCATCGCGCTACTTCTTAATTTCTTGGCCGAGGTAGGTATTTGCATGATTGGATTTTTCCGTTTCGGCTTTTCCGAGATCTCGAGGTATCATTTCGATAATGTGCCTGCGGATAATTTTACTGGGGCAATCGGGATTAGTAACGGCTCTTGCTGGTCTGCCAGCTCGTTATAACTTTGGTTGAATACTCGACGAAGGCTTAAAAGAACCACGTTAGACAGAAGAGTAGTTTGTTTTCTTAAGGCTGATGATCTCGCCAGGGAGGGTATCATCAGGTCTTTTCATAGAATAAGAGCTCTTCTGCCGCACAGTGAAAAATACCTTCCAAAAGAATTCACGAGAAGGGAGGAGGCAGACAAGTAGATACTCTGCCAGAACCTCTCGGGCGCAGGAATCCTTACGGTCATTGTCGTCTCTGTAAACCTCAGATCAAACTACTGTAGCCATGAAACAATGAATGCAGATGCTATGGAGAAGAGGAGAAAACTCCTGATCATCTTATGACAAAATGTATGGTCTTCGGTTTCCAAATAGCGGAGGAGAGCTTAGGAAATCATCAGGTATAAAGACATCATATTTTTTGAACTACTGGAGTTTCAGACGTTCATCTATACGCTGAAATCTCTGAATCTTTAAGAGTTTCGCGGTTTGCCATCAAACAACAAGGGCTAAGAAGAGCCACGTTTGATGAAATAGTTGTATTCTAGTAGAAACTGGCAGTTTTGCCCAATTGTTTATAAACACTTTGCCACTGCTGGCATCTTGCAAATCGGAGATCTTCCTCTTTCCTCGAAATCATTTTTTTTGAGTCTATCTCTTTTCAACAATGTCGACTTTGATACTTAACGGATCATGTGAACGTATGCCTCATTGCTCAACTTCTAGATAGTTTTTTCAGCGATTTTCACCGACGACTCTGTATCCATTTGTGCTCTCACTACTGAAAAACTGTAAGTTTATTCCAGTGAATCCTCTGATACTTAAAATTAACAACCTCAGCCCCACATGAGTCCTTGTTTTCGCAGCTATTTCCGCAGCGCACTGAAACATCATAGCAAAGCATAATACCCTCTCCTCGCGTTCTAAGAAGCCTTTCAAAGTAACGGCCAGTTTTCATCCAGGCACATCCACCTCCAGAAAAATACGTTCTCAACCCCTCAGGCAATAACCGTTCACCTTAAAAACTCACCGTTTCCCATTACCCTCGTCAAATTTCCGCCACGCCCCAATTTAGAGAGTGGCCTCGTAAAGTTCTTCTTTATGTACCCGAAGATGGAGCCTGATACACTCTCGAAGGGCTCTTTACGCTTATGCGTCATACTTAGACCGTCCAAGATAAGGTCTTGGCCGTAGATCTGGCAGATTGAACGGTTAAGGAAACATGTGGTAGCCATTGAGGTGTAGGCGAGATTGAA
>CM024239.1:54398259-54441859 GCA_013421045.1 Propylea japonica
CCTTAATAAGTTATTATTCATGAAGTCGTATGATTTTGAAAAACAACTGACCGACAGAACACCGATGTCAAAGAATCTAGTGTCGTGTCTGTGACTTTTACCATGCGGACACCCCTTGAAATTCAATCGCCCAAGTGGTGTTTATGAACGTGAAAGGTATGCGTGTTATGGTTGTAGTTTTGATTTCGGAAGATTTCAAGAGATATTGGAAATGAATTCTATAGCTAAAATAGGTGGTTTAAAAGTTAATCCGATATAATCAAAAATGAAGTATCATCAAGAAGAGATTATTCTGCTTTTCATCACTAGCAAAAATTTGGGATGAATCAATCATTGCATTAGAAAATATACAACTGGTAGTATTAAAAAGTAAGTTCATATTTCTTTCATTAATACAGCAGCTTATTTGAAAATTTCGAATGGTATATCTACTCGTTTCTTTGATACAATAGCTTATTTCGAAGGTTTGAATGCTATATCACGTACTTGCAAAAATTCAGTGGTTAGTTTACCAGTGGCGGCATAGCTCATTCTGAAAACAAAAAGGGCTATATCTTCTTATTTAGGCCGAATCGGGAAAAATGGTAGAGGAAAAAGTGTTTCTTTCGACCCCAGAATATACGGTTAAAATATATGTACAAGTAAAGACTCACCCTGTATAGTATGCTAAGTTTGGTTCCGTTAGCATACAAAATAATCGAGATGTTGCATTTCCAAACTGGCAATGCAGATGTCGAAAATTTCAAGAATTGTGCATAACTTGGCAACAGTGCATGGAACAGAATTTTTTTTAGTATGTATACTGAAAATTTGGTATTGAATCGATACATAAATGAAAATATAGGTAGCTCTATTTGAAATAAAAAAGAAGATGTATTTGAGATAGACGTGGCAACACTGTCGACTTGAAAATATTTAGGCGAAGAGTTCCTTCACCCTCAAGGCTCCACCTAAAATTTCAGAACGAAATATTCACTAGTTATCCAAAAACGTCTCATAGGCCAACTTAAGAGGAAAACTCTGTATTTATTTTCCCAACAATTGTTTCGACAATTCTTGACTTCATCAGGTGATTATGGTAACGAAAAGTTCATCTGGGTTTTTTTGACATTCAAAAAGTGTGATCATGTGAAGTATGGAGATTTATAAAATGGCTTCGTCCACGGTACCACAACGCGTTCAAATTGTTGAATTATTTTATGAAATCCGCGTTCTGTGGAAAGTGTTCGATATAGTCGGATGACAATCGACTTTTTGTGGCCTCAATTTATGAATATTGATCTACAGGACATTCGGTACCAACTGAAAACGGAGATGTCATCAATATCATGTGATTTGACATTGTTGGGTTATATGGAAAGCAAGAGGCGTTTTCGGAAACTTACTCGGGTTAATTCGATCCCTAATGCTGGATTCACAATGGACGTAACCATAAAACTCCCGCAACGTAAACAAAAAACGCAAAGTTGAACCAATGCAAATCATATGGAACTGTTCACAATAGGCTCTGCAATTTTTACGTTTACGTTGAGCTTATGGTAGTCCGTAATTCTAACGTTAATTTTAGAAATTTGTTCACATTCTGTGAGTTGTGAGCCCAATACGTCAAAATGACGTAAAAAGACAAGACAATAATAAATAATAATAGTTTGGGGCCAGCGACAAGTTTGGGCATTTATATTGTATTTCAGTGGGTGAGTATAATTTGAAACGCAAAGTAACAATTTGTTTAAGCTATGAAATCTTTTTAGTCTATAATTTGCTACTCCGCCCAAGTCCATTCTGAACACCATTACGTTTACGGACAAAGTACGTTTACGTGTTCGTATGGTTACGTCCATTGTGAATCAGCACTAACCTTCGCGTTCGTTTACCTAACCCGAACATCCAACCCGTGTTCAGAAAGTACGAAGCTATTAACTCGATCACTGACCCGGTTGATTTATCGTAACCCTACACACAAGAAAAGGGTTGTAGACGCATGCGCATGGCAGTTCAATTTGTATTTGAAAAAGGCGGGAATGGAATAAGTCTTCTACTCTTTTCCTAGTAATTTTATATATCTATTCTATTCCCAAAATTATGGAAAGAGAAGAGAATTTGGCTCATTGAAAAATGTGTGGTTCATGAGACGAAGAAAATAATGTTGAAAACATTTTTTTCATAACTTTGTGCGCAGATCTTTCTGCGTAAAGGTAAAGCCTGTAGAGCTGCAAAGAGGATGCCATTTGGCAGATATTATTTTTCGTACAAAAATGTTATAACTGATACTTCAATTACCAATAAAACGATTTGAAAATGATTGCAAATTATGTGTAATAATAACACATTAAACTATGACAATATATCTGCGTGATTCCCGCGCGATTTTGCTATATAAGGTTTATCAGAATCTGCCATAAAATTAGAGAAAAGTAATATAATAACTCACTTGTCTGTTTGAGATAGTCAAGGGAAGTCTCGTCCACAGGGAAATAACCTACAGTAGCACCATATTCTGGGCACATGTTGGCTATGGTAGCTCTATCGGCTATTGATAAAGCAGTCACACCAGGTCCAAAAAACTCCACAAATTTACCAACAACTCCCAACTGTCGCAGATGCTGAATTCAAGAAAAATGTTATTCAGATGCAACTATCAGTTGTTATTATGTTTCGAGTTATTTTAGTTGTTTGGAAAAAAGTAGAGAAAAAAAATCTGATAATGACACTTTATCAGTATTTAGGCTTGAAAAACAATCAATCAAATCAAAATTCACCTTAGTTATGGTGAGAACAAGATCTGTTGACGTAACATACTGGTTGAGTGATCCAGAGAGTTTGTATCCGATAACTTCTGGGAGCAGCATACTTATGGATTGTCCCAACATTACAGCCTCTGCTTCAATACCACCAACTCCCCATCCTAAAACACCCAGACCGTTTATCATAGTGGTGTGAGAGTCGGTTCCAACCTGAAAGAACCAATTTGTTAGTAACTTCGCATACAACAATACAATACAATTTTTTTCTGGAGCTAGCTGGAGAGAGTCGGACTAGAAATCGAAAGGTTGCGAGTCTGAACCCTGATCAGGAAAAAAATTGTTCTAGTAGCGACACCATTCACTGCTGGATGAACAATCAGCAGTGCTGAGCCTGAGATAGTTAGTTAAGTTTAGTTTAAAAAAGGGGTTACCATTCACTGCGACCTTAAAGTCTATTGTGCCCCCTTACAGAGCTGTTCTGGCCAACCCTTCACAGCTCGCCTTGCAGTTCCAGAGATCTAATATCTGTGAAGGCTTCAGCGAGGCTAATTCTTTCACTCTTACAAGTTTTTCGCCCAATGCATTCTCTCCTTAGGCTCGCATGCCAAGGCATTCCGTGACTAGGTGAATGGGGGTTTCTTCCTCCTCCCCACAGAACCTACACTCGTCAGTGTCCGATAATCCCATCCTCAACAGGTGCTTCCTGAGGCGACAATGTCCTGTAAGAAAGCCAGTGAGGAGGTGTAATTGCTTCTTACCAAGATCCAGATATCTTTTGGATCCTGCTGTCTCAATGTTCCGAAAGAACTCAGTGAAATGATCCATCCCTGGGAGATTCCGTCAGAGTTTTTCATTCTCGGCTTTCTCCTTGTCGAGACTCCTTCTTAAAGGTACATTTACCTATAGCACAGAAGAGTTCTGGGCCAATGAGTGACATTCGTGCGCCCTCTTTGGCAAGTGTATTGGCCTATTCGTTTCCTTTGATTCCCGAGTGGCCGGGAACCCAGATTAAAAAGACGTTATTTTCGTTCCTACTTCATTGAGTTTGTTTCGGCACTCCTAGATCATTTTAAGCGTCGATGACGTAGGTGCTCAGTGCTTTAATAGCGCTTGACTATCTGAGTGTATGGCTAAGATACAGTAGGGACTCAGTAACAAAGCCTAGGAGTATAAATGGCCTCATTTTGTTGAGCAATGAAATAATGGAAACAAATGACAAACATGATGACTTTTTTTACTCAAAAAAAAAAAATGCGAGAAATCCGTGATGTCAGTCAGAAATTCGAATATTTCGAGTGCCATTGGTTTCATTTTATTGATTCATGTATACAACAGTCCTAATTTCGCATTTGCGATTGTAATTATTTATATTTCAAAAAATCATCTGTTTATGTGTACAAACTTAAATTCAAAATAATTCGAAAAAAAATTCTATTCACACCATAATTGAAGTTGAATTCTTCATTAAATTCTAATTATTCATTATGTCTTAGTTGTTTGAAAATAGTCCTTGAACAACATTAAATATCCGAGTATTTAACCAAAATTTGTTGAACATTGAAATCTGAACTGCCATTATTCTTATTCATTCAGTAGCCTACTCTAAATTATATCAAGATAAAATGAGTTATAATAAATGTGGTATATAACACAACAGCCACAAGAGAATAATCAAAGGACATCGAACTAAGCGTTGTGGTTAGAGTAATGAAGCAAATAAACATGTATATCTACACTATGGTTAGGCCCACAAATCACAAAAAATGATACCGAATACCAACCACTTGTTTATTTCACATAAAAATGATCAAAACCGCAGATTATTTTCAATCTAGTGTAATTGAACTACAGACAAGCCAAAATGGGAATCAAAAATTGAAAAAGTTAACAAAGGATTACTTTACAGAGTATCAAACGTAGAACTGGCAATTGGTAATTGGTCTTTGTATTCATGATCAAAATATAGCGAATAACATTTTCTAAACTTATATTCATTATATCTTCTCAAACACAAGCAGTAATGCCACTCAAATAACATGTATAGATTAAATAGAAGTGACTGGATCTCTACGTTAAATTTTTTGTTTAATATCATTTACTTCATGTAGTTATTGGCTAGTCACTACATGTCAATGCGAATTTATAAATTCCTTATTTGTGGATAAAAATATAATGATGCAAAACAACACTTTCATTTGAATATCTTATCAGAGCTAGACTCTATATGAGAGTATGCACTTTGCTAAAAACAACATGGCAAGGAAACAAAGTTCAAGGAGTATGATGAATTATCCTAAAAGGATATAATTTCAAGATAATTTTGCTAACCTACATTGAAGGGAAAAAGAATGTCATCTTCAAACTAATCCAATATAAATAAACTCAAAGTTTATCCATTTGGTTCAGTGGTTTTTAAACCATTGTTGCTCTGATTGGTTCTGATGTATAGTCCGTTCACGAAAGGTTGAGCACATAGTAGGCGTTTCTTTATTTATCTGAAGTTGGCAGTAATTACTGTCATAAAGTAAAATAAAGTCAATGTTGCCGAATGTACTCGGCCTCGTCCGACGAGCTTGCGAATTATCAGAGAACTCTATGCAATATTGACAACATTGCGTATCAATCTGACGAGAAAAAAAGAACATAACCTAAAATTTCAATATACACAGTGGAATATGCCAAATTTCCATGGCCAACCGACGGCTCAACCTTTCGTGAACGGAGTATAGTTTATTCCCTATGGAACATGAATATATTTGACAGATTGCCCAGTTCATCTGTTCACATAATTAAAAATTTAAATGTTATTCCATATTGAACGCTATAGTTTATTGTTCAAAATACTCGCTGAAATTTCCATTTTAATAACTGCGGGCCTTGCATAATAGGTGCAGAATTATTGCACCAAGTGCAAGTTTAAATGCACCAGATTCCAAATGGAGCACAGAAATGTACACTAGTGCTATAGTATATTTATTTCAGCAGAATATGAAGTGAAGGAAACCTGAGCCTCTCTTATAGCTACGACTTCTCTATCTTATTCTAATTCTATCTCTCTTTACTTGTCCAATAACGTCCAACACATTCCTGTGCGAAATAAATGACACCTAACGAATATTTCCATGGAGAAGATGAGGCTTAAGTATAACTCACTTCATACTTTGGCGAAATATAGGATATGGTCCATATATCGCCGAGAATTTCAGAGCGGTTTTTAATATTTCAGGTGACCAGTTTCGTATTTACGGACAGCAGTTTCACCAATGGAAAACGATATCATACAAATATACAAAAAGCATTTTGTTGAGGTTTTATCTCTGCTTCTGTATCATACCTAGAAATGCATAGTGCCCAGATAATATAGTGGAATCTGTACACATACTGTAATGTTATAATTACAATTTTTTTTCAACATATTATGTTGAAAAAAAATTGTAAAGAAAGTCAAAAAAGTTAATACAGTAAAGACTCGATAATCCGGTTCAATTAATGCAAAGGATGATCCGGATTAATGAGGAATCCGGAATACCGCGTCTTACAATTTAGTAAAGATGCAATTTAAAAAAACGGTTGAAATAAATATAGGATTTATTATTGAAATCATAAAACAATATAATAATAATAATAACAGTAATTTATTGACCACCTGAGTCATAGGCCAGTGACCGAAGTCCTTCAGCCAAACAAATATATTATTTGGAATAATTAGATATTTTACGTTTTCTACTGTAAGGGAAAAAGCATGCTGAACAATAGCTTTCTCCCGTATATCCATATGCTGTATCAAAGCTGTATGGTTTGGAGGTAGAAATATTCCATTCCATTTCACTAATTAATTATTCTTGTCTGACTTTTTTGTCTTATACCATTGTGCACTATTATATACCAAAAGAACGCCCGATCGTCGTCAAAGAAATTGAGTGACAACAAGTTAGAACCGTAAACCACGTATGCAACGATCGGAAATACGGATTATTGAGTCTTGCAATCCGGATTATAAGGACATAATACAATCTTGACGTCAATCCGGACTAGTAAATATCCGGATTATCGTTCTCCGGATTATCGAGTCTCTACTGTATTACTAATATAGGCTGAGCTCTTGAGCGTCCATGAAAATTGTGAATGAATTTCAGAGATCAGAAAATTGATATTCATGGCGATGTTACGCGTTAAACCTCTGTTAATTACAAATAATATTTATACAATCAACTTACCACGGTGTCTGGATACAAAATTCCATCGTTTCCTGTAAATACCACCCTTGCAAGATATTCCAAGTTTACTTGATGAACAATACCACTACCTGGTGGTACAATCAGCATATTATTGAATGCCTTGGCTCCCCACTAGAATATAAACATGCTCATAAGCTCTAATACATTTTAGTTTGGTCTGTTACAACAAATGCACTTAATGAGAATAGTATAATGAGGTATACAGATTAACCAGTATTATAATCAACAGATCAGGATTTTTCAAATATAAAAAACACAAACATTTTGAGTTTTCAATTGAAACTTGCTGATAGAATTAATGTTTAATATACATACTGTGCACATAATATTCATATAATTTCCTGTATACCCCACACTATATTGGTTTTTCGAATTTAATTTTGCTAAGTTAACTCCAGATTAATCCATACTAATATTATAAATGCGAAAGTAACTCTGTCTGTCTGCCTGTTACCCTTTCACGCCTAAACGGCTGAACGGATTTTGATTAAATTTGGTATGGTGATAGATGATAACCTAGAAATGGTCATAGGCTATGAATAATCACGCCATCGTTCTTAGGGGGTAGGCAGTAGGCAGATAACTAAATTGAGTTAGTGATTTTTAGTCGTTTTTGTTGGGACTTTTGCTCTTTCACGTCTAAACGGCTGAACAGATTTTGATGAAATTTAGTAAGGTAATAGATGGTTACCTAAAAACAGATATAGGATCAAAATGATCACGTCATCGTACTAAGGGGGTAGGAAGTAGGCAGAAAACTGAATTGAGTTAGTGATTTTTTTATGGTTTTTGCTGGGAGTTTTGCACTATCATGCCTAAACGGCTGAACGGATTTGATGAAATTTAGTTAGGTGATAGATAGTAACCTAGAAAACGATATGGGCTATTAATATTCATGCCATAGTACTTAAGGAGTAGGCAGAAAACTAATTAAGTTAGTGATTTTTAATCGTTTGTTTTAAAAGTTCACCTCATTCACGCCTTACCGTCTGAACGGATTTTTATGAGACTTGGCTAATATAAAGATAGGATCCTAGGCACGGACACAGGCTACTTTTTACGGCGAGAAAATACCTCATTCCCGCGAAAATCTAGCGTGATCGTGTCAAAAAGCGCATGACGCCATAGCTACTGCAATGATTTTGATGTTATTTTTTAACTGAGTGTTACGAAGACTTCAAGTTAGTATTTGATCAATTTTCTAACTTAGAGGGTCGGTAGGCGCCATAATTTAGTACTTCCTTCGCAGACGATGTTGCGGATGTCACACTGTCTAACATCAGGGGTTGGCAGGTAGGTAGTTAGTAGTATTTCAAACCGATTTACATTATTTACTTCTTATATTTACTAAGGAAACATTCGGAGCTATTCATTATGTAGCTTAGGTGGCTTTTGAATAAATTTTGATGTGAAGTTGAGCACTGGAACACGATAGTGGGACATTGTTGCAAGGGGACTTACAGCCGGGAGAAAACAAAAAAACTTATGCGGACGAAGTCACGGGTAAAAGCTAGTAGTATATAACGCAATGAGTGTATAATGATAGCTATTATTCACGAGGTGAAGAGCTGTAGGCGAGTGGCCTAAATCACCAAGTGAATAACAGCCATTATACACAAGTAGCACACTATACTTTATCCATCATTACAGAATATATTTCTTGGAGTTTTTAACATTTTTCGACTGTGGCAGGACTCTTTCATTTCAAGTGTGGAGAAAGTCAAGTTGACAAATGAGAAATTTTTGGAGAACTTGTCATTGTATCTTTTGTAATAATGAAATTTCTTGAATTGATGTGATAAAAGTAGATTTGGCCCCCGATTGAAAAGGTATATACCCATATTTTTTAGTTGGAGTACTTTAGAATACTAGAGAAATATCAATTTAAAGAATATAATATTGAAACGAAATCTATGAAGTACCTAACTGACAGCAGTGAATAATAACTCATTATTCACTATTGATTAATGGGTATTATTATGACCAAGCAAACAAAAGTAAAATGGGTGGATAATACAATAGTTGTGGATGTAATATGTAATTCAATCATAATATACATTGAAATATTACCTTCAAAAATTTGAAACGCTCATGATTCCTTTGAAATTCCAGATCCTGATTCTTCTGGAGAGCATCGGAACTATAAAAATTCATGTGTTCAAATGGGTAACAATGATTTATCATTAGGTTACTCACCTTCCGGCAAAATCTACTTGAATTGAGTGATCAATCACTAGGTCAGCAGGGCAAATTGGATTAATTTTTTCAGGATCACCACCTAAATCCTTAACAGCATCTCTCATAGCAGCAAAATCTACAACTGCAGGTACTCCTGTAAAATCCTGAAAGAAATAGTTATTAAATTTTATGAAAATGTCATCAAGGTATGAACTTACTTGAAGTATAACTCGAGCTGGTTTGAAGGGAATTTCAATTCCCCCAGGTACTTTCTGATTTTGCTGCCAATCAAGAATGTTTTCTACATCTTCCTGCTTTACTTGAAAGTTATCACAATTACGTATAGCAGATTCCAGTAGGACTTTAATTGAAAAGGGTAGTTTTTCTGTAAATTCATTATATTTAGATTGAGACCATACAACGAATATTTCAAATATTACCATATTTAGATCCTAAAGCAGAGAGGTCGAAGTATTTGTATTGTTTTCCCTGATGTTCGAATACTTTCAGATATTTCTGGTAAGGATTCATTGCTGTGGACATATTTACTCAGAATGAAAAAACAGGAATTTGATACGAACTTTGGAGAATGATTCTGGAGATATAAATACCACAGATTATCTTTGTATATACTCACCAGCCATAGCGCTAAACTTTAAAGTCACGTAACGTGGCTACTACAATATAAATTTAAATATCGATAAATTCCGAGCGCCTGCAGCAAAATTATCAATTAACTAGAAGTTTAAAAGATCTGGGCACCGTTATAACATTATCAAAAGTTAAAAATACCTGATGATTTCGTGTCGATTTAATGTTTACTTTCAAATTTCGAATTCATCGGCCTTGGAAAAACAAAATAGGTCAAAAGGTTAGGGAAATGACAGGACAGAGTCGAGTTGACAAGTTGACATTTGTTTGTTGATGTTGGTAGATTTAACAGTGGCGACGACAGCATTTGAAAGAGGGGGGCAGGCCTTTTTTAGTGAGGGACATCATAGTAGATTAATTTTATAAGTACCCCGGAACTTGAAATTTTCAAATAATTTTTAAGATTTGAACAGGAAAATTGAATGCATATAATAATTAGTTATTTAAGCAACTAGGTTATTAAAACAGTTAATAATGGTTAAGATATTTCAATAATTCGAGATTATTAGTCGCTATATATTAATAACCGAGTTGATTACAAGATTTTTCCGACGATCTCAATATGAATTGTGTATAAATTCTTGATTGAAATATATTCTCATTTTGGACATTACATTTGACATAATAAAATTTCTATGTATAGTCCGTTCACGAAAGGTTGAGCCGTCGGTTGGCCATGGAAATTTGGCATATTTCACTGTGTATATTAAAATTTAAGGTTATGTTCTTTATTTTATTGTCAGATTGATACGCAATGTTGTCAATATTGCATAGAGTTGTCTGATAACTCGCTCGTCGGACAAGGACCGGGTACATTCGCCCCCTTCCTAGATACGCCAGTGTTCGCAATACAATAGTTTCGTTCGGGTCTTCTTGTAGGTAGTTATAATTCCAATTGTAAAGGGTTTTTTCAATATGAGGTGTTATTTTGAATATCCCGGTAGGTAGATGTCACGTTTGAAGCTGTCATTTTTTGACATTTGACAAGTAGAAACTACGCTATTCGGCCATTAATAAAAATGGAACTATACACGCTTCAAGAAGGCATGGAAATTGTTAAATTCGCTATAAAAATGTTGAAAATCTGCCAGAGACGGTTCGTAAAACTCGAACATTTTTGGGTCGTCGTGAAGCACCTTGTCGGACCGCAATAAAGGAATTGGTCGAGCTGTTGGGACAAGTTAGTGATGTGAAGAATTAAACCCGTGCACATCCCTCAAGAACAGCCGAGAATATTGCTGCTGTAGCCGAAAGTGTTGAAGAAAACTCAGGTTTGTCCATTCCTCGTCGTTCTTTTTGATTTTTTTATGGCCAAAATTTGATAGTATGGATCTGGACAACGTTTACTTTCAACAAGACGGCGCTACGTGGCACACAAGCAACGAATCCATCGAACTTTTGCTGGAAAAGTTTCTGGACCGTGTTATCTCTCGAAGAGGTGATCACAATTGGCCACCGAGATCTTGTGATTTAACAGCTTGCGACTTCTTCCTTTGAGGTCACGTGAAAGAGAAGGGCTGCGCCAATAGCCCAGCAGCGTCAATTCAAGACCTCAAATATGGAATTCGTGAGGCTATCGAGGACATAGGACAGCCACTTTGCGATTTGGTTATTGAAAATTTCTTTAAAATTATATGGTCCTGTAAGCGTGGTCGTGATGGTCATTTGCCTGATGTTATTTTCCACTATTAACGGCATAGCTTCTTCTTTATAATGGAATAAACATGCGATCATTTATATTAAAAACTGGCATTTTTCTTTGAATATCAAAATAACACCTCTTATTGGAAAACCCTATATTAAACTTGATGAGTTGAAGCCAACAATTCGACATACATAGTTTAAGTAATTTGTGGATGTTATTTTTTAGGATTTTTTTCTGGTAAATATTCCTTAAATAACATCCAAATAAATAAATAAAATATTCATTTTCAATAATATAGTGTTCAGATTTGTACGACAATATAAGTTCAGTGGAATGAAGAATGTTTTTTCCTTCAAACGAGGATACATGTAATTTTCTCGATAATTTCAAACAACGGGAGAATAATTATCGCGCATTTGATATAAAATATAATATCGAAAAAGTTGTTATTCTTCTGAAAATAGCTCAAAGTTAATTATGCTTTCTATCATTTCCTTTCAAATGCAATTTGTATTTCCTACTACGATTAAACAATTGATATGCGGGTACCTACAAATAGAATTTCTAACGCACAAAGATTCATTCAAAAATCGAAGGAAAATTTAAGTAAATGTTCAGTACATATTTTCTTCGAACTACGTCCTATCAAACTTCGGATGCCATTTACATCACATTCACAGAGAGGCTAAATCTGTTGACTCCATTTCATACCAGCTCCGTTAATAGTTATTTAAAAACTAGTTTTCTCCAACCATCAAAAAATGTTGACATTTTTGTACTATTTTCAGGTGCAAAAGTCATACATTTCCTTACCGTACAAAAATTCACTCGTTACTTAGCAACACTTTCAATCCTAGGATTATTTGTGTGACACGTAGCGCCGTCTTGTTGAAAGTAAACGTTGTCCAGATCAATACCATCCAATTTGGATCATAAAAAAATCAATAATCATTTCTCGATAACGCAATCCATCCAACGTAACTGTTGCAGCCTCATTTTCGAAAAAGTAAGGTCCAATGACTTCGCCGGATCATAAACCGCACCAAACAGTCACACGTTGAGGACAGAGAGGCTTTCCAACAATAACTCTTGATTTTTCCGAGCCCCAGATGCTACAAATTTTGCTTGTTGAAGAAGCCACCGAGGTGGAAATGAGCCTCATCACTCAAGATCATTTTTCTATGGAATTCCGGATCATTTCAACGACCCAATCAGCAAAGACACCACGTTGTTGATGATCGGCCGGCTTGAGTTATTGTCTTAACTGAACTTTATAAACCTTAAGACCCAAATCTTTAAGCAAAGTGTAATGACGTTTGTGTATAGTATACTATGGCTATCATTCACTAGGTGATTTAGGCCACTCGCCTACGGCTAGTAGTGTAAACTTCACCTCGTGAATAATAGCTATCATTTTCATTATATGATGGTTGCATAATATACTTATCTTGGAAACCTGACTACAAAACAAAAAAACAGATGATCTCTATCATTTTCTGAGGCTCCATTATTTCAAAAATTTTCTTGGAAGCACAGAATGCCTCTTCTGGATAGCTTTCAAAATATGAATGTTAGTCAAATTCCAAAAAGACATAGTTAATAGATAAATGTTAATTGTTTGAAATAGATAGAGAATAAAAATTTTCCAGGTAAAATTTATCGATTGTGCATTTCAATATGAGAATATTATGAACTAAATGAAAATGTAAAAATTTCAGTATTTTGTATGACCTTATCTGCGAAGCAAAAGAAATTTTCATAATAACTTCAATGAAAAATTCTTTTGAATTACTGCCTAAGTGTACCGGGTTTTTCACTATAATTTGACCCCCCCTTTAACTTTGTTACTAAAGGAGATACAGAAAAATGTTTCGTATAAAAGTTTCACGAAATCAACTGAGGTTTTTTGATATGAGTCCAGAAACTGAAATATATACAGGGTGGCCAACATATTGATGGCAACTTCATTTTTTCAGATGGAACACCCTGTATATTTTTCCATGTTTGGCTAGCTCTTTTTCCCCTGATTTCGAATATGTAACATATGTTGGTCTATCTCTTTTATTATGAGAACCACAGAGTTTCAAATTTTAAGAACCACCTGCCAAGATCTGTAATCATTTTACAAGTGGCAGAGATACGTTTACTGAAAATGCTCATTTTTAGAGTTATAATAACATCAATGGGAAGATATACAGGGTGAACAACATTGAATGCAACTATATTTTTCAAATGGCACACCCTGTCCTGTATATTCTTCCTTTATTGATATGCTATTTCCTCCTGATCTCGAATATAAATGCGTATGTGGATGTGTCTCTTCAATTTTCAGAGCTTCAAAGTTCTCAAATGATGACACCGACTAAAAAAAATATGTGAAATACCTACGAAATTCTTTATATCCAAACTTAACATACTTAAAGGTATAATTTTAGAATGAATACTCAACAATTACTCAACCAACGAAAAATTATAAACTATGGTAGTATGGTAAGAATAACATCAACTAGAGAAATTGCTCAAAATGACCACCTTTATTCGATACACATAGTTCGTATAGTTGTCTCAAGTTGTTTAGACTATTTTTGATAGCATTATTATGGCTCTGATTCAAGTCAGAAATTAAAGCTTCAAAATTTGTTTCTAATCATTACAATATTATCATTATTCTTTGTGCGTTGACGGGATTAGTTCCGAATCATGGGTTTAATATTGGTTGATTTTATATGATTAATATTATTCTCCGCTTTCATTGATTGTCATTATTGCTGATGTATTTTTTTTCCTTCAGGAACGGCTATAAAAACGTCTCCAACGGTGTTAAATCGGGACTATTTGGTGGCCATAAAATGGGTGCGCCATTACCAATCCAAAATCAAATTGGCCACTTAAATATTCACGAACTTCCAAAACGCTATGCCAGATGGTTATTGAAATTTGAAACTCTGTGGTGCTCAGAATAAGAAAGATAGATCAACATGTGTTACATATTCGAAATCGGGGGAAAAAGAGCTAACCAAATATGGAAAAATATACAGGGTTTTCCATTTGAAAAAATGAAGTTGCCATCAATATGTTGGCCACCCTGTATATATTTCAGTTTGTGAAGTCATATCAAAAAACCTCAGTTGATTTCGTGAAACTTTTATACGAAACATTTTTTTATCTTTTTCGGTAACAAAGTTAAAGGGGGGGTCAAATCATAGTGAAAAACCCGGTACATCTACTTCCTCTTAGCAATTTGCTATCCGGATATAATAATAATAAAAACCGAAAATTATGCTTCATGACGGAATTACACGAAGGACAAAGAAGTGACTAAACGATCTCAATTAAAGTTCCTGTGCTACAAATGAAAGAGAATGATAAAATTTGTCTGAAAGTTGGTTAAAATAACCAGCTGGTCATTTAGACTAAGGTGGTCATTTGGGCAAGACTCCACACAACCAACTAATTGAATAGAATGAAATGCTTTTCTAAGCCCCGCACAGCAAATTTATATTATTTCTGATAAGAGGAAGATAAGAGCTTCCTTTTCTAGATAAACCAACAAACTATTCATTTGTTTAAATATCGTCATCTGAGTGAAATCAAAATCTCGGCCACTGCCCGTGTAACATTATGTATGCAAATTTTGGAAGGAAAAATTGAACTTGTTACGTGAGAAAGTGTCATAAGTGCCGCGGCATTAAGGTTTTAAGGTGAGTGATATTTTAAAACGCCCAATCATTATCTAGAAATAGCCTAACGGAGGTAAATTTGCTGATAATATTTTATTTGAGCAGTGTTATATTTTTTAATGAAAATATATTTTAGCTTTTACATGGAACATATATAATAGTATAGCAAAATAGTCTTAGTAGGTACCTATTTCTTCACCTCGCGTAATTGATGTTATTGTTATTAATAATGTCATGTCTATGATGATATTTTTTTGCCTCTATAATAATACATGTTTCCAGCATAGGATATTGTGAGACAAATAATGTGTATCAAGGATTTTTTTCTTTTATTTCTTGTTTCAATGAGTGTATTCTTGCGTTACTGGAAAATAATTATTCAATTCTGTCTATTTCCTTCATTTGATCTGAATATAATTGTAATATGTAATTAAAAAAATTGAAAAAAATTTAAGAAAAACCCTGAGCAGGAGCTTTAGAGCGCTCGTTCTTTGGTGGAGCAATGAGACTATTTCCTCAGAATTTTATATGGGATTTGAGATTGTTATCAAATATAGGTACAAATGAAAAATTTCACCACAATCTGAATTATATTCTGAAAATTATTCAAAAAATTAAATATATGAAAAACGAATGAATTTCATTTGATTGGTTATCCTGTTATGAAAATATTGGGGTTCTTCTTTTCAATATTCCAATTGATTTTTCTGTGGTTCTGTTATTACTATGGCCACAAAATTCTGCATGAAGCTTATGATGACCATCTTGCATATGGCCGCAATATTTCATTTCAATAAGCTTCGTTTTGTCTGAAATATTGAGGAACAAAAATTTTTAATGACCGTATTTTATGGAACACCCTGTACGATTTGGCTGATTAACGAACTCAACCGAGCCATTTGGAAACCGAACTCAACCTGAAAATATCAAGTATCTAGGACAATCCCTTCGAATGTTATTGTGCTAACGGACGGACGGCCCCACGGACAGAATTGATTTTGACCACGGATTCGTCATTAGGGAGTCGAACCCTATCGTTGAGGCCATTTTCGACTCAAAATCGAAAATTACAGACATCAAAAATTGTTCTGAATATCTAACCATAAGGTTAAGTTATGATAGGCTTCACTTCACTGGTTTTAAATGAATGTATTCTTCGAAAATTTTCTCTGAAAGCAATCAAACTTCCTTCCAAAAATTTTGATACACTCTTCCCCAGAATGGTCCATATACAGGCTGTCCTATGATATTCCATAAAGCTACTATCTCGGCTCTCGAACAAGGTAGGATCAGTTCGAGAAAAAGTATTTCAAAAAGCATCAAGAACTCTACCAGAATCCGTCGTTAGAATCCAATCACCACTCCTAAAAAAACTACCCCAAAATCTGTTTTTTTTCAATGATTACGTGTTATCATCTTACACAAATTCAACCTTTTGAAATAATAATAATAAAATTTTGCACATTTTTGCGATTTATTGTGAAATATTTTTGGTGTCCCAAGATATTAAATACTGACAAAAAACAAAACATTGACACAAATAACAACTTGATAAAAATTAGGTATAAATTGTTGGAACATATGTAAAAAAAATCAAGAAAAGCCCTGAGCAGGAGCTTTTGAGCGCCCGTTCTTTGGTGGAGCAATAAGACTATTAACTCAAAATTTTACATGGGATTCGAGATTGATACCAAATATATGAATGAATGGAATGATAAAATTTATTTTATAAATAAAAATTGATACACTGAATGTTCATGTAGATTTTTGTGGCCATACCTAGTGTTAACAGAACCATAGAAAATTCAATTGGAATATTGAAAAGAAGAATCTTTATATTTCCATAACAGAATATCCGATTCAAGTGAAATTTATTTTGTGAATGAAAACTGATATACTGAATGTTCATGCAAAATATCAAGTGGATCGCATCATCGAACCCATAGAAATTAATTTTTGTAATTATTTATTTTTTATATATTTAATTTTTGAATAATTTCCAGAATATAAATCCGATTATGCTGAGATTCTGCATTTATATATGTATTTGGTATCAATCTCAAATCACATATAAAATTCTAAGATAATAGTCTTATTGCTTCACCAAAGAACGAGCGCTCAAAAGCTTCTGCTCAGGGCTTACTAAACTTACTAAAACATCTTAACGTAGCGTGTTTATGTAACGACAAAAAATACGCGTTAAGATGTTTAATTTTTCAGCATAAAAACGGCTCCCCATCCCATATGAAAGAAAGGCCGGAGAGATCTTTTATCATGAATTCTACGAAGAATTGTTAGTTTGAAATACACTGATGCGCAAAAAAATTAACGCACATTCTGAAAATCTCAATTTCAATAAAAGTTAACTCTACATTGTCTTTATAACTTATTTTTTATGTTCTCTCTCCCCCAAAACCACCCCCCTGGCTACGCCCTTGCCCTGAACTCTTCTCGCAAAACTACCTCTTGGGCACATTCTTCTTGGGTCAAATTGCGTGTTTCGCGTTGCATAGCGATCGAGTATAGAAAATCAAACGAAAGCAAAACTATTGATCACTGGAATCGATCGAGAACAACTGATTTCAGAATGCATCCAATACATTAAAAAAAAATCTGATAATCTCATCTTTTTTATTCATATGCATGAATAATTCTGTTAGAAATAATTATCACTGAGAACACCTTCAGATGTAGAATAAATTTGAGATTTCCATAATGGGCGTTAATTTTTTTGCGCGGTGTATACAATACCATTTTTTTAGTCAGTTTTAGATCGAAACGGGAAACGAAGCATTTGCGGACAAAAGTTGTACTTATAGCATAATGTCGTTATTTTTTTAAGCAGTATCACCTCCTAAGGTTTGTTGTACTTATTCACTAACATCCTGTATAAAGCAACCCCCGTATTGATGATGAAACAGTTGAACAAAGATCGAGTATTACTTATCAACTTATTCACCTGTAGCATCAAATTCTTTCCTTAATGGACGCAGAACATCACCCTTTTAAGAAATTGACAATACCTCGATAGTTCATACAGCAGGCGTTCCATGGCATACTTAATTAAGTTCAATTATTATTCGACTAAATAGTTGTCCTTATTCACATTATATGTCTTGAATTTAAAGAACCTCTATTGTTTTGTTCATGCCAGGCATCATTGTCAACTTATCACCGGACCTAGTGCTTCATTCAAATGTTTTTTCATGTTACAGAAAATGGTGAAAAATGTGAAAATCACCGTCGTTGGCGACGGTATAGTTGGAAAAACTTGTTTACTGATTTCCTACACTCAGAAAAGGTTTCCTGTTGAATACGTGCCAACAGTGTGAGTATTCTTTTATATATTTTTTACTTGGTGAAACGCATTTAAAAGAATAATGTACCATTGTGAAGTGTTAAAAAGATTGAATGTAGATGATGTGCAATCCATTAAAGAATTTGTGTGCTAATTCTGCTAATAAACTCGGAAAATAAGTGAAAATTTTTCGCTACATTTGAAATTTACCGCGTACCTATCAGTGGAAAATCCTTGATTTCACACGGAAAAGTTGTTTCCTCTCCTATCAGAAATTGACCCATCTCAGCGATTTTCCACTATCATCACTATTTTTTCTATTCTATTTTACAGATAATTTAAGGGCATCAAATATACCTAATCTTATGGACAAAAACACCCACATTGGAAAGTTTACGCCATATATACTTTTTATTTTAGTTGACCCTTCCAAATAATATCGATTTCAACGATACCAACAATTCCCGTAAGTTACGTAATTATAAAGTAATTGCTGTTCGAACATGACCCTTATATGAAAATTGATAAAATAAAACTCAGAACTATACTTTCGATAATTTTTGACTACAACAACAATATTTCCCAACCTGTTCACACGCCCGACTATCTGTAGCAACAAAAAAAAGTTTGGGGCGCTCGCGTAGTGATCATGTTCGAACATCAATAACTCTCAAATTATGTAACTTACAGAAATTATGTAGGTGTTGTTTTGTAGCTTACATTCTTGTGTATTAAATCGTTGAAAAAATATATACATACTTCAATGTGCTTGTTCTTGTACTATTGCGGATTTACTGAGAAAATCAGTATATTTCTTTGCTTAGATTTTTCTGAAGAATTTTTTTATGGCATCTTCAAGTTGAATGTTTTCATATCGTTCTACTTTAATGAAAGGTTGTAGTATCATCTTTCAAAAACTTTTTTTCACATCTGTAGGACCTGTATGTCCAAAGAAATCGATATTATTTGGAAGGGCCAAATAAAATAAAAAAGTATATATGAAATGGGGGCTACTCCAAAACTATGGGGGTGAACTTTCCAATGTGGGTGTTTTTTTGGATAAGATTAGGTATATTTGATGCCTTTAAATTATCGCTAAGTGACCAAACATACTGTATAATTGTTGGTTTAGCATTCAAAAATTTCGGGAACAATTATCATGGCGTGATATGTTCCTGTCTTCATCTGTGTCGGAAATAGATATTCAGATAATGAATTTATTTCAATCCTTGGTAATTCCCAATGATATAATTAACTGACGTAATTCGTGGTAGCGAAATACTTTAGTTCAGAGTAACACCTGGTTATCAATCGTCGCCTTAATATGCAAATCACATAAGTCCAAAACCAAAAGTTTAGAGGAGAGGAAAAAAAAACTGTGAATCTGTGGATGTGCGTAAGTGATTTTCTTTAAATTCTTAGATAACGTCGTTCCGGGCTTCGTCAGCTATAAGATTTTTTGGTGTTGTGTGAATTTCTGCACAGGTGCGCACGAAGCTCCTTGACATAACTCAAATTTTCAAATTCGCCCAAAAGTGGACTTATGTGATTTGCATTTTAAGCCGACGCAATGTAATCTGAATAGTGGTGTTTCTTTTTCGATAACTTTCAACTCACAATTTTTGACAGATCACTTGTGAGTTGGGCCAGTTTAACACTCATTTTTGAGCGCTCGGATTACTTAAACGAGTTCTATACCGTTTTGCCCAAATGTCTGTAATTTTCGAACTTCGAGCCGAAAAACGTCTGAAACGATTACGGTTTGCCTCCCTGATGATGAATCCGTGGTTAAATTCAATTCTGTCCGGGGGGCCGTTTGCACGATAACTTTCGAAGGGATTGTCCTAGAGACTTGAAATTTTCAGGGTAAATTCGGTTCCTAAATGTCTCGGTAAGGTTCGTTAACCAGCCAAATCGTACAGGGTTTTCCATAAAATAAAGTCATTAAAAATGTTTGTTTCTCAGTATCTCAGACGAAACGAAACCAATAGAAATTAAATTTTGCGGACACATGCAAAATGCTCATAATAAGCCTAATGCAAAATTTTGTGTCCACAGTCTTAACAGAACTATAGATAATTCAATTGGAATATTGAAAAGAAGAATCTTTATATTTCCATAACAAGATATCCGATTCGAGTGAAATTTATTTTGAAGAAGAATTGAAAAAAGAAGCCCTGACGTGAAGTCAGAAGCTTTTGCGCGGTTGTTCATATTTAGAGAGAGAAAAATTAAATTTGAATATCTTGAATGCGAGTCGTTTCATTCTATTCATTCAACCTTTGTCTTTAAAGTTTTGAAGTTATCGTGTTTACGCCCGGCCTACGGGATAACTTCCGAAAGGCACAACTTCAAAACCCGAAATTTTCAAGGATAATTCAAGATTTCAAGAATAAATTTGAATGCATGAATAAATAATAGATAATAAATTTGATTTATAGCTTCTTCAATATAAACAAGATTGCAAAAGCTTTCGAATTCACATCATTTAGTAAAACTAAAAAATCAAATTTAAAAAGTCGATAGAAAAAAAATTTTGATGCCACACCGAGATGGACAAACCTGGGTTTTCTTCAACACTTTCAGCTAGAGCAGCAACATGCTAGACTGTTCTTGAGCCACGTGCACGGGTTTTATTCTTCACATCACTAACTTGTCCCAACAGCTTGAATTTTTCCACAAATTCCTTTATTACGGTCTGACAAGGTGCTTCACGTCGACCCAAAAATGTTCGAGTTTTACGAACCGTCTCTGCCAAATTTTCACCATTTTTATAGTGAATTTTAATAATGTCAATGCGTTCTTGAAGCTTGTATCGTTCCATTTTTATTAATGGCGTAGTTTCCACTTGTCAAATGACAGCCTCAACCGTGACATCTACCGAGATAGCGGGCTATTCAGAATAACACCTCTTATTGGAAAACCCAAAGATTATATAGTATATAATATATATATATACTCTATAATCTATGGGAAAACCCTTTATAATAATTTCATTATGTTATATTTTAAGGTTCGAGCATTACGGTCAGCAAATAACTGTCGATGATGAGGACTACAACATGACACTCTGGGATACTGCAGGACAAGAAGATTATGAACGATTAAGACCTTTATCATATCCAAATGTAAGTTTCTCTAATCAAGACAAGTGTAGAAAATATTTTTCATGATAATTTGCTATTAATTGTTCATTACCTTTTTGATAGTGTTTTCATTTACAGACAGATTGTTTTCTTGTCTGCTTTTCAGTAGATCAAGGACTAGCTTCCTATGAAAATGTAACGATGAAATGGGTACCTGAAGTTAGGCATTATAATCCAACTACACCCATTATTTTAGTAGGTATGTATATTTCCTGATAATACAGAGTGGCAGAGGAATTTGCTGATTAGACCAAGCAATAGAGATTTTTTGTAGAGAATTCAAAACAAAAAAAAATGAGAGGTGACACGTCTCAAGCGGATAATTAGTTTCCGAGAAAAGTTCAAAAAACTGGAAAAAAACATCAATTTTTCGAAAATTCATAACTTGGTCAATTTCTGAGATTGAGCGTAGTTGCTCTGAATTTAAGTAGTTATTAACATATACTTTATTGGTGCACAATTTGAATTTTACAAAAAGCATTTTAAAGAAGAAATAGCATTCTTCAAATCGTTTATTCCCTCGATACCGACCGATAATGTTTAGTGGGTGAAAAACCGCGTCAAACAGGAGCAAAAAGGCTCGAATGCATCAAACTAGTCCCGGAGTGGGAGTCGCCCGCTATGCGATGCGCGAAAGATACAAGGTATACAGTTTTCCCCTTGCGTAGCGGGCGACTCCCACTCCGCGACCAGTTTGATGCATTCGAGCCTTTTTGATCCTGTTTGACGCCGTTTTTCACCTACTAAACATTATCGGTCGGTATTGAGAGAATAAACGATTTGAAGAATGTTATTTCTTCTTTAAAATGCTTTTTGTAAAATTCAAATCCGACAAGTAGCCGAGTATCACGACCTTCTTGAAAAAAGTACGTCGAATTCGGAAAACTGCGATTGTGCAAAAACTATTTATCCGACAGTTTTGTAATTGTGCACCAATAAAGTATATGTTAATAACTACTTAAATTCAGAGCAACTACGCTTCATCTCAGAAATTGACCAAGTTATTAATTTTCGAAAAATTGATGTTTTTTTCCAGTTTTTTGAACTTTTCTCGGAAACTAATCATCCGCTTGAGACGTGTGACCTCTCATTTTTTTGTTTTTGAATTCTCTTCAAAAAGTGTTTTAACAGCTTTTCGATCAGATCAATACTTCACGTTTTATAAGCGAAAAAGCAAAATTTTTGATTTTTTTGGCTATTTTTCGCTTCTCAAAAAAAACCTAAGACTATTCAGGAGTGGAATTTATCATGAAAAAAATGTAGAACCTACCTATTGCATGACTGCACAGTCAGATTTCAGGTAGTATTTTTGTCACGTAAAAAACCTCTATCGCTTGGCCTAGATGGACATTCAATTAAACAAAAACATATCCAAATATCTATTTAATTATTTTTTTAATCAAAAACAACATTTAAAAATTATATTTAGACAGTTTTGAAAATGATATGTGGCAATATACACTGGGTTAATCGAATTGAAATATTTCGGACATGTCCAGCACTTCGTTAGGTATTTTGGAGATGAGATAATGAATGTTGTTCTTGATGTGGACCTCAGTCGTGGGACGATCGTTATGAACATTTGATTTTACCAAATCAAGAATCAAGTAGACATAATAGTCAGAAGTCACTGAAAGTGTCGGTACGTATTGTTCGAAAAAATATTGTCCAATTATCTATACTAGCGAAAGTGCTCACTAAACAGTGAGACAAGTTGTGAATGTATAGGGGCCGTGAAGTTTTCTGGTGTTTTCGGCACTCTAGCACAGCCGCCATGATTAAGCTTCCGCAATTTTTTCATGCGGATATCTAAAATCACATGTTTATAACAATCGTCATAGGATTCCGGCATCAGATCAATATTATTTTACAGGGTGTTACATAATAGTATGTCACAACTTAAGCGGATGAATCTATGTATAATTTCAAGAAAAAAGTCCAAATAAACATGGGTCCGCAAAAGCTTCGTTACGGACCTACAGGGTGTTGAAATTTCCAAAAGATATTGGTTTTTTCTTCATAACTCCTGCAGTTTTTGAGATATTCAGTTCAAATTTGGAAAGCAAGCTATTTTCAACAGTCTCCATCATTGCACGTCCTGAATCTTAACTAGAATCTACAGGGGGTTTTCTTTTCCGGAGCCATGTCTCCTTTTTTCCTCTCAAACTTTTTTGCGGTAAGCCACTGATCAGCGTAAAATCAATTTTTGATATCTCTGTTAAATTCAGAAACTTTTATGACTCTCATGGTTTTTTCACATCTCTAACCGTTTTCGAGTAAAAAATTATTGAACGATTTTATGTTATTCGCTAAATAAAGAAAATAATAGAAATACTCGATAAGTATGCCCAAAATTTGCTTTTATTTTGATAGCTCGTCATCTGAGACTCAACTTAAGCTTCAATATCAACATATAGGCCTAATCGTTCAATAATTTTTTACTCGAAAACGGTTAGAGATACGAAAAGATTACAGGAGTCAAAAAAGTTTCTAAATTGAACGAAGATATCAAAAATTGATTTTACGCTGATCAGTGGCGTATCGCAAAAAGTTCGAGAGGAAAAAAGGAGATATGGCTCCGGAACAGAGAACACCCTGTAGATTCTAGTTAAAATTCAGGACGTGCAATGACGGAGACTGTTGAAAATAGCTCGCATTTCAAATTTAGAATGAATATCACAAAAACTGCAGGATTTATGAAGAAAAAAACAATTTTTTTTGGAAATTTCAACATTCCGTAGCTCCGTAACGAAACTTTTACGGACCCATGTTCATATAAACTTTTTTCTTGAAATTACATGTAGATTCACCTACTCAAGTTGTGACATACTAGTATGTAACACCCTGTAGATTCTGGCTCACTTGAAGAACAATTCGTTTGGTATCACCAATATACCCAACGAAATGCTGGACAGGAGATGTCCGAAAAATTTTCTTATTTTGGTATTTTGGTCAGAGTCAGACAGGAAAGCTCGAAAAAATCATATGTTCTCTTCCGAGTCCTTTAATAAATGAAATTTCTTCACAAAAAAAACGAATTTTGCCGGCACTGTGCAGTTCAATTATAATACAGGGTGTTACAAGAAAAAACTCCATATAAACATGGGTCCGAAAAAGCTTCGATACGGAGTCCTACGGGGTGTTGAAATTTTTGAGAAAAATTGATTTTTTCTTTATAATTCCTGCAGTTTTTGAGATATTGAGTCCAAATTTAGAATGAGAACTATTTTCAACAGTCTCCATCATTGCACATCCTGAATTTTAACTAGAATCTACAGGGTGTTTTCGTTTCTGGAGCCATGTCTTCTTTTTCCCTCCCAAACTTTTGCGGTACGCCACTGGTCAGCGTAAAATCAATTTTTGATATCTTCGTTCAATTAGAAACTTTTTGGACTGCTCTAATTTTTTCGTATCTCTAACCGTTTCCGAAGACATCGAAAATTGATTTTTACGCTGATCAGTGGCGTACCGCAAAAACATTTGAGAGGGAAATAGGAGTAATGGCTCCGGAAAAGAAAACACCTGTAGATTCCAATTAAGATCCAGGAGTGCAATGATGGAGACTGTTTAAAATAGCTCGCATTCCAAATATCCAAAAAATGCAGGAGTTAGGAAAAAAATACCAATTTTTTTGGAAATTTCAACACCTTGCAGCTCCGTAACGAAGCTTTTGCGGACCCATGTTTATATAAACTTATTTTCTTAAAATTACATGTAAGTAGATTCACTCCCTCAAGTTGTGACATACTATTATTTAACACCCTGTATATTCAGAAATATCTTCATCTATTAGTTAACGATTTTTTTATTTTGTATAACAGCGACAAAAATAGACTTGAGGGACGATCCAACCAGAAGTTGTTACACAAAAGCGGACGGTAAAAAATTGAGAAGAAAAGTCAAAGCTCACTCATACATGGAATGCTCCGCTAAAACAAGAGAAGGATTAGAAGAAATATTCATAGAAGCTATAAGAATTTTCAGGAAAGCAAAGACGAAGCCCCAAGCAAGACAATGTGTCCTTATATGAGTTTTTTGTCACCTACACTCACGTTTTCCACGCTTATATACGAATTCAGAAAAGGAAATCTTGATTTAAAGAAGAAATTTCAATCACAAAAAAATTTCTAGAAAAGATCATACTTAGTACACAATTCCATTTATTTATTAATTAATTAAAAATAAATCAAATCAGCACAAATATAAAAGATCTTAAGATAGCTGTTACATCAACACGTCAAATCCCAAAAATTATGAAAAAATTCAAGGTGAGATTTCCTCATTATTTGTCATGGAATAGTTTGATTTTTACTTTCAAATTTTTATGTTCGCGAATCATTAGCAGTATGAAATAGGTTTCGAAATTTGTCCTTAAATGGTAATTTACGTAACAAGTCTAGAAAATAGGGTTTTGGACTAGTAGACAAAATTTTAGGACGAGACGGCGGCACCTGGAAGACCGCTAGTCAAAAAAAAAAATTGCGGGCGTGTTGCGTACAATATTTTTTCGGCAACCGTGTAGAATAGTACTATCGTAGCTGATTTTAATATTTTATTGAGAATTCAGATAAAAAACATGCGATTGTCAGCCGTTGTTTCGTTGCTATGATTAAGATTAACTGCAACTGCAAAATCATTGATCGATTGAATATTCGAGGAGACACCAATTTCGTCGAAATTATATATATTTATATTTGATACTCATTGACATACTTCGATAGTAATTGACGCCCAGTATGATATAGTCATTGACATAATTTCATCTCACTTTTGCATCAATTTTGGTTTTGATATCTTCCTGCTTTCTCTCACTCATACATTCTCATTATATGGGTAATAGAGACATTCATACCAAAAATAATAGAGAAATAAGAAGGTTTAGACAATGTAATTCATAATTGCGTATATTTTTCGATATCGATTTTTTTCATATTCGTTTAAAGTGTTCTATTGGTTGGAAGGTTCCAAGAAATATTTGATATAATATGTTAGTAAACCCTCACTCTGAGAGTTCCAAAACGAGCTGAAGGCCAGAATTTTGCCTACTTGTCTAAAAAACAAAATTTTCCGGACTTACGTAAATTACTGTTTCCCATTCTGGAAAATATTATGTTCGAGTTTTTCTATATTTGTGGCGAAGGGCATCATTTCGAGGTTCCCAAAATATCTGAACATATATTTCAATGCCCTCGCAAAAAAACGTAATTTGTTCACAAGTATATTTCAAATAAAAAAAACCATTTCATGGAAATCAGGCAATACTCACAGGATACAATAATTCGGATATTTGATAAAAGTAGCGGAAAACGACGTTTTTATTTATAGAACAATGATACAGTGACTAATAAGTTGTAATTTCAGTATTTATAATAATGCAATAACACGAATTATTTCAATTTCTTTGTGAGAAATGTACATTGCTAAATATATTTTCACAATTATGTCGATTTTCATTCTTCGTTCCATCAGAATTTGAAGTTGTTGAATTTGTCAGGCAGAGTGATTCTACATCGGACAATAATGGGGACATAATCATCGAGTACAGGTCTTGTGGAGGGCTGGTAATCCCTGCAATGTTGTCTAAAAAGAATGGGTGAAATTAACATACCGATTTGGAAATTCACATCGAAAACATACGATATACAAGGCATCAGACAGAGAATTCTTCCCTGCAGTTGCACAGATGAATAGGCGAGATAATCAAGTGCGATAACTGAATGAATTCAACTGTCTCACTGCATTAATCTAGTCTTGTCTCTCTCTTATCGCAGTATGGTAGGGAACCCGCACAGCACGTAAAGAATTTTTAATTTGTCAGGCTGCCCGTAATACGCGATTCAAGTATTTACTGTTGCCTACCATACTAAAGAATTACGCTCCTCTAAACGATAAGAGAGAGACAAGACTAGAATAATGAAGTGAGAGAACTGAATTCAGTGTGTTACAGCTAGTGATTGTCTCGACTATTCATCTGTGCAACTGGAGGGAAGAATTCTCTGTCTGATGCATTGTATATCGTATATTTCAGATGTGAATTTCCAAACCTGTATATACCTTTTGATTATACACATCCCCAAACTTCTCGCACCTTCTTATGTTTGTCGTTTATCGGAATGTACAAGAATTTTTACGAAGTGTGTATTTTCTGATTAATAATAGGGGTTGAAAATAACAACCCTTTATGATTTCCCTTCAAAAATTGTTTTCGAAAAATAAAATTCTCTTATGGTTTCCCATTCAATTCTGGAGATAAAAAGTCTCCTGCAAAATTTCGATACAGTAATATTTTAATTTCACAAATAAAACTTTCTTTCGATTGCTAAGCATAATTGACAAAAGCAATTTTGAGCATAAAAAATAACTTAGAATATTCATTCTATGGAACATTCGATGAAATGGAATGAACAGTGATCATAGCTGCTTGTAAGTTTTAATTTTTCGGAGAAAAATATCGACTGTATCGAAATTTTGCAGGAGACTTTTTTCTGCAGAATTGAATGGGAAACCATAAGAGAATTTTATATTTCGAAAATCTATTCCACGAAAAAAATTTTTTGAACGAAAATCATAAGGGGTTGTTATTTTCAAATCCTTATAATAAAGTTATAATATCTAACAAAAATTAGTGAGTACTTACTGCTTCATATTATGTATAGTTTATGACTCAGTGTTTTTTAAAAGCGGGAAAATAATAAAAACTGCCAACTCGTCATTGCCCTCCAAAGGCTGTTAGTACCTTGGAAGGGAAGTCGATTTCAAAAAAAATTATATAAACTACCCCTGCTTATTCATCGCGGAATCATCTCCCAAAGTCCCTTGCATTTGTTTACAAACACCCTGTATATGCCGCTCTTTTGTTTTGGAAACGAATTATTTGTGCGAATCCCATATTATCTTTTTGAAAAGCCGTGTCTTTTTCGGAAAAAATTGAGTGTACCCCTTAAGAGGGGGCGCTTCAACCCCTAAAAATTTAAAAGGGAAGAGCGGTTGAGTGATACTTCATTTCAAATGTCTTGGAAACCCTTTTGCAACGGTGTACGAAAAACGTAATTAGGATGAACAGTTTTCGTTAAAATCAATATTGTTGGCTCATTTGAGCCAACTTGTATATTTTAGTAATATTGAAAAAAATAATTTTGATTTATTCTCGATTAATGAGAGAAATTCTTTCAAACAACGAAAAATAATCAAATCAATTCCTTTGTTGCTCTCATATTTTTTTCTTAAAAGGTGTTTTTCTGGTTATACTTAATCAGTTTTTCCTATCATTTATTACAAATCAATTTGTAGGGTTACTTTATTTCACTAATTCATTCAAAAATAATTAAGCCTGTCTGTGTAACCGAAATTAAAATTCAATTTTTTAGATAACCAAAATATTCAAGAGGTGGCTCATCTGAGCTGAAAATTGATTTCTGGCGAGAACTGTTCATCAAAATTATGTTTTTCATACACCGTTATAAAAAGGGTTTCAAGATCTTTCAAATGAAGTACCCTCTCTCTTCAATTTTGAGGGTTTCAAGCGTCCCCTCTTATGGGGGTTGCTTGTTCACGCTTCGAATATACTTCAAAAGATGAAGAAATTTTTACAATCACAAGGGGATAAGAAAAATACAGGATAAATCGTATCAGATGAAACACCTTGTATTTTAATCATGGGAAAATAAATAACCCCATGGCGGCATGGTGATCTGAGGTTTTAATAATAATTGAATTTCGCACGAAAAAACTTATATAGTCCGTTCACGAAAGGTTGAACCGTCGGTTGGCCATGGAAATTTGGCATATTCCACTGTGTATATTAAAATTTTAGGTTATGTTCTTTATTTTCTTGTCAGATTGATACGCAATGTTGTCAATATAACATAGAGTTCTATGATAACTTGAAAGCTCGTCGGGCCAGGCCGGGTACATTCGGCAACGTTGACTTTATTTTACGTTATGAGAGTAAATACTGCCAACTTCAGATGAATAATAAACAAACGCCTACTATGCGCTCAAACTTTCGTGAACGGATTATAGAATCTTGATTAGCTTCTATGAAAACTGCTTCGGGTTATACCACGTCCTTCTAAAGACAGGTTTAGAAGGCCGTGGTTATACTCACCAATGGTCTGGTTATTTTTCATCGAATAGTTGTACAAGCATTGGTAATCTGTCGTATCTATCGATGGGCATTTAGCAGCTGGAGGCTCATCCTTTTTGGATATCGAATTATTTCCATTATCTCGGAAGCAGGATCTTTCTGTTTGTTCCATAGACGAATAAGCGGTTTTTTCATGTTGTGTATTGTATGCGGGATTGAAACTCATATTAGTACTCTGCGTTCGAACATTACTGTTGGAAGTCGGTGAGGATATTGGAACACATTTATGAGAGCGTTGACTCACTTTATACCGGAACCATTTTCCACAAACTTTGCAATCATAGGGCATGACACCCGTATGTATTCTGCGATGAACTAAATATGACACTCGTTGGCGAAAACATTTTCCTGAAATAATATCATAAATGAATGTATATATTTCAAGAAAATATTAGATAAGAAAAAATTGTGGTCGCTTGGAACTAGTCTGTTTTAACCTAATGCAACTAGGTTTTTCCTTGGAATGTAGCCTCTTTCGCACATTGAATGAGAGTAGCGACCTCCTAGAAGTAAAGGGTTTTCCAATAAGAGGTATTATTATGAATAGCCCGTTATTTCGGTAGATGTCACCGTGTCACGTTTGAAGCTGTCATTTTTTGACATTTGACAAGTGGAAAAGAAACTACGCCATAAATAAAAATGGAACGATACACGCTTCAAGAACGCATTGAAATTATTGAAAAATGTGATAATTTGGCAGAGACGGTTCCTAAAACTCGAACATTTTTTGATCGTCGTGAAGCACCTTGTCAGACCGCAATAAAGAAATTGGTGGAAAAATTCGAGTTGTTGGGACAATTTAGTGATGTGAAGAATAAAACCCGTGCACGTCGCTCAAGAGCTGCCGAGAATATTGCTGCAACAGTTATGGAGAATGGATTCCGCTATCGAGAGATGATTAATGATTTTTTACGGCCGAAATTGGATAGTATTGATCTGGACAACGTTTACTTTCAACAAGACGGCGCTATAGCTATACCAATTGATCTTTTGCGGGAAAAGCCTCCGGACCGTGTTATCTCTCGAAGAAGTGATCACAATTGGCCACCGAGATCTTGTGATTTAACTCCTTGCGACTTCTTCCTTTGGGGCCACGTGAAAGAGAAGTTCTACGCCAATAGCCCAGCGTCGATTCAAGACCTCAAAGATGGAATTCGTTAGGCTATCGAAGACATAGGGCAGCCACTTTGCGGTTTGGTTATGGAAAATTTCATTAGAAGGATATGGTCCTGTAAGCGTTGTCGTCGTGATCATTTGCCTGACGTTTCCACTATTAACGACATAGCTTCTTCTCTATAATGAAATAAACATCCGATCATTTATATTGAAAAATGGCATTTTTCTTAGAATATCAAAATAACATTTCTTATTGGAAAACCCTTTAGTCACACATAATCTTGCTATGAGACGTGAATTCCAAAAAAATTACAACGTGACATTTTCAAGTCACGATCAATGAAATAACGACGAAATAGTGCTTATGCCCGTCAGTATTTCAAGAGAAAAACTTAGCCATAAAGAAAGGTACAAGATGCAACTACTGGGAAAAAAGGATTTTTATATCATCTGACTGTACGGTCAGTAAGGCAGCCCCAGAGAGCTTAACCCGATACGGATCGAAGCTAGTCTAGGAATGAAAACTATTAGCGTTTTCCATTGGGTGCACTAGTTCTCCCAATGGAAAACTCTATACAGGTTTGGAAATTCACATCGAAAGACACGATATACAATGCATCAGACAGAGAATTCTGCAGGCAAGTTGAGCAGATGTATATTCGAAAGTTTCTGTTACTGACTGAATCCATCAGCTGTCTTATATTGCACTAATGTAGTCTTGTATCTCTTATCGTTAGGAAAGGCTTAAATCAGGCAGTATGGTAGGTAACCGCAAGTACATGAATCTAGTAACAGGGGCAGCCTGACAAATTAAATAATTCGATGCGCGTACTGTAGGTTCCCTACAGGTCAACCTTGTATAGGTACCTGGTCGTACTGGAGTGCAGGGCAAGTAAATGGCAGATCAACTAGTAGAACAGGGAGGTACAGCCCCTTTCATTAGGCCAGGGGGTCGATTCTTGAATTATGTCGTATTCGCGATTCGACAATTGTCGCCGACCAACTTCCCTGCTAAGTTGGTCGACATTTGTCGACCAACTCAGCAGGAAAGTTGGTCGACAATTGTCGAATCGCGAATACGACATTATTCAAGAATCACCCCCCAGAGCCTTCACAGCCAGTAATCAAACGTTGACAGTTAAGGAATGGGAACAGAAGAAGAGGATTGGATGCTGGCAAATGGCCGAAGACCAAAAATAGGCGAAATCATTCCTCTCTTACTCATCGAGCTAGAAAGAAGTCCTCTCACTCAGTAAACTGGAGCTGAAGAGAATTAGGTCGAACAAAAAAATCTTTATAATACAGGGTCTATAATGATTGCAACAGCGCAGTTGGCTTTGGATTATTTTCTTTTTGCCGCTTCCTATGCAAACCACAGAATTCTTTGATCATGCTATGCTCTGATTGGTTAGAGATTGGTATTCTGTAATCCAAAGCCAACTGCGCTGTTACAATCATTTATAAAGACCCTCTACTATATTTCACCCAGGGTTCATCTATGAACCCTGTTTCACCAAAGTAAGTAAATCTTTAGCCCCTCCTACTTCAAAGAACATTCGGTAGTTGTCGTTCAATTTCGCACGCGGCCGGAATGTGCCGGAGGTTTATTGGACTATATATAGATAGATTCCTACTCAGCCGCGTTCACGAAAGAGAGGTCATAGGCCATAGCAATAGGAGGAGCATATTATATGTTCTGTGGAAGGGGCTAAGAGGTGTCCTTCACTTCATACTCTCCTGAAATAGACTGTAAGATCAGGGCCTATTGCACCAAATACTTTGCAACTTTCACTTTTCAAATGAATTATGCTGCACGAAACTCATTCATAATTGAAAAGTGTAATCGGAAAAGTCAAGTACTAAGTGAAAAACACATCGCTGAAGTTAAATGTTGGGAGAAATGTTGTGCAACATAGTTAATTTTCACTTTTGAAATTTGTCAGAAAGCAAAATGCAAAGTATGTTGGTGCAATAGGCCCTAGATATCATTAACTTAAAAAAGAGTGGGTATGTAGATAGACTCACCGCAAGTTTCGCAGCTAAACGGTCTTTCTCCCGAGTGAATACGAGCGTGATTTTGCAAAGTTGATAATTCCTTAAAAGATCTACCACATTCGTTGCAGGTATGAGGTTTTTCTGAAGAATGATAAAGCATGTGCTTATGGTAAGACTGTTGAAAAGTAAATGATTTGTTACATTGAGCGCAGGTGTATGGCATTTCACCTGAAAATAAGTTGTTTGAAGGATTACATTCCATGTAACGTAATACAAAAACAAGGAAGAGAATAACTGCCATTTCACAATGGTGTTAATGGTAATAATGATCATGTTCATTTTGAGCTGGTAAAACATCGGTTTAGGCATGTAAGATGGCGGGGATTTGTTGACAACGGAATGACGCATGCGCAGAGAGTGCCAAACGTCCTTTTGGTTGCCAGATTGTGCAAAAGCCATATCTTTGAAATCGAATGTTGACATAACCTGATTAAAAATAATTTTAAATTGAAATATAATCAAGCCACATTTTGAAATATAATGTATAATTGTTTATACATTTTATTATTCACATAGGTGAAAGAGAAATTAATAAATGTTATCTTTTCAATTTGAATTTTCAGGATATATTCACTATATGGAAAGAGATAAAACAATTTCAATTGATTTATTTTAGAATTGCTTAGTTCGAAGTTCTAAGGAAGGAAAGCACTCAGCAAGTAAAACCTACATTCACGCAACTATTTAAAAAAATTATAAATAATCAGATTTCTGTACAGGGTATCCCATTTTGGGCACTTTTACGGGATATCTCCGTTATTTTTAACGTTAGCGGGATGCGGTTTTCGCGACAGTGTGCTTTTTTTATGAAACTAAAGACGGCGCAATCAGTTTTTGCATAGCCCTCTTAGTTTTTGCTATACAGGGCTGAAACGAAAAGTATCACTTTTAATCACCTCCCGTATCTCAGTTGTGCTTGAACTTGGAGAAATGGTTGAAACGTATTCCTATAGATTTTTTCCGTAGAATCCAGTGGCGTAGTCAGTTTTTCAATTAAACTTTCCGTTTTTGAGTTATTGAGCAAACATATGTTTTTTTAAATTGGACACCCTGTATATTATTTTTATTCTTATTAAGCACAATCTCAGCTTTTCAAAAACATATTATTTTATGCATTTATTTTCAAAACCAAGCTCAGAATTCAAGATTTTGTAATTCAATTGTCAATAACTAATCAGTAGGCTCTATGACTGTTTATTAAAAACAAAAAAAAATTACAAAGCTTTGTCGGTTGGTTTAAAAGTTTACAGTTCTCTCAGTTTTTATTATTTATTATATTATATTAATGATTCAGTTTTAAGTTTTTCTCATTACGGCTGCTTACGAAAATTACGAGAAATATGACATGCTTGTTTGTGATCTAGATATTATGTTAACATTATTTTCGATTTCTAACGAAATCGTGACATTTATTTTTTGTTTTTAATAAACAGTCATAGCCTACTACTTAGTTATTGACAATTGAATTACAAAATCTTGAATTCTGAGCTTGGTTTTGAAAATAAATGCATAAAATAATATGTTTTTGAAAAGCTGAGATTGTGCTTAATAAGAATAAAAAATAATATACAGGGTGTCCAATTTAAAAAAACATATGTTTGCTCAATAACTCAAAAACGGAAAGTTTAATTGAAAAACTGACTACGCCACTGGATTCTACGGAAAAAAATCTATAGGTATACGTTTCAACCATTTCTCCAAGTTCAAGTACAACTGAGATACGGGGGTGATTAAAAAGTGATACATTTCATTTCAGCCCTGTATAGCAAAAACTAAAAGGGCTATGCAAAAACTGATTGCGCCATCTTTAGTTTCATAAAAAAGTAGCACACTATCGCGAAAACCGCATCCCGCTAACGTTAAAAATAACGGAGATATCCCGTAAAAGTGCCCAAAATGGGATACCCTGTACAAGTTGAAGCAAGCTATTTCACTAGAATTGACTTAGTAAAAAGTAATTTGAATTGAACCTCGATGCAACAAATCGGGAAGGAATTCAATCGATTCTTCAAGTTCAAATACAAGAATAATCGTCGTACCTGGCAACGTTGCTGCCACTTGGCAGACCGCCGCCATCTTACATGCCTAAACCGATGGATTACAGCGAAGTGTATTTAGGCGTTAACATCGTAGTAACATTAACATTACCATCATTGTGAAGTGGCAGTAAATCCATCTAGGTACCACTTTCGCCAAGACCAACCAGCCAGCCAAACATACAATGTTTTGAACTTTTGGCTCTCTTCAGTACAGAGTAGAGAACTCTGAAAATATCCTTGGCAATCACAGTGAAACTTTCCCATTTCCGCATAATGCGGTTAATTGAGTTATTATTTTATTAAATTTAATTAAACATGAACTTCGATTATTATATTATATTTCAATATTATATATTTCTATCTTTATATTTACAATAAATACAATTTCTTATAAATTCCAATACAAATAAAAAGAATAATTAAGTTCATTTCTAATTCAATTCCTCATACCCAGTAGCATTATGCATCTTTAAAATCAATTCTGTCCTGTATTACACTGTACCAATTTAGTTGTTGAATAAGTTTACTAATTTTGGAAAAACAAGGCTTCTGAAAACACTTGGAGGTAAGTAATTTTTAGGTCTTATCAAATGAGCCACTTTATCCTTAACATCAGACCAATTCAAATCTCCTCTTAGGTGCATCAATCTCAACAACTGTTCATCGCTAATATCTGGATACTTCTCAACTACTCTATGGAGTTCGAAAGATAGCATATCATCGTCACTTTTCAAAACCTCCACAAGAACTAGGATGGCTTCAAATGGATCATCACCACTCATATCCTTACATAAACCATTTAATAGGTTTTTCAATTGGCCTACTTCTTTTGAAACTTGATTGGCAGCATTGGAACAATCCGTATAGGTTTTGAAAGATACTCTTTTACTCAGAAGAGAAGTTAGATATTTTTCGACATATCTTCGTCTAACCTGATACACAACATAATCAAAATTTTTTTGTGCAAGCCCACTGTAATCTTGGAAGTAGTCTTCTGTAGTCCAACAAATGGTATCAACAGCTACAGAAGATCCAAGCCAATTGGAAGTGAATAGATCGGAAAAATATTTTTCTAAATCTACAAACAATTCTTCCAACAGATATATTCCAGCTTGATTCCGGACTTCCAGAAATACTGTTCTCAACTTTTTAAATTTTTCTTGCGCTGTATCTTTACCATCTTCTTCAATCTCTGTTAGGCCCATCAGATATTGTTTTCTAACCTTGAACTGAGATCAGCAAGTTGCAAACAGTTGTTAACAATTGAAATCATATACAACGTGAAAAATGGTACCTGCTTTCTGTCGTTGAAATATGTATTTTTGAATTCTAATATTTCTTCTCTATATGAATTTCCATATCGTATAACATGATCAATACTACGCTTTAAAGCATCATAGGTGAGTTCATCGCTCACAGTTTTAGTAACTTGCAGGTTTTGATCTATCATTTGAAATATTATAATTGGACCAGTTCCTGTTGTGTGTGAAACTTGTGGCTCGGTAGAAGAGAACCATTCTTGTTTCTCGGACTTCAAAGTATTTTTCATCCATTCAGCATAGTTCTTTTCCATATTAGAGAGATATTCTGTTTGCAGTTGATTCATAACTTCTTTTGGAAGAAGCGGACTTTCTTTTCCAGCTGTGACGTAAACTGCATCAAATCAGGATGGCTGAGGAGCTCATCGGAAAAATAAGTTTTGTATACCCATGAAAGAACAGTTACATATTTGCCTTCAAGACCATTCTGTATGATTTCTTGCAAATGATCTGATAAACAGTGGTGGTACATTCTGATATATTCCTGAATTATATTGTATCGAGGAGGAAAACATGGAACGCAAAGAGTTTTGACTACTCTCAAATCTTCAAGAATGAGTTGACGAATCAATTCTAAATGAGTTATGAGCCAATTTTTATTATCTGATCTTTCATCAACTTGAGTTCCCTCTATTCTTGTTGCAACTGATTTTTTTAATACTTCGAAGGCCATTTTTTTCCATCTCTTTGGGCGGCCTGGAGCTACAAATCCATATTGTTTTCTTGCTTTAGGGCTTCTTCGTCAGATTTCTCTTCTCTTTCTATTATTCTCAAGGCAGTCACTATGACTGTTGGTTCTTTTCTCACTGTATTCAAGGTTCTAGATAATACAAGACGTAACTGTTTCTCAAGTAATACTGATAATTCTTCCACTTCAGAAAAATATGCCTTTAACATTGATTTATCATGAGGAGATTGATTTGGAAGTTTATGAAGTTCATAAAGCAAATCATCTCGTGAATTCTCGAGATCTCTCAAACATTGGTGAGTGTGAAGAAGTTTGCCCTCATTTATCCATTGCTTGGTTTTTTCTACACTCTCAGGAACAGTAAAAATATGTTTCAATTCTCTCTGGCTGTTACATATTGAGAGTGTTTCATGTTTTCATCCCGAACTATGCTTAATTTTGATACAAGCTAGGTACTTTATCGAATAGCTCTGCCATTTTGCACAAATCCTCATCTATTTCAGCTACTTTCAATTGTCCTTCCTTCAGTTTCTCCAAACCTATATGAACTCCATCCAGTTGCTGTTGGATAGTCGACTTCAACTGAGCCTCAACAGATCCTTTCTGACGGATAATTTTTCTCTTTATTTGATCAACCTTTTCCAGTTGCCATGTTTCTTTATAATCGTTGATACATGTTTTTGGCTGACTCCCTTGCTTCAGCTTCGATAACTTTCATGTTTAGAGAAGCCATTTCAATTAATACTCTTTCTACGCCCCCTTTCTATACAGTTTGTATTATTTAACCAGAAAAACTGTGGATCTGACTAGTCCAGCAACATTCGAACCATAGCTTCCGAAAACTCAACTTAAGTAAGAATTAATATTTAGACTCTTATAACTTTAAAATTAAAATTGATAAAGTGAACTCACTGAACTCATTGTTTATTTTCTCAATAAATTTATTAATCATTTCAACAGCTGATAGTTGTCAAATGCATAGGACATAGAACATAAAATAAATTCTTCTGTGATCAAATGATCAAAGCATAGAAATAAGAGAATTATCTAGGGTTATGTAACTATTCCCACAGAAATAAGCTTTCTTCTTTATTCATCTGTGCTGGGTTCTGAACAAATATCAATTATCGTTCCGAAATTATTCCGTTAGAATTTTTTCTTATAAAATGCATAATATCTGGAAAGAATGAAGTGTAGTTAGGCGTCTGGCCAAGCTACCAAAAATTTTTCATCATTTTCATTGAAAACATATGCAGTTTTAGTTTTAAATCATCTTGTATACATGCATTAGTACAGGAGTCTCAGAGGAAGAAGTTTACTTATTCCTCTGAGATACAAGAGGAATAAGTAAACTTCTTCCTCTGAGACAGGAGTCATTTGCTGAATTTCATGAGGAGCGCTGCGGCCTAAAGGTTTCCGAATAAGTATGACATCAGCAAAGTTTCGGCGAGGTCAGTACCTAGATGGACGACCGCTCTTGTGAATAAATGATAATAAAGCATCATTAAAAGGAGATTCTTACCTGTGTGTAGTCGTTTATGTTTCTTGAGAAAATACTTCGTTGTGAACATTTTACAACAAATATCACATTCCCACTGCTTACTATCGCCATTCTTATTTGCTTCTTTGGAAGTGTCCGAATTTGACTTCTTTTCGTTATTTGATTTAGCAAAACCAAAATGAGCTACTCGTAAATGTACAATAAGACTGCCTCTCATCTTGAACTTCTTACTGCATAAATGGCAGTGAAAATTATAATTTCCTGTTTCCTTGTCGGGATTAGTTTGATGCAACAATTTCTGATGTAAATCAAGAATAGTGTGATCCGTGAATGTGAAATCACAAATATCACAATTTATGACATCAGATCTCTCATTAATCTGTTGAAATCATTCTTTTGGAAGTCGTTGGCTCCAAGTAAATCGACATTTTCTCTATTTAAAGTTTCCTTTTCCTTGATACCTTCTGTAAGCAGGTTTTCTGTCTTGTCTATGTTGATACTAACATGACTAAACAAATGGATAGTCAGTTTATCTAACCCATAACAGATTCATTGCAAACTGGACAAACAAGCTGGGTCGTAGCCACATTGATCAAAGTAGCACGCAAAGAATGCACATTTTCGAAATGGGGAATTTTACACAGGGGACAAGGTAATAATGCTGTATCAACCTCCATTATGAAGGCACGATTCGACTTTCGATATGAGATGAATATTACCAGTTCCGTGTATCAGTCTATTTTTAAAATTTCAACAACACACGTCTTATTTCAAACTTGGCGGTCTTCCAAAATTTCTTCTGTGCTCTTACACTTATTAATTTGGGTGGTTTATATTATATTTTTTCGTTAGTTGTTGATATTCACATAATTTAGATGAAATCACAATAATTCATCAAGTGCAAATTTCAAATGATACTCTACAATCAAATATTATTTGGGTATTCATCATTAATATTCTGTGCATTTCTCCATAAGTAATATGCCTACTGAAAGAAAGAGGGCACTCTATATGTTTTAAAAATATACACCGATTCTACATACCTCTTTAAGGATGCATATGAAACATATAATATGATTCAAGTACAAAGTAATTTATGAATTTGTTTTCATAGCCATTGTACGATTTATGAAAATGTATTGATCCGTAAATGCTTTGATTTCTTAACAACAGAATCCTGTAATTTTCATGAATTCGTTGGCGCCCTCTAGGATGAAATTATACAATTATGCCACCATTTCCATGGAAACGCTGTTTGAAAATACAACCCTTCGATTTTCGAAGGAATGAATCACTTGCCATAAATATTTCTTAAGTTCTCAAGATGATGCAGCCTGATTTTCTTAAAGATATTCTAAGGAAGTTAGGATGGAATGACGGATTTCAAATACCAGTTGCGAATGATGAAAATAAAGCCCTTGAGGAACAAGTCGCAAGACTGACTTTAGCGAGGTTGAAGGCTAAAAGCGAATTTGAGCTCGCTTCACAAAGCACGATGCCCTAGAGAGGCATTTCAAATTGTTTCTCAAGAAAGTGACCAAGTAGAGGTAGTACCTGAAATTGAAGACTCAAATTTGGAAATACAAATAACTATGCGAACGAGAATAATAGTTGAAGGTTCAATAATTACATTTTCATGTTTCAGAAACTGATATCTGCTCATAAAACAGCAGCTTGACAACGAAAATCACTATCTGCGAATTGCGACAGCAGAAAAAGCCCGTTTGATTCATGACATTCGAGAAAATGGCAAAAACGCGAAAAGAAATCAGGAAAAAAACGAGGAGAAAAAAGGGGAAGTAAAAAGAAGCATGGAAAAAATAGACAAAATAAAGAAGAAACCTTTTGGGACGAGGAAGCGCTGAAGGCTTGGGAGGAATCCTTGAAAAAGAGAGATGATGATAATAATCTCTTGAAGAAATTCTCCAAGCAAGACGAGAAAAAATTTCTGGAACTCGAAGCAAAAAGAGCTAGTCTTCAATTAGAATACATGCAGAGACAAAAAACTGTTGCAAAATGGTGAATGATCTCATCAATTATGAATCTGTTTTGGAAAGAAACAGGTGAAAATATTTTTGCAATTTTCGAAAAAAATCAGAAATTCATGGTTTTATAATAATCCAGTCGAATTGTGATTTTAGCAGGAAAGTTTTGGGTAGTTTTGATTTCTGTCATTTTTTATGTTTTTTGGTGTGAATCCGAATTTGAGGTTTGCTAACAAAATTTCGTGACGGAACATAGAAGTAAATACAAAAAAAGAATAAAAATCTCATTCTTGGTCAGTTTTTCGCTATAAGTAGGAAACTATCAACTTTTCGTGAAAAACAATTCTATACAAAATGAAAGTACATAAATTTCCTACAAATTCTACCACCACATCTTGTTCTGCGACAACCCGTCCTGGCTCAAATTAAGATTGAAAATGAGGTATTTTCTATGACTCAATGAATGAAAAAAATTAAATCTATGGTTCCGATAATGCGATCCTCTTGAAATTTGTATGAACATTCAGTATATCAGTTTCGATTCACAAAAAAACTTCCTCGAATCAGATATCTTGTTTTCTTGTTATGGAAATACATATAAAGATTCTTCTTTTCAATATTCCAATTTAATTTTCTCTGGTTCTGTTCACACTATGGTCACACAATTTTGCATAAGGCTTATTATGAGCATCTTGCATTTGGCCGCAACTTCTATTTCGATTGGTTTCGGTTTGTCTGAGATATTGAGGAACAAAAATTTGAGTGGCTATGTTTTATGATACGAAAAAAGGAATTCAAAAATTTCGTTCTCAATATCTCAGACAAAACGAAACTCATCGAAATTAAATGTTGCGGCCATATACAAAATGGTCATAATCTCATAATAAGCTTCATGCAAAATTATGTGACCATAGTGTGAACAGAACCATAGAAAATTTAATTGGATTATTGAAAAGAAGAATCTTCATATTTCCATAACAAGATATCCGATTCAAGTAAAAATTTTTTGTGAATCGAGATTGATATACTGAATGTTCATGCAAAATTTTAAGAGGATCACATCATCGGAACCATATAATTAATTTTTTTCATTTATTGAATAATAGAAATACCTCATTTTCAACTTCAATTTGAGCCAGAACAGGTTGGCGCAAACAAGCTTTGGTAGTACAATTTGTAGGAAATTTTATTTACTTTCATTTTGTATTGGAAGATTTTTCAAGAAAAGTTGATAGTGTCCGAGAAATAAGCAAAAAACTGACCAAGAATGAGATTTTTCATCTTTTTTTTCTATTTTTTTTCTGTTTCGTCGCGAAATTTTGTTAGCAAATCTCAGATTCGGATAAGCACCTCATAAAACATAAAAAAAGGCGGATATGAAAACTACCCCAAAACTTTCCCGCTAGGGGTTCTTTTAAGCACGAATATATTGTACACTACTGGAAAAATTAAGGGATCAAAAATAAACTCAAATTTTTCGGCAATTTTCGACATGCCGTAACTTTAAGAGGAATGGTCGTACAAGGAATTTTAAAAAAGGAAATTGCAGCTCCAAGTGTCTAGTTTTGGATTAGAACTTCGAAAATTTTGAGTTTCAGTGGTTTTCGAGTAATGACAGAAATATCAGCAACAGAAAAAGTATCAAAATTTTACCACTTTTTTTTCTTGTCTACGAGCGTGAAATTTTTATTTTTGCATAATCGTTATAATGATAGGATACTTTGTTAATTGAGCTTTGATTTATTTTTTCATTGACCTCAATACGTCCACTTCTCGCCGAGATATCGGTCTTCAAATGGAAAAGGATCCATGTTTTATCGTTATTAAATTGTTTGAGAGAGCCGTTATTGAAAACAGGGGTGGCAACACCCGTTATAAATTAAAAAAATTTTATTTGTTAGTTTATTTATTTTTCTTATTTTGAACTTTATGTACTTTCTGCAATTAAAATGTGGAAAAAGCTCGAGAAAATTCTTTTTTGCCTTTTTTGAAGATTATGAGCTTCTCAGAGCAAAAAACGTGATCCTTATTTTTTCAAAAAATTCAATCGAGTTAAACAAAAAACGGCTCGCTGGATTGAGTTGGACTCTTCGTAAGGATTTTATCAACATATTGAACTGTGAAAGTCACACTTAACATTTTGGTTTCCTCAACATTTTCGATCCAGCGGTAGATTTTCCAAGAAACCACCAAAAGCCCTTTTTTGTTAAATTTTTATATTGATGCGACATGAGGGAAAAAAATTTCTATGAAAGCAATGGTTGTTCATTAATCGGAGTTCATTTAAGGTCTTGAAACCCTCCTTCAATTTTCTGTGCGATCATTGGTTGCTGAGAAATCGATAATCAAAAGACAAATGGATCCTTTTCCATTTGAAGACCGCTATCTCGGCGAGAAAGTGGACGTATTTAGGTCAATGAAAAAATAAATTGAAGCTGAATTAACAAAGTATCCCATCATTATAACGATTATGCAAAAATAAAATTTCCACGTTCGTAGACAAGAAAAAAAGTGGTAAAATTTCGAGAATTTTTTGTTGCTGATTTTTCTATCATTACTCGAAAAACACTGAAACTTAAAATTTTTGAAGTTCTAATCCTAAAACTAGACACTTGGAGCTACAATTTCCTTTTTTAAATTCCTTGTAGGACCATTCCTCTCAAAGTTACGGCATGTTGAAAATGGCCGAAAAAATTGGATTTTTTTTTTGATCCTTTAATTTTTTCCAGTAGTGTATTATAAATAACCTGAAAACCACATTTTTATTCATTTTAAAGGTAAAACCATCCAAACACAAATAGCTGAAAGGATTCCCTAGTCGGACAATGGAAGGAAACAGTGAAAATCCTTCACCAAAGAGATGACGCCATTTCTGCGCAACAAGATAAGTTATTAGATATTATAGAAACTAATAGAGAAGAGAAGGAATCGCTGAAAAACGAAGAGAACTTATTCACATAGAAAGAAGAATAATAATGGAAATGAGAGAGAAAACGAAGATTTGAACGCGCAGTATTCTGATTTCAAAGAGATTTGGATAAAAGTTCTTCAGAATGTTCTTTTCTTGAATAGTGAGGTGAGATATTCATGGTGAATCCACATATAGTCCGTTCACGAAAGGTTGAGCGCATAGTAGGCGTTTGTTTATTTATCTGAAGTTGGCAGTATTTG
>CM024239.1:54441959-54539929 GCA_013421045.1 Propylea japonica
ATTTGTATGATTCACTTGTTGGGCGTATGAGCACACCAACAATTATTTAGATTTCATGAAATGATTTTGTTTAAAAATTCTGCAAAGGATGATGACCAAAGAGAGAAAGTTTATTGATCAGAGGCTCACTTGGAGTTTCAGAAGTTCACAATTTTGAACCATGAATACATCTTGACCAAACAAAGGTTTAAATTATGACTTTGCATAATCGTAGGAAGCTGAATGACATGATTTTTTTATACAAAATCATAAATGGTCTAGTGACTGCGTCTGGCCTTCGGGAGTCTAATCGGTTTTAGAATGCCAGATAGAATATTAAGATCTAGAGAATTGTTTGCAGTACCCTTTCCCAGGATCAACGCCACGAAAAACTCGTTTCATCTGTAGAATGATGTCGACTTTCAATACGGAGTTCTATTGTGTTTGATTGAAGATTTTTTTAGGAGTTAAGGTTTGAAATGTAGTATTCATTTTTTCTTCTTGTATGTAGTTTTAGGATTGGGAAATTGTATATTATTATTTGTGAATCCTTTGCTGGGTATTCAACCCCGTTTTTCTCCTCAATAAGAGTTCCTAGTAAAAACTTAAATGTTTTTCAAAAATTCTTGTAAAGTCAGGGATCGGTTTTTTAGCAGGATGTTCTCCACTTTTGTAGCACTGAGTGATGCCAAGAGTCCTCATATGGACCATCCTTGATTGACTATTGTAATAACCTTAATAGATCATCTGGATCGAAATATAGTTATTCCACAAACAAAACCGAGTAAAAAAAATGAATCAATGAAATGAAATGATTCTAGAAATCATTTTTTTCATTATAATAACACTTCTTGAGTAATATATTTCAACGTCTTTTTTTATTGTAAAAATATTCTGAGATTTCGTATAGATATTGGTGGTATTTTGTTTGTCTCGAGAATTTTCAGCTCAGATCAAGTTTTCCTCATGACTTATACAAAAATATTCTTGACTACAATAACACTGTTTTCATAAACAATTAACGAACGATTCAGATGTCTAGTCGATGTGACTGTACCTACAATGTTCAATTTTCTACAAGTAAAGGTAAAAATGCCTGTATTTAAGAATCAAAACAGCAATCTATTCTATATAGATAGCTTCGATTTCCTTCCATGTAACGTTTGCCTTTAAACATATTCACTCAATACTATTGAATGTCTTGTACAACATGTTTATACCAGATATCTTGATGATACACGATACAGGATGTTTCACGAATGTTTAGACCTTTATGAAAACCATTCCAATTTTTTTTCTATTTTGCATTTATTTTTATCTTTTATAACTATAGTCAACGAAAGAACAAAACATATCCAAAATATATTTTCTCTTGATTATTCTCATTCATGCCAAGTGCTTAGAATTACTTAAAAGTACCGTGATTCACCATTTTGCAACATGACCAGATCACCTCCTTTAACATATTTGGTATGTGCTTTTATGAAAAAACAAAAAAAACTATAATACGATGATTATTGAATACCAGATGTGAGTTTTGTTGATAAAAAGTCAATCCTCTTAATAACACAACTAGGAACTCATTTGTGTCTACGAAGTGAATCATAGTTTATTAGGCGTAAATGGTATGTGGTAGTGTAAGTTTACCAGAAGATAAGATAATACAATAGTAATATACGAGTCAATATTGATATTATTCCAGGGAATATTCATAGATAATAAAATTTCGAAAGGGTGAATATCTATAACTGTAACGTTACTACTTCATCCACGACATATTCATTAAATTACTTAAATTTCACCTATTAATTTGTTTTTACGTTTTTATAATGACAGTTCCCAATGAGTAAATGATTTTCGTCCACCTCAATTAGAAAGATTCTAACTTCTGATTGTATTGGATGCTATATTTCAATGCTTCATTAGTAATAATTGTATGGGAACTTTATGATTTGTGAATTGTATAATTAATTCAGAATTGTCATTATTTCCAAGATTAAATATAAGATAATATCATATTGCATTCAACCAACGTATAATGGATACATTGAATTAAAGTGATGGATAAATCATTTACATATGCGTTATACTCTGGCATCTATGGTCCCAGGAAATATGTGATATTGAAGCTGATGAGTCAAACCACAGCGTGCGAAATGCGGCATTATCAATAGGTTCATATAATTAGGTTATATGTCCGAACAGTCAGAACTGCCGTAGTTACAGAATGTCGCATTCGCATTCGCATTCGTAATATTTGAGTTGAAAACCTATCAAAGCTATTGTAAAATATCACTCAATAAGATCACGGTATAGTCTTAGTGAAAGAGTTTTCCTTTTCATTTTTCAACGATGACATGATATAGAACTTTGCCATAAGATTTAATTGCTATTTGAATGCTTCTTTCATTACTTTCACTGTCGGAATTTGTGAAATGTTTGAGTAAACTGAACTACAGCTTCAGGCTAGATTATTTCAATCGATCTCTTCTTATATCATTTTTATCATTATTCCGAAATTGAATTAGATATTAGGATGAAATACTACTAATTAAATCTATGGAAAATGATAACCCTTCAGGATGTCCTGTAGCGGTCTCAGAGGGACAAAAGATTCAAAAAATCATCACTTGGAAGGCCAGACTTGGTTTAAAAACACCTCCCTGGTCAAAGAGCATGAATCAAGTATTTTGTTACTGAATATTGAAGGTATTTATTCGACTAGTTTCAAGTTTCAATTCAATAAACCCGAGACAGTTTTTTTGTAGTGATATTTTTCCCTGAGCTCTGGTAACAGTATGATACCCGGTTTTGCACTAACCTTAGCTAAATAATTTTCTTTATTTGATGTTAATATTATTCATATTTATAATAATTAATATATTATAATTTAATGCTTCAATGAATCAAATTGAAACGTCTCCTACATCAACAAAAAACTGAATTATGAACAGGGTACATAAAATTGTAGCCGATTGTTTTTGCATTTCAGTGGAGAGAGGGTAGATAAGTATAAATATAACGTGATTTAAACTCCAATCAATAGGAATAATGTATATTAAGTAGATGATAACAAAATTCTCATTTTGGCAAACTACAATGAAAATGGTAACACTATTATCTTCTCGAATTCGAATAACAAATTATGCCAGATATTTATTTACGTAGGTTAGGTGCAGTCCCTGACGTCGACGGTACTGAACAAACTATCCAATTTCGACAAACGCCAGCTTCAATTTTGTTGGGGTTAATTTTCTCCTAGTGTCTCCGGTACGGTAAAGTTTTGCATACAGGGTAGTAATCCAGGGAAAGTTTAACTTATGGTAGAATCAATGTTTAAGGAGAAGTACTTCTTCTCAAACAATGGTAGAATATCATTAGGGTGAAGAAGAAGGGGGGTTTAAAACAATTAAGGCAGAAAATCCTTGTTCGTATGAATGTTGTTGCGAACACCATAAAGTAAAATTGCTGGTCTATACCACAACAAAGTAAATAGGACTCCACAGGATCTCTTTCAATTCTTTCATTTTGGAATTCAATAATGATTTCTTTCTGGATTCTTTCAGTACCTACCTAACTACATCAGCGTCTACACTGAAAGGGTTATTTTTATTAGATTTCAGTTATGGAATATATCTATATATATATATATATATATCTGTTCCTTTCTCCTTCCTAATCCATTTCCATCCATAGCAGGAGTTATTAGATTTTATATTATATTCTTTCAAGTTGTTTCAATAACTTGTTCATGTAAAATGATTGTTATTCTTGAGCTACGATTGAGGGTTGGCAGGAAGACATCGCTTCGCGATATGCCCACCCATTGCATATTGTATCAATGAATTGTAAAAACGTCAGCAGCAATAAAGAGTTCAAATAATAATATATAAGCTATGGAAATCAACGATTGAACTCATCAGCCAAAACTGTGATGTTTTGATATTTTCTTGTGTATTTTTTGCTTGCTTACTTTTTGTCATCCGTATAAGCAGAATAAATATTTAATAGTTTTTTGTAACAATGACTGAAATTTGTGAATCAAAGTGCGTAAATCATCGTCGAAAAGGAATTTAATGGCAAACATTTTCCTAAATGTTTTTTTGGGAATCTTCAGATGCATATTCAATTCAATCTAGCATGTAAAAATATCAAAAAAATGGGACAAATTCATCTAACGACACTGGTTATTGAAATGTTCCAAGAAAATTCATGAAAAAAAGTTCTTCATGGTCAGAGTCCATTTTAGTACTTTTGAGCGCTCGTTCTACAGTGTTTCCCAATAAGGTTGTAGAACTTTGTAAGTTTTGGCGGCCATATTTGTTTATCAATTTTGACGTTCGAAGTGTCATTTTATTCAGAAAGGTTCAAAGTTTTACCATGAAAAGTTTCACGTCTCACACAACGTTTGGAAATCGTCCAAATTTATTACGCAATTCGCGTTCGCCGGTGGCCACGCGAAGAGAGTTTCATTTCTGGCTGAACGGCTTCGTTAACAAGCAGAATTGCCGATATTGGAGCGATTCTAATCCACAAGTGGTGCAAGAAAGACCTTTGCATCCACAAAAGATCACAGTTTTTGGCGTGTGATTGTGGAGTGGTGCATCATCATCGGGCCGTATTTTTTCCGAAATTACGCCGGACAAGCCGATACTGTGAACGGCCAGCGCTATAGCGACTTGCTGCGTGAATTTCTCTTCCCGAAATTTGATAAATTGGTGACGACGATCTGTATTTCCAACAGGACGGCGCCCCCCCACACATTTCGAACGACAAACATGACTTTATTGCGCGATAAGTTCGGCGACTCATTAATTTCGAGAAACGGCCCCATCGCCTGGCCGCCAAGATCGTGTGATTTAACGCCCTTGGACTTTTTTTATGGGGATATGTGAAATCACAAAGTGTACAGCAACTCTCCAGCGACAATTCAAGACCTTGAGGAGAACATTACGAGGTGTATCGAGGCCATACCACAGGAAATGCTAGGCCGAGTCATGGAAAATTGGGTCAAACGAATTAAGGTCTGCAAACGAGCTCGTGGAGGCCATTTGAACGATATCTTATTTAAATCATAAACTTATACACCATATCTTTCGAATAAATGTTTGAGAACCAAAATCGGTTAATTTGTTGTTGTTTTATTCAATTTCAAAGTTCTATCAAGCTTATTGGAGACACTGTACTTAAACAAAGGCTATACCTACTGTTTTGCCAATTGTCTATAATTATCGAATTTTGAGCCGAAATGGTAAAAATTGGTCAAATTCAATTCTATCCGTGGGCCTTCCTTAAGCAGGATAATTTTCGGAGGAATTTTTGTAGAGAATTGATATTTTTAGGGTGAATTCGGTCCTAAATGCCACGGTTAAGTTCGTTAACTAGCCAAATCGTAAAGGGTGTTCCATAAAATATGGCCATTCGAAATGTTTGTCTCAGACAAAACAAAACCATTCGAAATGAAATTTCGCGACCATATAAAAGATGGTCCTAATGAGCTTCGTGCAAAATATCCTGGCGTTAGTGCTAACAGAGCCATAGAAAATTCAATTGGAATATTGAAAGAAGAATCTTTATATTTCCACAACAAGGTATCGGATTCGAGTGGAATTCATTTAGTAGCAGTAGCGCCTCGTGGGTGAAAAAAGAGGTGAAGAGCAAACACGCAGAAAAATCTAGAATAACATCTTTTTTTAAAGCTCACCTATTTTTTGTATATCAGGTCCAACCTTCGGTCCTTTAAACTAGCAAATTTGTCAGTAATGTCTTCATAAAATGGTTGTTTGTTGTTTAGTTGAATGAAAAGTTCTTTTTGAATGGAAATATTGGCCAAAGAGGAAAGCCCTTGTTGAGATACAGAATTTCTTAAATAATCAATTGTATTCCGAAAACCAAGATGATTTGAAATTATATTATATGAATTGCCATTTTCATTTCTTTTCTTGTAGAAATTTTCAAGTTAACAGTAGGCCGACCTTCATTTAAGATGCCCTTTTTGTCTTCGTCTTTCCAACGATGAAACGGAGTTTCTATTAAACTGCACACAATGTCATTAATGGGGTTCATTTTAAATATCGAAGCCGAAACACTTGAAGTAAACAACGGTCAGACGTTCTCACTGGAGCGACACAGTTAGAGGCGACGCGCGGACAGTAAAACAACAACCGACGAACGTAACAGGTGCAGACTGCAGAGGGTTTCTGGAGCTCTTCACTACAGCGAGAAAACGTAATAGAAAGCCCCGGTGACGTCACCCGTTACCATAGCAACGCAGTCTGCTTGAGCGATCGAGGTGCAAGTTCCGTGACAAACCTCTTCACTCGATGCGGCAAGCGACAAGATATTTATAATGAGTTTCGTGATTCGATAATAATCTCGATAATAAACGTCTCCTGAGTTCTGACATGGAGCTAATGAAACGATTTAATTATTGTATAAATAGTGAATAATAATTATCATCCTCAATGAACATTTTAGGTGACCCTGACCCTAGGAATTTTTAGGTGAAGAGCCACTTCACTTCCTTCACCTGAAAAGCCGCCACTGTTTAGTAGATGAAGATTGCTACACTAATGTTATCTTAATCTTTGCCACAAAGATTTCTTTCTTCTAATAAGTTTCAGTGACTGCTCATTTATCCAAGGCTTCAATGGATTACTTTTCTTCAATATAACCTGGGTGTTGGAGGTCACAATTGTAGAAAGTTTGCTCTTGAAGGTCGTCCATTGCTCTTCAATAGAATCGTGAGGAGAAAGCAGGGTCCAATCAAGTCTAGCCAATTCTTAGGGAGAATAAGTATCGCCCAACAACTTTTATATGTGATTTGAAGTTTTGGAATGAGACTGACTTTATTGAATGTTTTATAACAAAATTTTTGAAGAGAGGAATACCATCTGCTCATCTTAATTTAGAAGATTGTCTTGTTGACCCGCCTATAAATTGAGAAATTTTTGTTTGAAATACATTCTTATTTTGCACAAGACATACACTTGACATAATATGGAATTTATATGTTTTTTCTGATCGAATCAATATTGAGCCATATCGCCTTAGTTACCATATGTCATAACACACTCATATTTCCCAAGGGAAATACGAAACGTCAAGTCATATTGTCCCAAGGGAAATATGAAACGTCAAGTCATATTTCACTGAAAATAGTATGATATGCAGCCTTATACATCAGAAAAAAGTCATTTGGAGCTTCTATCAAAACTTTCTTAATCTGTTCCGGAACAACACTGCTAATTTTTTTGGGAACGGATCCTTTATTCTTGTTCTTAACATACTTCCACTTTGTCGAATACCTAATTTGACATTCGTTTTTCCTTCAATGTAGCATGGATCTTAACATAGATAATGTTGGCCATAACGTGTTTGGTGAATATTCCTGCAACAGGAATTGAAAAGAAAGAATCAGAGCAACATACTAGATCTTCAAATATGCTAGTAAAATATTTTCGCTGACACACCGTCCACCAAACTTTTCTTTTCCACTCCTGAAAGCCTTCATACTCTTTACTATAGCAGCTTTAGATTTGGCCTGAATCAAAAATTCACGGCTTTCGCCGCTTGAGTTTTCGACGTAGTTCGACATTATTTCAATAATTCTATTTCTGACAAGACGTTGAAAAAACCCAGTCAACCATGATTCTCATAACACGGCTCATAGCAACGTTAAAAATCCAATTAAATAAAAAATTCACAATATAATATTAATTTTTCCATTTTAAGAACGATACTGTTTCGATCAGAATAAAACTATTGATTACAACACGAGAAATATGAATACATTTTCCCACGGTTGCCTATACAACTAATAAGTAACTAGGACACCTCGGGTAATATACTATTCACATTTCCCTAGTTGTAATAATGCTATTCTTTGTTCCAGTAGAGTTTTGACATTACTTGTATTGTTTCTGAATGCTTTTTTCCGGTTGCCCATGATAATTGCACATTAGAATAATAGAAATTGAACATTAAAATGGGTTATTAATGTTCAAATTCGTACACATTACACTCACCTTATTTTGAGGCAATTGAGGCCGACCTAAAAATACTTTTTCGGTTCCAAAACAAAAATAAGCTCATACTTACATGCCTTCACCATCCTAAGCAAACGGTTCTAGTCCTCACCCCAGTCGACCCAGTTACAGATATCTGAATTAAATCTACAACAGCGTCCCCCCAGCCATTTCCGCTCCAAGTATTGGCATAACCATCAAAATGTTTCGTTCGAGAACCGTCGACTTTATCTGCCTTAATCCAGCCGATTGTCACTGGGGGTCCTAATTTGAGTTTCGACGAACGAGTTACCGGCCGGCCGCCATTATCGGAGGCAATGATGCGAAACGAGGCAATGAAAACGCACGGAACAATTTCGTTTTATGACGGACACAATCAAATTTCGACAGGAAATGTACGTTTAATCGATATGTCGCAAATTCTCCGCTGAATTCGAGCGCGCTCATATTGCAACCTGTTCGAAATTCGCACCTATATGGACCAAAAACTATGGACAGTTTATTGGTATACCTACTCGGTTACTCGTGATTATTTCGATCATGCGAGAAGATAAATTCGTCGACGAGAGTTTTTGCAAATTAGCCAGAGAACGAATGGAGATCAAAAAGTTCGTGGAATGAAATGGTTTTGAATGAAATGGAACAATAAAGCTCGGTCCACATTTCAGTGACGTGACGTACCGTAGACTGACATTCAGAGATAAAATACACCGCGCACTAAAATTAACGCACATTATGGAAACCACAAATTTATTCAACAACTGAAGGTGTTCTCAATGATAATCATTTTTATCAGAATAATGCATGCATATGTTATCCATTTTCAACATTTTTCTTCAATACAGATGTTTTTTTCCAGAAGGATTAAAAAAAATGAGATTATCAGATTTTGAATTTATTGGCTCCATTCTGAAATCAGTTGTTCTCGATCAATTCTAGCGATCAATAGTTTTTCTTTCGTTTGATTTTCTACACTCGATCTCTATGCAACGCGAAACACGCAATTTGACCCAAGAGGAATGTGCCCAATAGGTAGTTTGGCGAGAAGAAGGGTGCACATACACAAGAATTGCGGAAAGGTTTGGAGTTTCCCATACAAGTGTGTCCAGAATTTTGCAGTGATTCAGGAAGATAGGTATGAATGTCCGAAGACCAGGACAGGGTAGACCATGGGTACAACTGCCATTCAAGAACGTTACTTGAGAGTTTCTCCGTTGAGACACGACGGTTTGCAACCGCTTTATCCCCTTACAATACCAAGAAAGCCATCAACTTCTGGCTAACTCCAACACTTTGAATTTTTTTTGCTAATGTCCTCTTTTCTTCCCGTTCCTGGACTCTTGTTTGAACTCAGGCTCCAAGTATTGAACCAACGTTTCAACTGGCTTTTCTGAGCTGAAGTCGATTAGGTACTCAAAAGAACTATGCCACTAAGCCACTTATAGATCATTGATTTACTAGGGCACTGTTCCCCAATAAACCGTTTCCTTTTCATACAAATAGTTCGATTGTTCCTTTCTTGCTTGCTGAGGACTTTTATCACAGAATTGTATTAAATTTTCTCCACTGTTTCAGTTTTTTTCGAATTCAATTGTTTAGTACGCCAAAAAATCTTCAACTGGTAGCAGCCACCATTCAATCTTGGGTCAACAATTAGCAGTGCAACGCTCAATGTGGAGTAAGATAATGAAGCATATACTGAACTCAACTGAATCTTCTATCCCACACAAGCTCATTAGCTTCAGATGTTTTTTTTTCGTATTAGTGATGTATTGATCGTTTAAAAGGTTTTCAAATTGAACTCCTTTGATCTATCTCGCTTGTAGATATATTTTCACAATATAAACCATAATTTTTCAAGCATTGTTTTAATTACCTGATCGAACCTACTTATATCGGGTGTCCCAAGGTGAGTGACCTATTAGACTATTATGGAAACTATTGATGGTAAATATTTCCAATTTTTTGGATAAATAGGCCATGTAAGGTACATTTTAAAAATAATTCCACAAACGTGTGGCATAACTCTTCAACGCATTTGTGGATTTTCATGGAATTTGAACAATTTACTCTAGGAAAATGGCCGATATTAACTTCAACAATATAATAAGCATATATTTCGAATACTGATCCGTACTCCCCAAGATACCCTCCAATTTTACAGAAAGTTTGTCCAATCACTCGTGAAACACCCTCTAGACTAGTTATTGTAGCAGATAGTGGAAAGTGCCACGAGAGGTCCAATCTCTACTACATATTAATCCGAGTCAATAAAGGCATCCTGTTTACGCTTGTCCGAACATGTGGAATTCCAAATCCTCATTTACGGAAGGTGCGAAATCACACTGTACACGTACCTACAGGATAATAAATACACACGTTTCCAAATACCCATTGGATCTCTACCGTAGGATCCTGTTCATAAATCCGTTGCGTTTTCTCTGACACGTATCTATATCCCACAGAATAGGGGGCGCTACATATTACACGAAATGCCTATTTAATTACGCATGCATGTACTTAGTTAATATGTAAATTGAGCAACCACACATGGGTTTATCAGATCAGCTTGACTTCGACGCGCATCCGGTGTTACAACAGCACTCTGTTATTTTGGCCTTGTTAGCAAAATGAACCTTCTATATGCTCAAACTCGATTCAGAACATAATTAAGTACAAATGAAGATAACTGGATGAATGCAATGGGGTTTTAGTTTCACGGACAAACAGTGGGAAGTTTTAATTTTATATATGGTTTAAATTTTTCTCTCGGTATCGTTGTTTGGGTGGATTTCGAGAGCTCGGTTTTCGCTGCGGAGTATAAAAAGTGAGGAATGTAATTTAAGAGATTCTCTTTTCCGGAGCGACATATAACAATAGATATATGGAATTAACATTAACATCCTCGGAACATGAATTTGTCTACAACATTTCTTTTATATCGAATATATATGAAGTGTATTTCAATGTTGCTATTAAAAAAGGAATTTTATCACAGCATTGTATTCGATTTTCTCCACTGTTCCAGTTTTTTATGCCACACATTTTGTATACTGATTCGGACTCCTTAAGTTACTCTGTACTCGAAATGACAGTTTGTCCAATTATTCGTAAAACACAAAGTATACAAGCTACGTAAATTTTGACCTCAAAATGCAGAAGATGTTGAATATTACGACGTATTATTTAGTAGATATAGCAAATATACCAGTTTTCAACCGTTCTCAAAACTTTCGAATAATTAGAAGCTGACTTCGATAGGAAATTTTATTTGATTATTATATAGCTATTATATCATATAAGGGCCATTTTCATCACATTACTATAAATAGAGGTATTGGTCGACACTTAGTAGAGGTACATACAAATGCAGGAATAAATGCATATTTTGAAAATCTGATTTTCGAGATACATTTTGAGGAGTTGTGGGATTAAAATGGGTGTTTGGAAACGTGTGTATTTATTTTCCTGTACGTGTGCAGTTGTGGCACGTAATTAAATGTTGTAATATTATTTGGACTATTTTCATATTTTTTCAGTAATTAACGTTTCGGTCAGCATTCACCAGCTGTCGTCAGGAAAACACTTGAAACTTGCGGCCTTCAGAAAAGCAACATTCGTAACTCTTCGAAAATTTTCCTAATTTTTCACAGTTCTCAGAATTGAAGAGTTTTATTGTTTCAATTGTCGAACATTTTTTTGAGCTGGATCTTTTAAGACTGCTCTCAGCTCTTCTGACATAGAAGAGAGATGGAACAGTAGATCTGGAAAATCAAAATGACCTTGTTCAGTGGAGATTCGTGCAGTATCGAAGATTGGTTTACGACTTATTGGTATAAGAAAGTGCTCTCAGAAGCATAGGTATATGCAAATACCATTACCCCCTGAATTCTCATTTTATTTGCATAATCTGACTCACACATTGCGTTTCAACCAGCTCACCTCGAAGTACAACATTTTAACAGTTTCGAAGTCGAACTGCTGACCTTTCCGAAAATAATGATTTGCCAAAGCTTTTTTATTTTCTGTTTCTGGTATTTCTTGTCTGATAGGGGAAAGTCGGGGAATCCCGGCCAGCGGGGTAATACCGGCCAGGCGGTTTCTCGCATGGAGGTAAAGGAATTCGAGGGGGAACGTTTGACAAGTGTAACGTAAACAAAACAACACAAAACAAAGAAAAGACACACCAATATGGGCGACTTCGAACTTATTAATTGATTTCATTATTTGTGCCTCATTTCTTGTTAATTTTCTATACTGTGAGTAGCAGAAAGATTTTCAGTGTTAGTTAAGAAAGGTTTCTATTCAGTGAATTGGTGCTCTGATGAATCCAAAAAAAAATCCCGCCACAAGTTGCCCATACAAATATGGCCGATTTATGTGACACTTTTGCATCAAGGGAAATATATAGGATATGCTCCCTTCCATTCCCTTACCTCGATGGTTTCTCGTATTTTTGCAACCACAGAACTTGTCTATGTAGGTTGCATATTAGAAGCCAATGAAAATATTCATATTTGTTTGGAATATTTAATGTGGAGTTCCGCCATTTTGTGAGTAAAGAAAGTTTTCTGTTCTATTGATTCTACGGATAAGATATCTTCAAATGGTTGTATTTCAATGTGTTTATTCTATTAACTTTTAGTTTTGTGCCTTTTTTATAATTGAGAACGGGAAATTCTATTTATATTTATGATTTCGATATATTTCTATTGAAATCGTCATTACTGTTTTCCTTCTAACCTCAATGAGAAATGTTTGACAAACGAAACAAAATGGCTTACATATGGGGTAATACCGGCTAGCCTAAGAATTTTCGAAAAATTCAAGAAAATAGACCATTTACATAAAATGAATAGGTTTATATTAGTTTTTTATAGATACCACGTAATTGTAGATAGATACCTACACAACAAACAAACCATCTTGGACTAAGGAACAGTCAGAAGCTGCACTAAATGGCAAAATGGGTTATCTAATAAGAGAAGGCGGCTACAACATTCACATTGTTTTTTCACAGAAAAATCTCTGTTCCATCATGTTCTGATAATAATACAACAGAACCTCAAAAAGTAATGTAAATAACATTCTGATTCTGTAAGTTTGACTTCCATGTCTTTTGACGAAGCATTAAAATTAAATAATCTAAAAAGAATACAAAATACTAAAAACGCGAGAAGCAATGTTTTTGATGCAAACATTGCAATTTCAAAACCAAGAAAAAAAGATCAGCACACTTGAATAATTATGAGGGAGTTAGAGAAAATGAAGAAATAGTGGGGGAAAACGATTATTTCGACAAGGATGTTAATGGAGATATTTGTGTGTAGTGGAGAATTTGGAAAGAATGGAGTTTGGACTGTTATTTATGACCAATGAACAATCAAAGCCTGTTCCAATACAACAAAGGAAAATAAATTTATATGCGATTTTTATTAGTGGTGATGGCCGCTATTACCCCATTTGTGCGGGAAATCCCAGCCATCGCAGCCTTCTATTTGTGATTTTTTTCAATTCGAATACTTGCTTCATGAAGTTTTTCAGAACTCAAGTGTGTCAAGCTTATTGTCCTTTCCATTAATTTCCTATTCGGTCCCTTACGACACTTCGACCATGATTTTATTATCAAATATCCTTAAGCGGCAGCGATTCCCCCACTTCACCCTACCCTGTGAATTGCGAGACTTGCCGAAAATGTTATGACGGCTAAAATATTCTTTCATTGATTAACATCAATAAATACCGCATCTAATAATCAATCGTCCATATTTGAGCCGCATAAGCAGTAATTAACGCCAAATTAGATTTCTCATACTTGAAATCGTTCGAATTGAATCAGCGCCGGATCGCCAACCATTTCCGATCGCTCAAAAACGACTCTTGAATCATCAATCGAGCCGCTAGTTGAACTTTTCCTCTCATCTATGCCGCCCTCGCCTCAAACCCTATAACTCCAGGAAACGGATTTCCAGCCACATTGACGTCCTAATGAACTCAATCGTTATTCCATATTAACCGCAATCGACGCTACGATTGGAAGTTCAAGTGACAGCAGTAAGGAAAGGGGGCCTCCAATTTACGTATTAGCATACAGATGAAAACCGGGCCTCATTTCCGCCTCTCTAGCTGGCAGGGAGGCCCCGAGCTTTTCATCCTGCTCATTTTCATCGGTTTCCTCGCCAATAAAATGCTCAAAAGTCCTCTAACACCGGTTATGAGATTATCGGAACGCGATTGCGTTTTAGAACTCTTATCTGTTCGGCAGTTATGTTTTATTCAGCCTTAAAGGCTACAGAGAGGGCTCGGTGTGGATGTAGGGTTGGGTTGAATTGGATATATGGAATATAACGGGTGTCCGCCGAGAAGGTACACTTTGTAATGCCGCCATTTTCATAAACATTTTTTTGTTTATTTTAATGTCTACAATGACCATACAATAATTTAACCCATCAAAATTACATGGGGTGTCTTCAGAATATTGTTTAGCATAGCTAGATTTTTAAAGTATGTACATTATTTAGTTAATATTACTAGAATAAAATATACACAGTCAAATGAATATTAATTGTTTAAGACAATGGACATTTTCACATATTTGACAAACTATTCAATATATAGGGTTTGTAAAGTATTCTTCCAGTTCGTAGTATACTCTCTGCATCAACTTTTCCTTCAGATCCTTCCTGAGTCTCTTCGTTTTTAAGATTTTGTATTCATCGGATAATATGTTGTAAATCTTTAATGCCAGGTAGTTTACGCTAAACTGCGTCGTTTTAAGCTTGTGGTGAGGTATGATGAGGCTGTTTGTATTCCTGGTGTTGTATGTATGAAGGAGAGAGTCTTTATGGTCATGGACATAGATGATACACGCAACTATAAAAAGTGATTTCGTGAACACCTGTAAAGCTAGAATCAACGCATTACCGACAAAATCCCGAACATCCAGGTTCTACCCCTGGATGTTCATGACTGACACTGCAGGGCAGGCTGCCAAGATCCAGAAATATTAAACCACATTTCAAAAATATGTCACAGAAACTATGGTACTAGAATTAAAAGACATAAAGCCATCTCAACCTACCAGGCCATAAATTTAGACAACCAGGGATTCCGTGTCGAAGAAGAACCACGACTTGTGACCACCGCCGGTCTTCGAAAACCAGACATTGTGGACACTCTTGGAAAAACCACAATCGTCATCGATGCCCAGATAGTCGGAGAACAGGCAGACCTGAAAAAGGAAAACAAAAGAAAGATCGATTACTATAAGACGAATTAATAACAGCAGCACAATAAAAAAAACCTACTAATCCGAAAATGTACTCACCATGCTGCAACACTTTCCTGGAGAGGCATCTGGTGCAAGACTTCAGCCGAAGACCTGCTGAGACATGGGGTTATCAAGAAGAATGAGTTGAAGCTACTTTCCTTTAGCTAGGGCACTCATCGGATGCGTGGCGACCTGGAACAGATTCAACAAAACAACATCAGTGGAGCATGCGGGAAGGAGAGGTCGGACAGAGATAGAGTAGGGTAGTATATTGTATAAGTATCATTGTATATACCGTTAGTGTATTATATATAATGTATATAGCTGACTAATATTTTTACCTACCTAAGTGAGTTGTTGCAATGTAGTTACCTCAAGCGAGCTGTTGCAAAGCCAAATCTATTATGTTAAATAATGTGATGTTGTTTATTTAAGAGAAAATTATGAATAAATGATTACTAGTGCGTATATTTTCTTGCCTGGATAATTCTCTACAACTATCTGAGTTTTTGGCACTGCATAAAATTCGCACAGCACGCTTCTGCTTCATAAAGGTTCTCACCCTACCAGGCATTTCTCCCCAGGCTAATACTCCATACGAGATGGCTGAATGGAAAAATCCAATGTACGCCGTCTTTGAAGACTGTTTGCCCGCCATCTGCATTATCCTTCTAGGAATGAAAATACTTTTTGAAAGCTGTGCGCTTAGTTCCTCTATGTGGTATGAGAATTTTAGGTCTGACTGCAGTTGAAAGCCAAGGAACTTCAGTTGTGTGACTTCATAAGATCTAGACGAGAAATCCAAATCAACTTGTTTTCGCCAAACCAGTGTTGAGCTTCTTCTAATGTTCTTTTTGCCCCATCCTCCAGTTCTTGTTAGTTTTCAACAACATCCAGGAAGCTAGTATCATCCATGAACATTACCATGTGTCCTCGATTTACGTTTGCTGGCAAGTCATTGACATACCAAGAAGAGTATCGGTCCTATAATCGATCCTATAATCGCATTCCACAGGTGACCAGCTCCCAGTTGGAATCTTCTTCTCCAACCTGTTGTGTAGATAGCTTCGCACCAAATCTGATGTCACTCATCTTATTCCGTAGAATTTCAATTTCTTAAGGAGAAGCTGATGGTCAACACTATCAAAGGCTTTACTGAGGTCACACGATGACAGCTTACATTTCTTCCCCTCGTCTAAGGCCTTTGCTATTTTATCAAGAATATCTGCCATCAGTTTTGTGTAATCCGAACTTACCTCGATGAAAATAATCGTCATCTACAAAATGCAAGGAGCCAACTTTCATTTCCAAGTTTCAGTTGCCACTTGCACGACTTTTCGTCGATCCATCAACACTTGGTCAATTTATTCCTCGATTTCTCTTCTACTCAAACAAGAAATTTATCCCTAGCTTGAGGAAAAGCATGGAAATGTATTTTATTTGGAATTCTTTTTTCTCAGGAAGAACACTGAGAAACTGGACAATAGCGATTTGAATAAATTATACTTAGAAAATTAACAAAATGCAAAATGAAAGAATCATGTCAATATTAAAAGCTACTGAAACCTTCACCAGAGGGCGTATCGGTTAGCTTGATTTGCCTATAGATCTGGCTTTTCACATAACCCCAAAGAAAATAGTTCAACGGTGTCAAATCACATAGGTAATCTAGGTGGCCAATTGACATCACAGTTTAGGGAGGTTATTAATCCAGGTGAATTTTGTCTCATTAAATGATAAAATGACTTCGGTTCCTGTGTAGTTTGAACCTTATATGTTTTCAGAGCTAAATCCTTGTATAAAATAGGATATATTGTGGACCCTCTTGTTGTTAACGTCGTCTTATGGTCATTTCAGAGTCTTCAGCTATACTTTCACGAACCATAGGGTTTCTCATAGCCGTAAAATATTATTGCGGATCCTGTGAAAAAGTAAAGAAAAGTGCAGAAGATTTTGGAGAGCAATGTTCAACTATCGGTTTCCAACAAAAAAATAAATGAAATAACGCCGGTTTCTGAGATTTCACAACGCAAGATATGGAGGCTCAATAGCTCATAAGGTTGTAGTGAACAAAACTTCTTCGGATTGACACATGAAAGGACCCCGCACATTTTGTATGGGAATTGGCTCCCGGTGGATTTGGCTAAAAATTTGATATGATGTTCTACTAATCCTTCTGATCAGATGTCTCCACAGTCACGAAGCTGAAAATGCATAGTTCTAGGAGTTTTTAGCGATTTTTTGTATCCATTATGGCCTACGTATTACCGTTCACACAGAAATGTTTGAAAATATTTCGAATTGACAGAATCTGCTTTCAATAATCACGAAATATTCTCAAACATTTCTGTGTGAACGTTAATACGTAAGCCATAATGGATACAAAAAATCGCTAAAAACTCCTAGAAGTATGCATTTTTCAGCTTCGTGAAGGCCTGGTTTCGCTTGTGCAGCCGCTGCATGCAGCTGCAGCTGAAAGTAGCCGTTGCAGCTCTAAAATACACTGCTTCTTCGGAACTAGGAAGAAGTGGTTTCGCTTGAGCCACGATCGCAGCAGCAGCTGCAACGTCCCGACTGCCGACTGCTCGGGGTACCAGTCTGTGCGACGTCCCTGCAGCATACGTTGGGTGAAAAATGAATGTTCAGAGTGTAGATCGATTTTCGCGGGACGAGGAAATGATGCTAATAGAATTTGTGTCTATGAATAGAAGCATATATGATGCTTCTCACCAAGGGCGTAGCCAGGAATTAATTTCGGGGGGGGGGTTTTGACATTTTGGCAATTGACTTTGTAGGTGCCGGGAATTGTGAGGGTCGCTTTCTGTAGCAAGTATTTGTTGTTTTTAAGAATTCAATAATACTTTTCCTACTTCGGAAACAATATTCAACATAGATATTCCTGGTTAGGTTAGGTAAACCTATTTTTCAAATATGCTTCAAAATTTAATTTTTATTCACTCAAACAAAAACTTAAAAAACAATATTTTTTTCCCAAACAATACTTACAAGATGAAATCCATATGAAATTAGTGTGGATGTGTGCTTTCATTGAAACTAAATAGAGTTTTTTTAATGTTTTACTCCGAAATAGTACCAACAACATATGAATAGATATTAAAAATGAAGCAGTGAGAAAACACAAACAATATTTTTTATGGTGAATTCCTTCAGTTAAAGTCTATCCGTCTTTTTTTTAGCAAATTGGTCAACCACTTCATTTTCATCAATTTTCACACTATAACAAATATTCATAAGCGCCAACCCATTCAATCTAGTTTCGCTAGAAGAATTGCGCAGGTAATTTTCAATTCTCCTCAAGCTGGAAAAAACTTCTTTCTGGAGTAGCAGTAGATACTGGAATCGTAGTTAAATTTTGTAGTAGGATCTAGATGTTCGGATACATATTCTGATTGCACTCATCTAAGCATTCTAATGCCGATTTTGAAATGGAGTTCATTGACATTTTCCATATTTCAAATTCTGCTTTAATTACGTTTTCATTTTTTTCCGGGAGTAGTGAAGAATACATCGATAATGCGTCTTATATTAATATTCTCTGTTAAAATTCTGGGGTAGCAGACCAGATAAGGCTGATATTGATTTTCGGTGTTTAGAAAATCTATCAGTTAATTGTCGGATAGTATGTTCTAGAAATGGAATGAAACTTTAATATCATCCATATTGCTGATATGAATTGATAATTTTAACTAAATTTTCGGAGATAACTTGGTTTGAGTGCAAAATGAAAGATTATTTTTGCAACAAAAATAACTCTGAAACATTTCGGGGGGGGTTTGAACCCCCAGAACTCCCCCCTGGCTACGCCCTTGCTTCTCACAATGATTATAAAAATAATTTCATAAAGGATAATATATGGCAAAAGATCGCCTCGAAAATGGAGGGAAAAACAGGTAAAACGCTTTTTATTTTTGATATTTTTTAATTTTAATTCAGTATGAGAATACGAAACATTTTTTTTATAATTTAATATACAAAATTTCGAACCGTTCTTACGTTTTTGTTACCATTATTTCTTGCCAAGCAATTTGACCCTCAGAAACAAAATATTCTTTGAATTATCTCGAACTAAGAAACCATCTGCATTAGTAAAGCCTCCTATTTCACTCTGCTCTTCTTCCAAAATATGGAGCGCAAGTACATACTCCATGACTGTCGAATTCTCACTGCGACTGCCGATAGTTTGGTTCGGCTGCATGCAGCGGCTGCACAAGCGAAACCACTCCGACGTAGCAGCGGATGCAAGCAGCGGCTGCTTGCAGCTGCTGCATGCCTACCGAAACCAGGCCTTGACTGTAGAGACATTTGATCAGAAGGATTAGTAGAACATCATATCAAATTTTCAGCCAAATCCACCGGGAGCCAATTCTCATACAAAATGTGCGGGGTCCTTTGTGAAGTTAACTATAGCATACCATAGTTAACTTCACAAATTTCTTCGCCGAGTAAGGCCTGGTTTCGCTTGTGCAGCCGCTGCATGCAGCTGCAGCTGAAAGTAGCCGTTGCAGCTCTGAAATACACTGCTTCTTCGGAACTAGGAAGAAGTGGTTTCGCTTGAGCCACGATTGCAGCAGCAGCTGCAACGTCCCGACTGCCGACTGCTCGGGGTACCAGTCTGTGCGACGTCCCTGCAGCATACGTTGGGTGAAAAATGAATGTTAATAGAATTAGTGTCTATGAATAGAAGCATATATGATGCTTCTCACAATGATTATAAACATAATTTCATAACGGATAATATATGGCAAAGGATCGCCTCGAAAATGGAGGGAAAAACAGGTAAAATGCTTTTTATTTTTGATATTTTTAATTTTAATTCAGTATGAGAATACGAAACATTTTTTTTATAATTTAATATACAAAATTTCGAACCGTTCTTACGTTTTTGTTACCATTATTTCTTGCCAAGCAATTTGACCCTCAGAAACAAAATACTCTTTGAAATTATCTCGAACTAAGAAACCATCTGCATTAGCAGATTTTTTTCATCATCTATTAGATGCCTTGTTATGAGGTTGTTGAAGGTACCTTCCTCACTCCTGTTTTTATACATCAAATGTACAGCTCGCCTTTTTCTATTTCTCATTTTCATGTATTTCAGAATTATTTCACTCTGCTCTTCTTCCAAAATATGGAGCGCAAGTACATACTCCATGACTGTCGAATTCTCACTGCGACTGCCGATAGTTTGGATCGGCTGCATGCAGCGGCTGCACAAGCGAAACCACTCCGACGTAGCAGCGGATGCAAGCAGCGGCTGCTTGCAGCTGCTGCATGCCTACCGAAACCAGGCCTTAACTAGAACCATGTCATAGTTAACAAGACCAGGTTACCATTATCTCAGCGAGAAATCAGAGGTTAGTTTACTAGACAGAACTGACAGAACTCGTAATTTGGATCGAAGACCAAATAAATTTTTTTTAATAAAACTACGATTAATGGTTAATAACATTGAATGTGTTATAAGGGCTCACCACAACCAATTGACTGTTTCGAGTGTTTCTATTAATTCTGAACCGTAAATATAAAAAAATAGGTATTAATCTGATGAAACAGGGTAATATTTCTTATTTTTAACAACTAGTAACAACAGTTATAATAACATAAACTATCCACAAATGTCAATTGCTGAAAATGAAATGAAACACAGACTTCACTGATCTTACTACTAGTCCGGTCAATTTAGACAATTGAAATAAAGAAAATTCCGACAAAGCCAAATTTTTGTAGAGACCTTAGGTTTACCACAAGGAATAAAGTCTCGAAAGTCCCCATCAGTCCCATGCGAGCTTCGGGACTTATTCGGGGTCAAAGGTCAAAATTTTAGGTTTTTTGGATTTTTCTCGAAAACGGTAAGTTTTATCGAAAAAGTACCTCAGAGCAAAGTTGTAGATCTTAAAATTCTCTATAAAAATGGTTTCCATGATTTTTTCTCTAAGACCCACTATTTCCCAGATATTGCGCTTGTAAGAATCATGTTCTACATAGTATGCACACATATGCCACGTATATACATATTTAGGTACTCAAGCAAGCAAAAATGCCTACTCGTCATTTTTTTGCAAACATTAATAATAAATCTCGTTTTATTTCTATGTTGAGTAACAAATTAACAGCTGAAAATATTGCCGTGAAACAAGCTCCTAATGACGCCGATGTCCTCATAATTGAAACAGCAATAGAACAATTTAATGCAAGAAATACAGCTATTGTAGTGGGTGAAGATATTGATTTATTAGTACCTACTACTCACTGCAAGGACTCCATCTGATAAAATTATTTACTTTTTAAAACCTGGAAGGCGCAGCAACGGAAAGAAATATATTCTTCAAACAGTTTATCGGCTTATCCGAAATGCCAAACTTTATTTTATTTTTACATGCGATAACCGGATGCGATACTACGTCAGCAATGTTTAGAAGGGGCAAAAATTCAGTATTAAAATTATTTGAAAAAAATGATTTGATTGACTGCGCAAAAGTATTCACAGAAATTAATTCTTCACCTCAAATACTAATTACTAAAGGAATTCGGTTTCTTCTTGCGGTTTATGGAGCTCCAAAAAAAATTGATTGCATAGATAAGTACAGATATTTAACATTCGTAAAAATACACGAAACAAAAAGCAAGTACAGCTATCTTGTCTTCCTCCAACATCGGCATCTGCTACTCAACATTTGTTTCGAGTATACTATCAAGTTCAGACATGGCAAGGCAATGAACTGAACCCTGAAGACTGGGGTTGGAAATTGATAAATAATACTTTGGAACCGATTCGAACTTTACTGCCCCCTGCTCCAGAAAAACTTCTTAACACTATTTTTTGCAATTGCAAGAAAGGTTGTAGTGCCAAATGTGGCTGTAAAAAAGTAGGATTGCAGTGTTCTCCAGCGTGTACCAATTGCCAAGGTGTCTCTTACTACTATACGTTACTACGAAGTTAACAATGACATCATGAAGTTAACTAACTACACGGGTGTAGTAAGCTCGAGGAAAATCCCTTTTAATTTATGGTTGAAATCAATGTACAGGGTGTCCAGAAAGGGTATCGGGTATTTGTTTTCGCGCCATATTCAGAACGGGACGTCTGAAAGGAGCGAGAAGGGGTTCGTAGCGTCCGCCATTTTGTGGAGTTTTAGTCACGATGGAACAATACTCGGAACGCATCCCGCATTTTGCGTATGAGCGTATAATCGTAATGGTGGTTCAATAGTGACTGCTCAACGTCTCTATCGTGCGGAATATCTACACGCCACGCGACAAATGACGATAGCATTAGGAAATGGATCAGGATGTTCGAGAATACAGATGCGACAATTAAAATTCAAAACTCTGGTCGACCTCGTTTACTTCGCGATGAAGAAACAATTGAAGAAGTTGAGGCGTCGGTTCGTCAAAATCCGTCTTTATCCATCCGAAAGCGAAGCCAAGTGTTGAACATCTGAAAATCGTCTTTACTTTCGATTGTAGAGAAAGACTTACATCTAAAAACCTATTAAATTCAATTGATTCAAGAATTGAAGGATGCGGACTATGCTAATCGACTGATTTTCCGAACGAAATGCTGCAGCCATTCAACAAGTCATTTCGCGAAGGGGTAACATCAACTGGCCTCCCAGAAACCCCGACCTTAGGCCGTTTGACTATTTTGCATAGGGATACCTTAAAAGTAAGTTTTGTCAAAATAATCCGACGAATCGAAACCAGATGAAGCAAAAAATCAGGTCAGAAATGGCAGCAATATCAATATAGCCATGTGTCAACGTGTTATCGCCAATCTTCGTTCCCGTTTAGAAGAGTGCCAGCAACGCAACGGTCATCATTTGGATAACATTATCTTTTTCAAATAATTCTTCAATTCATATGTTAATAATAAACAATAAATTTCTTCATTGTTCACAAATATTTTTTGTTTTATTGAACTTACAAATACCCGATACCCTTTCTGGACACCCTGTACAACCCAAAGAATCACACTGAGTGCTCCTGATTGCTTTTTTAGCCCATGTCCTTTAAAACTCGTTCAATACTTCGTCCAGCTGCTAGAAGCATGGTAAATACAGAGGAGACATTCACAAGACGATTACCTAGAATATTCTGGAATATTTCTACGAATTATGTTCATTAGGAGTTAGGAAATCAGTTGTGATCACATTAGAACTAATTTTATTACATAAATGACATAAGAGCTGAGCAATTCCAATCCTAAGTCCATCACATAACCCCTAAATTCTTATCACAAATCTCTCCTGTTCGCTACAATAAATTAATAACCATCAACACAACAAACTGCCATTGTTAAATCAGCAAGTCCATACGGCCAGGCACGTCCAGAACGGAAAATGACGAGAAGTCCCGCAGCAGTAATTACTCCTAGGGGAAACTTAATGGGCCTCCCGGTCCGGAAACCATAAATAATCAAGATGATTGATAAAATAGAAAGTTCGGGACCTCCAATTTTCCCCGTATTAGCATACAGATGAAAATCGCGCCTGATATCCGCGGCTTTCCTTCCAGCAACGCTCTGCCGTTTCCGAAGCTTTAACGCCAATAAAACGCTCAAGAGTCCATTAAAATTCAGTTATTAGTTGATCAACGTCAAATTGCGTTTTATCCTTTATTAAACGCTCGCAGCACGGTTGGAACATAGGCGAATATTGCTGTCAGGGAAGCATGAATCGAAAATTGAATATGGTTTATATAAAACTAGATTGTACTCGCGGTTTCGATCACCTGATTATTATCATAGCCGTCAACGTGGCATTTCGGATATATTCGTTTAATATAATACCGGATTGAATCGGGTATACAGGATGTCCCGAGATGATCCATTGCTACGTCTTGCGCGCTTATGCTATTCATTTTCTCTGCCACTGGTAATCATAGAATGTACATTGACGGACTGTCAACTTTATAACAGGTTTTTTCTATTCTATGATTTGGCAGTTTGGGTTTTACTAAGGCTCTGAAAAGGGGAGTATACCAGACAGCCATGCTGGGTCCAACCACAGACTCGAAAATTACAGAACAATTCGAATGAAATGAAATCTGTAATCGAATAAATGCTTATGCTTACCTGTCTAGTCTCCAACTTTATTGTTTTGAATAAAAAATCAATACTTTCTATTAACTATTCTTCAAAAAAAGCACGCATCTAACAATAGAGCACAATAACTGAGAAATTGACATTACCATCTGTAATTTTCGAGTCTATGGTTGGACCCAGTCAGCCTGTCTGGCATACCTAGGTATCTTTCTAGTGCTCTAGTTTTACTCGAGAGATGTCGATTTTTCAACGAAAAAAATTCAAGCACAGATGGCATAGATCAGGGCTGTCCAGACCTGATATGATCCCAGGCCAATACAAATTACTAAATAGATTGGAGGGCCGCACAAATAAAAAACATATTTTTGAAAAGGTTTAATAACGTTCAATATAGTTACTATTTAACTGTTACATTAAATTTCAGGTATTATCATTGTATATCTTTATACAATGGTATTAGTGCTTCATTAATTTATCTTTCACAATCTTTTCGATATCCATATTAATATTAGTTGTAGCCAGACGCAGTGCGTGTATGAGTGAATTATCCGATAATGAGGATTTTATAAAATTCATCGTGGAATGAGCACTTTCACAAAGATAGGTACTGCCCATCATCGAACCCATTTTTAAGCCGAGATTGGTTAATTTGAGGAAGCGATCGCCAAAGAGCTTAAAAAAATCTATTTCAGTTCTGTCCCGCGACGGAACTCACAAATACGTAGAATACAATACGTAGAATACAATACGTAGAATACGATCCCATATTTAAATTTAATTAATTTAAATAATAGTAATAATGAAATTGTTCTTCCATTCTAATATTAAAAATATACCACGGGCCGCACAAATATTCAGTGCGGCCCGCGGGCCGTGCTTTGGACAGCCTTGGCATAGAACATCAAAATGTTCGAGTTTCATCCCAAACTGCAAATGGCGGCATTGGCGGCCCTTGCCTTACTTTTTTATACGTGATAGTTAGGAAGTTCGACGTCCACGTATTATTGGTCCATGGAATCTGCTTGATTTAAGTAAATTTATTTGACTCCTTTTTCCGGCTTTTCTCTGAAGGAGAATGCATCTATCGTATATATCGTGCTATCGTGAAGAATTTTCATCTGAATCCATCGGATATTTTGTCTGGAATTTCTAAGTTTTAGTTTGCGAGATAAATAATATTTATTCTCGTTAAGTCATAATGCCTTTAATTTAAGCAAAAAAAATCTATCTAGGGATTTAATAAGGTGATTGATGGTTCTGAATTGTTGCATTGCTTGCCTTCCTTTCGTTTTACTGCACATGTTCTGTTTTTCACTTTCCATTTCCCCAGGACCGAGTTCCTACTCAGGTTAACTAATAATTATCGGCATAATGTAAATACCTGATCTTTCTCATAAGAAACGAGAAGAAGTTCTGTTAAATTTTTCTGCACATTTTCATTAATTTAAATTTCATATAGCTCCTTGGCAGATTTTTTGGCTTGGACCACATTTTTTCAACTGATTTACAAGAATTGGTTGAAGCTTGACTTTGAACTGGAATCAATCATTGGCTGAAGCTGAGTAATGTTATGCTTTTACATTTGCCTGTACCTACATTTGCTTGGAATTTTACTTTTGGTAGAGAGCTGGAAGCATACCTGAAGTCTATCGAAGCCGACTTGAGGGTATATCCCGTTATCGAGAAGATCTGGCACTACAGAAGACAAGATAGTGCATTGGAAGTGGAGCCACAATTTGAACCATTCTCTTAGGATAAGTAGTTATAATTTTGTGTAATTTTAGAGATTGTGATTGGAACGGTAAACTTAGATTTGTAGATCTTGTTCTTTTTATAATATATTGTTAAAAACCTGACTAGGAATCTCAAAATACCCTCAGGTAAAAAGTAACGTTACACCATAGAACCAATATCTCGGTTCTCAGACAAGGTAGAAAGTTCAGAAAAGAAGCATTTTAAATGGTATCGAAACTCTATCAGAATCCATCGCAAAAATTTTGGATATTACTTTGGAAGGTGTAGATGAATTAAATCAGTTATCGGCTGAGCAGTACCTATATTATTGCTTTTGGCTCAAAACATTGGAACTACCTTCGAGGAGATCGGTCAGATCAGTTATGGTTGGCTTGTGATACAATGTTGTTTATGACTCAAAACTCCAATTTTCCGAAGAATACCATAATGGAGCATAAATCGAAAATTTAATATGGTTTATATGAAACTAGATTGTACTCGCGGCACTTATTATCATAGTCGTCGACGTGGCATTTTGTATATAGGTATTCGTTTAATAATTTTCCTGATGGATTGATCGGGTAAACAGGGTGTAACTAGATGATCCATACAACCATCATCTCAGTTCTCAGACAAGGAATAAAGTTCCAACAAGAAGTAATAAATGACATCAAAACCTCGATCAGAATCCGACGTTAAAATTCTGTTTTCAATTACCACCCCTAAAAATTCAACCCTCAGGGGGAAGATATACAAAGGTATAATCTAGATATACTACACACCCCTAAAAATACAACATCCAGATATTTTTTGAAATTGTAGATGAATTTAATCAGTTATAGGCTGAACAATACAGCATAGTAGTATAACTTCAGAGGAAGAAGTAAACTATCAACATACTTACTACTTTCTCCTCTGAGAGTATGTTATTGCTTTTTGTTCAAAACTGTGTTATGGTTGAATTATTCTTTGTGAAACAACGTAGGTTATGACTCAAAAGGCTAATTTTTCCGAAGAATTCCATTTGTGACAATATAGTATCAAGGGCAGTCCATTAAAATTCAGTTATTATAGTTGATCAACGGCAAATTGCGTTTTATTCATTATTGAACGCTCGCAGCGCGGTCGTAACAAGGGCGAATATTGCACGCCGGGAAGCATGAATCGAAAATAGATTTTATTAGCGGTTTCGACCGCCTGATTATTATCATAGCCGAATATATTCGTTTCCCAAGATGATTCATACAGCCAATCTATCAGTTCTTATACAAGTTAGAAAGTTCAAACAATGAGTATTCTAAATGACATCGAAATTCTTATCAGAATCCAGCGTTAACATTCATTTTCCAATTTTCGAATTGCCCCTTAAAATACTTTCCCCGAATATTTTTTAAAAATTCCGTAGCTAAACCGGCTATAGACTGAGCAGCATAACATTACTCTTGGCTCAAAACTTCGATATAGCTTCGAGGAGATCAGTCAGAGCAGTCGACAAAAGGCTCAAGAGTCCATTAAAACTTAGTTATTAGTTGATGAACGTCAAATTGCCTTCTATCCTTTTTTAAAGGCTCTCAGGGCGGTTGTAACAAGGGCGAATATTGCACGCAGGGAAGCATGAATCGAAAATTGAATATGGTCTAAATAAAATTAGATTGTAGTCGCGGTTTCCCCCGCCTGCTAAGTATCATAATGTCGAGCTCATCGACGTGGTATTTCGAATATATTCGTTTAATAAAATACCAGATTGATTTAATCGTCTGTTTAGGATGTCCCAGGATCTTTCATCCAGCAAATATCTGTCCAAACGGTTTTACCAAGAAGTATTTTAAACGGCAACAAAAAAAAACTTTTTCAGATTCCGTCGTTGATATTTTGTTTCCAATAACCACCCATCAAAATACTACCCCCAGATATTTTTTTACAATTGCGGATGAATTAAATCGGTTATATGCTGAGCAGTATAGTGAAGTAGTATAATATTGCTTCTGGTTCGAAACCTTGGATATAGAATCAAGGAGATCGGCCAGAGCAGCTATGATTGATTTATTCTTAGTGAAACATTGTTGTTCATGACTCAAAATGCCAATTTTCGTGAGGAATTCCATAATGATACAAGTTCACCTAGAACAATATCTCAAGAGGAGTTAATAAAACGTTCAAGAGTCCACTAAAATGCTGTGATTAGTTGATCAACGTCAAATTGCGTTTTATCCTTCATTAAACGCTCGCAGGGCGGTTGGAACATGGGCGAATATTGCAGTCGGGGAAGCATGAATCGAAAATTTAATATGGCCTATATCGTGCGTTCAAAAAAATTCGTGGTCAAGTAAGCTGTGGATTCTATTTTTCCTAAGAGTCTATGAGGGGAAAAATAGAATCCACAGCTTACTCGACCACGAATTTTTTTGAACGCACGTTAAAAAACTCGATTGCAGTCGTAGTTTCGACCGCCTGCTAAGTTTCATAGCTGTCGAGCTTGCCGACGTGGCATTTCGGATATATTCGTTTAATAAAATACCGGATGGATGGAATCGGCAGTACAGGATGTCCCAAAATCTTCCATCCAGCAAATATCTGTCCAAACGGTTTTACCAAGAAGTATTTTGAACGGCAACAAAACTCTTTCAGATTCCGTCGTTGAAATTTTTTTTACAATAACCACCCATCAAAATACTACTCCCCAGATATTTTTTACAATTGCGGATGAATAAATCGGTAATATGCCGAACAGTATAGAGAAGTAGTATAATAAGGCTTCTGGTTCGAAACATTGGATATAGAATCAAGGAGATCGGTCAGAGCAGTTATGGTTGATTTATTCTTAGTGAAACAATGTTGTTTATGACTCAAAATGCTAATTTTCGTAAGAAATTCCATAATGGTACAAGTCTACCTGGAACAATATTTCAAGAGGAGTTAATAAAACGCTCAAGAGTCCACTAAAATGCTGTGATTAGTTGATCAACGTCAAATTGCGTTGTATCCTTTATTAAACGCTCGCAGAGCGGTTGGAACATGGGCAGTCGGGGAAGCATGAATCGAAAATTTAATATGGTTTATATAAAACTCGATTGTAGTCGTGGTTTCGACCGCCTGCTAAGTTCCATAGTTGAGAAGCTTGTCGACATGACATTTCGGTTTTTTAAAATATCGGATGGATTGAATCGGCTGTATAGGATGTCCCAAGATCTTCCATCCAGCAAATATCTGTCCAAACTGTTCTACCAAGAAGTATCTTAAACGGCAACAAAAAACTCTATCAGAATTCGTCATTCAAATTTGTTTCTAATAACCACCCTTATTTTTACAATTGCGGATGATTTAAATCGGTTATAAGCCTAACTGTATAGTGAGGTAGTGTAATATTACTTTTGGTTCGAAACTTTGGATATACCGATTCGGAAATTCACATCGAAAACATACGATATACAAGGCATCAGACAGAGAATTCTTCCCTCCAGTTGCACAGATGAATAGGCGAGATAATCAAGTGCGATAACTGAATGAATTCAACTGTCGTACTGCAATAATCTAGTCTTGTCTCTCTCTTATCGCAGTATGGTAGGGAACCCGCACTACACGTATAGAATTTTTAATTTGTCAGGCTGCCCGTAATACTCCATTCAAGTATTTACTCTTGCCTACCATACTCAAGAATTACGCTCCTCGATAAGAGAGAGACAAGACTAGAATAATGAAGTAAGACAACTGAATTCAGTGTGTTACAGCAAGTGATTGTCTCGACTATTCATCTGTGCAACTGGAGGGAAGAATTCTCTGTCTGATGCATTGTATATCGTATATTTCAGATGTGAATTTCCAAACCTGTAGAATCAAGGAGATCGGTCAGAGCAATTATGGTGGATTTATTCTTAGTGAAACGATGTTGTTTATGACTCCAAATGTCAGTTTTTGTGAGGAATTCCATAATGGTACAATTATTCCACTTAGAACAATATCTCAAGTGAAGTCGATAAAACGATCCAGAGTTCATTAAAATGAAGTGATTAGTTGATCAACGTCAAATTGCATTTTATCCTTTATTAAAAGCTGGCAGGGTGGTTGGAACATGGGCGAATATTGCAGTCAGGGAAGCATTAATCGAAAATTGAATATGGTTTATATAAAATTAGATTGAGGCCGCGGTTTCAACCGCCTGCTCATTATCATGGCCGTTGACGTTTTGATATATTCGTTTAATAAATTTCCGGATGGATTGAATGGGCTATACAGGATGCAAGATGGTCCATACAGCCAATATCTCGTTCTTCAGACAAGGTAAGCAATTCGAACAGGAAGTGTTAGGTATAAATAGCATCAAAACTCCACTAAAACCCGTCGTTAAAATTCTTTTTTCAATCATCGCCCATGAATATACTACCCCTAGATATTACTTTTGAAATTGCGGATGAAATAAATCGTATATAGGCTGAGCGTAGTACCATATTGCTTTTAGTTGAAAAATTTGGATATAGAATCAAAAAAATCGGCCAGAGCAGCTATGGTTGATTCATTCTTAGCGAAACAATGTTGTTTATGATTCAAAATGCCAATTTTTTCTAGGAATAACATAATGGTACATGTCCACTTTGCGACTCTAGAGAGCAGTTAGTAAAACGCTCAAGAGTCGATTAAAATTCAGTTATCAGTTGTTGATAAACGTCAAATTGCGTTCGTTTTATCCAACTGATTTCCAATTTTTCTGTTACTCACATGAGGATACAAATCAATACAATTCGTACCAGTTTCCATCAACTTTCTGTGGATATTTGACAATGTTCGCTTGTCTGGTGTTACCCGACTTGGAAAGCGCGCATCTGATGCGCATCTGATATAATCGCCTAGTTTCCGTTATGTATCCATCAGCCAATTCGTACATGTAATGGATATCAGCCAATTCGGCGTTAGTAATATTAACCAATTTTTCTTACATCAATAACTTCAAAAGTCTGAAAACTGATCGTTAATTTAATAAACAATTCGAGCAAATACTGGTTCAGTTGTAACTGTTAAAACGAATAAATAAATGAAAAAATCAAATCCTACTAGTCATTTTACAATCAGTGCTTCAAAACTAGCGAATGCTTACAATAGTACCTACAATAATTTTTACTCGAAAACGGTTAGAGATACAAAAAAATTATAAGAATCAAAAAAGTTTTTAAATTGAACGAAGATATCAAAAATTTATTTTACGCTGACCCACTGGTCAGCTTACCGCAAAAAAGTTTGAGAGAGAAAAATGAAACATGGCTCAGGATAAGAAAACACCCTGTATATTCTAGTTAAGATTCAGAACGTGCAATGATGCAGACTGTTGAAAATAGCTCGCATTCCAAATTTGGACTGAATCTTTCAAAAGCTGCAGAGTTATGAAGAAAAAAACAAGTTTTTTTTAGGAAATTTCAGCTCCGTAACGAAGCTTTCGCGGACCTATGCTTACATGGACTTTTTTTCTTGAAATTATACGTAGATAATCTCCTTAATAATACTATTATGCAACACTCTGTATAAACAAACAACGGCCAAGCTCACGAAAACTACAAATAACATCGTCGTTAAAAATGTTGAAATATAATCGATAGTCCGCAATTTTCAGTCCGGCATATCACCGTCTGTATTCCGAAACGAGAGGAATCACGCTCACATGCGTCAAACTGTTTTTTTTCCTCCAGACCGAGGAATTCATAATTATCGCAAGTTCTCATCGCCGCTCCTGATGAAAATTACCCCTCGTACGGTTTTTTGTCTGGCTTCCCTTTTGATCGCGGCCGTTTCATTCGGGCGGAATCCTTACGAAAAGGGCTAAAAAAAAAAGATTAAAGAAACGCGAATGCTTTGAAAATTTTCGAGAGGCTCGCGAATTGAAAAGCCGCGGCGGGACAATGCAGAATCCCGTGAAGTAAAACACCTAGCGGAAATCGGCGTCAAAGGAAAATCTCATCCACTTGAGCTCATAGAGAAGATTAGTAATTACTAATTAGTGCGTACTCTGCACTTGCAAACTTCAAAGGAACGCGTCTTTGCCGCCTTCTGCTCCTCTGTGCGTCTTTCACTGCGTTTACGGAAGAGCTGGTGAGATATATTTCACCAAAAAAAATCGGCTAACTATGAATGCTATTGATAATATTAGCACCATGCATGTTCTCATTTTTGAATATGGAATAGGTGTCGAGCAGCACCTTATTGGAAAGGCAATTCAATTTCCTGCATGAGTGCGCTTTCGTTCAAATTGAAATAATTGCTGTTAGGGAAACGACTAGAGGGTTAGTGATATCAAACTAATTTCAACATACTAACATGTCTTCCTGTAAATTGAATTTGACTTGTTAGAATAATTTCCATCTCAAAGATCCAAATTCGGCTTGTGAAAATCATTGATGGAATACTGAGTCAGTCTGTAAACAAAACGGTGAAAAAACTACACTCATGCAGGACATTGAATTACTCTTCCATCAAGGTGCTGCTCAACCCCGTTTCCTCCCTATTCAAAAACTGAAAGCAGTTAGGGGTTGCGGCTAGAGGGGTGGTGATATCAAACTCATCTGAACACCTTTATTTGTCCCCCTTTCGACAAAATTTGACCTGTCCGAGCGGTTTTTCGTTATTCCATCCCAAAGCTCAAAATTCGGGGTGGAAAGTTATGGATGGCTCACCCTGTATTATGTTTCTTACCTATGCTAATTCTATCGCCGTATTTGATTTGATGCCTTGTATTCAGTTCATAATATCTAAGTACTGCCTTATTTTAAATGCGTACCACTGTTGTGAACTAGGTGTAAGAAACTAAACCAGTGGTATAATATTTGTTTATATAGCGGTTAGTTTAGAGTTTAGATATACAAACGAAGAAATACAGTGCGAGTCAAAATCATGGAAAAAATTCATTTTTTCAGAAAAAAAATTGTTGTCAAAAAAACAGGTCAATTTTTGTTTAACTTCGAAATTTTATGCATTTTTGAAGGATTTTTGTTGCACATTTTGCTATCGCCATTAACCCCCTGAATTTTTGAATAGGAAAGTGGGTCATATGCATTCAACACTTTCGGAGAATGTGATGCCAAGAGAGAGATAGAGCTAGAGGTGGCAAAAAGCCCACAAATCCCATTTGAGAGCCAATGAATGCTTATGAAAATTCTCTTATTTATACGTTTTCTTAAGATTTTTTGGAGCAAACATTAAATAATTAGTATTTACTTTGCCTAAAAGTTATTTGTTTTTATGGGCACAAAAATTAATATATAAAAAAGGATATTCTTGGGAAAAATGTGAATGCCCTTCGAGATCGTTCTATCATGGTTTATTTGAAAATTTTGAAGAAACATAATTTATATTATTCATCATTGAAAAAGTGATATTTTACAAATAAATAACTAAGGCATTTATTTAACTACAATCAAATCATACAAATCTTCTATTTACGTCACATAAAACTTACCCATTAAATTTTGATATTTTGGCTTTTTTTAAACCTGTTTGTGCAGTTTACTGCTGCACACGATTTAACCATAATTATCTCTCGAAGGAAATTTGAAACACTTCTGAAAAATAGCAAAAAACAAATTATTCTCAAAAAATTAAATTAATCCAATTAATCTTGCCACCACTAGCTCTATCTTTCTTTTGGCATCACGAGTCTCTCTCTTTCGCCGCTTCCATTGGAGTTATAATTTCTATGGTCATATGGTACTTTTTTGGCGAGATCTTTGTATCTTCTTTGCAGGCGTGCAGAAATGTTCGAGAAAAAATTAGTTAGTTCAACGATGTGCACATTGTCATGGCCCCTTCATTTTGCGACGATGGTACCTGATGAAATTTGTCATCGAACAAAAGTCGACCCTTGCAGTTTTGTTCATACACAACTTTCCACCCCTTTCAACCCCCTCACGTGAAAAATTAGAATGTCTGAAAAACTGCGCTTCAGTTATGATCTTGAGTAGGTATGTTTTCAGTACGTTTCAACTTCAGTAGAAATCTACCGTTTTCCTATTGGAAAATCCGATAATGTTTCTTTACATAGTTCAGTGATTGATTTTCTAAGCATATATAATAAGAATTCACACGTTTTTAAAACGCAAATATAAACAATGAAAGAAGAAGATAATATTAGTCGATTAAATTTGAAAATCAGTGGAGTTCATCAGTTTGGAGAATAGAGCTGAATGATGAGTTATTCTAGGAACCCATATATAGATACCGTTCCGGATATTAACCGAAAGAAGAGGTCAAATTTTGTCGAAAGGAAGACAAATAAGGGTGTTCAAATGAGTTTGATATCACTACCCCTCTAGCCGCAACCACTTACTGCTCTCATTTTTGAAAGAGGGGAAAGGAGTCCAGCAGCACCTTGTTGGAAAGGCAATTCAATTTCTTTAAAAAATAAACACTAATGTGTATTTATTTTTAATCGCTCTGTTCAAAGAGTGACTCAGTGTTCCATCGATAACTTTCACAGCTGAATTTGGATCTTTGAGGTGGGAAATTGTTTCTAACATGTCAAATTTTACTTACAGAAGGACATGTTAGTGTGTTGAAATGAGTTTGATATCACTAACCTTCTAACCGCTACCCTAACAGCAATTATTTCAATTTAGACGAAAGCGGCCGATTTCTTTTGTAAAACAATACATTCATGCTGGAAATTGAATTGCCTTTTCAACAAGGTGCTGCTCGACCCCTTTTCCCCTATTGAAAAATGAAAGCTGTTAAGGATTGCGGCTAGAGGGGTTGTGATATCACATTTATTTGTTCCTCTTTCAACAAAATTTGACCTATCCGAGCGTTTTTCGTTATTCCATCTCAAAGCTCAAAATTCGGGGTGAAAATTTATGGATGGCCCACTCTGTATATGTCAACTGTTTCTCGAAATCTTGATTTGATCAATGATTTGATATGTAGTGGCAAAACGATCCCGCCTGGTCAGTTGCTATGTGATGTATCGAGGGTGTTTGCAATAAAGGGGATTATTCAGTAAGGAACGAACCACCTACTTTGCTCTTTATTTACTTATCTATGGTACAGTTGGACTGGGAATGGAATGAAATCAATTGTCTTCCATCGAAGTAGCGGTGTGTTATGATAACATGTTTTGATATTATGATTAATAATTAAAACAATGTGAGCAATACACCACATCTCCTACGGGAGACTGAAAGAATTTTCATTTCTGTAGAAAGAATAATTCTTTCATTCTATACAAAATACATATCCATTCCCATAAATAGTTAAACCTTTCCAGATAACAAACTTATTCTACTTAGAGCAATCATCAAATTCATAACTAATTATAGGTACATACATAATATTAGGATCCTAATAGCATTACACTTTTTTTCAGTTAATTAAGGGGGGTAAAAAGGTTTTGTCCTGTTTTTGTGTACTACACTTTCCTTTCCGTTTTTTAAAATTCTCACATTCGGAGTCTCTTCACTAATCACTAAATAAGGTCCTTCATATATGTTGTCTAACTTCGTATTCACTTCACTTTTAACGAGCAAATAGTCATTTTTATTGTAAGTTACAGGATTAATGTTCCTATCATAAATACATTTTCGTTTTGTTTTACCTTTCAAAAGATTATTTCTAGCATCTTCGTGAGCTCTTTGCAACCTATACTTCATTTCTAATGGATAACTTTCAAAATTATAAAGAGGATCTACATTATTTATCAAATTACTGGGTAAATTACAAATTCTCCCAAATACTAGCTCAAAAGGTGTATATTGGGTTTCTGTGTGAACTGTTGTATTGTACGTGAAACACCAATAGGGAACCCAAAAACTCCAAGATTTGTAATGATTTTGTGTTTGGGTTCTCAAATATGAGCCTAGTACTTTGTGAGAATTTTCTAATGCACCAATACTCTCATGATGATATGCCGTTGACTGCAAATGATTAATTTTCAACAATTTACAAACTTCAGCTATTGTAGAGGATATGAATTCCGAGCCTCTATCTGTGGCTATCTCCTTAGGGACACCATATCTCAATATGAAATTGTCAACAAAAGTTCGTGCTATGGTGATAGTATCCTTGGATCTAATAGGATATGCTTCTACAAATTTTGAGAGTTCACATTGCAAGGTCAAAATGTATGAAAATTCATTTTCATCTTTTTCGATAGGTCCAACTATATCTAAGAAAATTTTCTCAAAAGGTGAAGTAGATGTGGATGTTATCACCATTGGTTCTTTAGTATGTTTACTGTACTTGTGTTTTTGACAACTAACGCATCTCTTTACAAATTCAGATACATCTTTCGAAATTCCTGGCCAGAAATAATACTTTTTGACATTATTCAACATTCTGCGTATACCTGCATGTCCGCCTGTTGGTAATAGATGAAAGTCATTCAATATCAGTTTTTTCGTATCGCTATTTTCGATTCTTTTAACTCCATTAATAATACATATTCGGGGACCGGTCCAATTGGAGTTTTCTTTTATTCCTCTTATAAAATTTTCAATCGATTGTACATTATTTTCATTTTTCATAATACATATTTCTTCAATATTCTCCATTTCACTAAATAATTCCAAATCTCTCAACAGTACGTCTAGCGTGAATGTCGATCGAGAAATTGGTTCACATAAAATAGTCGACTTACTTGGAACATAATATAGCGAATCTGATATTGAATAAATTTCTTTTTCTTTGTATGAATCCTTATGAACATTTGACACAAAATTAAGCTCAACACATTCTTTCGGTTTTTTAAGAAGTTCTACGACTTTTGGTTGATCAGGCCGTTTTGTCGTATCACTTGCTTGCAAACCGTTCTCATTCACTCTATCATTCAGTCTTTGCGCTCGTGTCATGACTGCAATTAAACTTTGACTCATTCCTTTCAATTCTTTCGATGTAACAATTATTCGAGACAATGCATCTGCTGTAACATTTTCTCTTCCTTTTATATATTCAATATGAAAATCATACTCTTCCAAACACAAACGAAATTTTGTCAAACGACTAGATGGATTTGAATGATTGAAAAGGAAAATTAAAGGACGATGGTCTGTTTTTATTTTGAAATGTCTACCGAAAAGATATGGATGAAAGTGACTAATACACCATTTTATGGCAAGAAGTTCTTTTTCAATAGTGGAATAGTTTAGTTCCGCTTTATTCAAACTTCTACTTGCATATGCCACGGGTTTATTATTTTTATTTGATAATACTCCACCGATAGCAAAACCTGAAGCGTCGGTTTGAAGAATAAACTCATTTTCTTCTGAAAAATTCGGAAAATCAAGAATGGGTGGATTTGACAATGCAAATTTTAAACATTCGAATGAATGTTGACATTCTGGAGTCCAAATAAATTCAACTCTCTTACGACACAACCTATTCAATGGAAACGTTATTTCAGCAAATTTCGGTATGTATTTCCTATAATAATTCGCGAATGCAACGAATCTTTTTACGTCGTCAGCATTTTTCGGCGTAGGATATTGTTGTAAAACTATACACTTTTCTGGGTCAGGTGAAATACCTTCTGCTGATATAAGATGACCTAAATAAATTAATTCTTTCTGTAAAAATTGACACTTAGCCGGATTTAATTTTAAATTTACTTCCGGAGTCGGCTGAAAATTTTGATTAAATTTTTGTTATGGTCTTGTAGATTTCTACCAAATACAATTATGTCGTCTAGATATATAAAACATTGTTCATAATTGAGACCTGACATTGCAACTGATATTAAACGTGAAAATATTCTCGGAGATGATTTTAATCCCATTGGAAGACGTTTCATTTGATACTGACCTTTATTCGTTGTGAATGCTGTATATTGCCTACTTTCGGGCGTGAGCTCAACTTGAAAATAGCCTTGACTAAGATCCAAATGAGAAAAATATACGGCACCAGATAATGAATCTAAAATTTCAGATATATTGGGTAATGGAAATTTATCATCGCAAATTTGTTGATTTAGCTGTCTATAATCTACGACAAGTCTCCATTTCTTTTCTCCATTTATATCAGACTTCTTAGGAACAAGTAAAATAGGAGATGACCATTCACTTTTCGCTTCTTCAATTATGTCATTTTTAAGTAAATTTTTTATTTGATTTTCTAACTCGGATTTTTGTGCATGTGGTATTCTGTAAGGTTTTTTATAAACAGGAGTGGCATTATCCTTGAGTTGAATTGTTGGTTTGTATACATTGGTAGTTGCTAGTTTATCTTCTGGTAAATGGAAAACATCATTAAATTTTGCACATATATTTTCTATTGAAATTTGTTCCTCTTTATTTAGAAATTGTAAATTCAGTATTTAAAATAGCTCCTTTACTCGTAATGCTTCATTTTTGAAATTGCATTGTTCATAGTCGCTGAGTTTATGAATTTCAGGCATACAATTTTTCAAACACACTTCGCAATCTCTCGTATTCAAAATTCTCACAGGAATTTTACCCTTGTTCGGTCTACATATACTATTTGCTAAATAAACTCCTTCGCATAGTTCTTGAGAGATAACTAGACAATCTTCGTCGGTATTTGCGTCAAAGAATTTGATTATTTCACATCTAGGAGGTATAATTGTTAAATTGTTCCATTCGGAATGAAGTGGTAAAATTGATTCTACATCGGAAATTAGTAGCGATAGGATATTTTTCTCAAAATCTAAAATAGCACCAAATTTTTTAAAAAAATTTTGACCTAATATCCCATCAGTAAAACACGTTAAATTTTTGAATACATGAAATTTCTGTTCAACGATAGTTTTACCTATTTCTAGTTTTAATTTCACAAAACCTTCGGTGGTAAGTTGTCCTCCAATGCCATTTATAGTTATTTTCTCTTCATGAATTTTTACATTTGAACCTAAACATTCATATTTTATTGCGCATAATGTAGCACCTGTATCGCAAAGAAATTTGTGATTTTCATCATTCACTCTAATGTCAACCCAATTCATACCAGAACATTCATACATTTGCGGATTCTTATTGCTCTCGAAAAAACTGATTCGGTTCGTTTTCACTGGAATGTGAAGCAGTTGTACCATCGGCGTAGAATATATGATTATTATTAGAACGTCTTTGACCGGAATTTTGCATTCTTGGCGGATTTTTGAGTGAATCTACCTGCTGAGTGTTGTTTTGTCGGTAACCATTGTTGTGGTACCTTCGACCTCTAGATGTATTATATCTATTATTACCGTTTCCTCGATTATAATTCGATCTAAATTGATTCCTTTCGAAATTTCTATTCCTAAATTCGTTTCGATTTCCGAACGAAGTATTATTACGTCCTCGACCTCTCGTATAGGAAGCTGAAAAAATTTGGGGACTTTCATTTTGAAAAGCATTCTCATCCTGAGCTGCACGAATAGCATCTTTCAATGACGTGCAATTTCGAGCGGCAATAATTGTACTCAATCTTTCATTTTTCAACCCGTCAGCGAATTGTTTAATGGCATTTCTTTCATTTACTGGTTTTAATACCTCGTAAGCTCTCGTATCGCCTTTTGCCTGGGAAATAGTTAAATCCACGAAAAGTTCTTCTAAAGACTTACCAAAATTTTCTATTGACCTATTACCTTGCTTCGCATGAATTAATTTTGATTGTAAAGTTGTATCTGATTTGATGGTTAAAAGTCGAGACCTCATATCTTCTATCAAATGATTTGTAGAAACATACTCGCTATTCAACCTCAACTTAGCACTAGAAGAAAGGCGCGTTTTTAAAATGAATTTTATGAGATATTGTTTTTGATCGGCATTCAGCATGGAGTCGTAAAATTCTATGGCATCAATCAATTTCTCTGTTGTTTTTTCGTTATCATCAAGTACAGGTAATAAGCTAGTAGCAGTTTTCAAGTCAAAATTTTCCATGTTTCTTGAAGTATTGATTCTTCCTTTATCTAATTCAATGATTTTTTGAAATGTGGATTCAATTTTGATACTGAGTTTTTGAAAAGATTCTAAACTGTCAGAGGGTATATCAGAAAATTTTAACGAGTTTGCTATTGATTTGAAATTACTGTAAGCGGACTGTGCTTCAGATAATTTTTTATGAAAAATTTCTCCCTTTCGCCTTTCAGGGCCAATCTTTCTTAAATAAATTTGGATTGAATTTAAAGATTCTAAAATTCCTTCTAAACTATTAATTTCCATAAAATTTAATATTATATAACTAATAACTATCTATTCTAATTTCAATGTTCGTAACTTAATTCACCATAATGTCACTGCACGGAAACCTGGTATAGCTGGAGACATACATTATAGGGTAGTTTACCTGCATTTATTGGCTGATGTTGTTCATGTTTATCTGGCTTCGTGTGATTTCTCTCCGGATTTTTCGCTCCATTTTCTTTTTGCAGTATTGGTAGAAGTATACCATGATAGCCATAATTAATATAAGGAATACGATTATCTCGCAGACTTCTCTAATGGAAATAGCACCCCACTGGTTGGTACTTTGACCACCACTGTTGCCTGCTTGTGCTATGATTACCTCTTCTTTAACTTCTTTTGACTTCGACGAACCCATTTTTGTACATTTAACACGTACCTTCAGGTAAGGGCAAGGATCGCCATGTGATGTATCGAGGGTGTTTGCAATAAAGGGGATTATTCAGTAAGGAACGAACCACCTACTTTGCTCTTTATTTACTTATCTATGGTACAGTTGGACTGGGAATGGAATGAAATCAATTGTCTTCCATCGAAGTAGCGGTGTGTTATGATAACATGTTTTGATATTATGATTAATAATTAAAACAATGTGAGCAATACACCACAGCTACAAGACCTGTCATGGTGTTCTGTGATACGGTACCTACATTTGATCGTTTTCGTGATTCTCCATCTTCGTTTGCCCAAACAAGAGAGACAAGTATTATTGTGAATAGAGTGCAATTAACAGGACCACCAAAAAAATCAATTTCCAATGCCTCTTAAATTTACAGATTCCTATGAAGAGAAACTGATTCTGACCACGACAAGAGCAGAATGTGTACCACTTCACTTGAATCTAGCAACCAACGCAACGGTTTGCGGCGCGATAAGCCCTTTGCCAATATTCCTATACGGCGTTGTCAAACTATGTTACAGGCTCTCTAGATTGCTGTATCATGTCGAAAACATCGAAATCTTCTTACCTAACATACCGAAGAAGTACCCACCAATTAGTGCGTCCTCTGCACTTACAGCTCCAAAGAAAATTCACCCACCTTGAACGCCAATCGTCCGCCATCATGCCCTTTAATTACAGTTTCCGATTTTTTTGTGGAAATTCAAGAGCTTTCAAATTTGCTTACTTCCTAATTCGCGCCGCTGAGAGTTCAGCCGATCCGTGTTGTCCTAACAACTTTTAGTTTCTTTGCGATAGTTACGAACCGCGTAGCTTTCAGACAATTCTAAATATCATATCATAATGTCTTGAAAAAACCTTCATATACGTCCTTCCGTCGTCCCTAGAAGACTTCTAATGTTGCTAACTGGCAGACATGAATTCGACGCCTTTAAGACTTTAAGACTTCCACGACATCTCCAGGACGTATCAAGAAAGATGACCTGAAGACTTCCATTTAATGACACTGGATGTTCAGACATGATTTGGTGATTTGGATATTAATTGGACGTTTGAAGACTTCCGGTGCTGTTTGGGTATAGTACTACCATTACTTAAATCTCGCAACGGCTTGAATCGGTGTGCACTTTGCCCATATTCCTATACAGCGTTGACAAACTTTGTTACAGGCTCTCTAGACTGCTGTGTCATATCGAAAACATCGAGATCGTCTTACCTAACATACCGAAGAAAGTGTGTAACGGTAGAACTCCGGCTAGCTCGAAATTCCTGTTCTAACGTACAATAATATTTGAAAAGAAAAAAGAAATAATAAAATGAACTCGCCAATATTTTCTTTCTTCTCTACTTGAGTGAGGGTTAATAACAAGATGGTAGGAATTATATTTTTTTTGCTTTTATTTTATAGTCGCCAATCAAATCATTATCAAACTCTAAATCTAAGTGGTTAGATTATTATCGGGGTGTTACGTCATAAGTACCCATACTAATTAGTGCGTGCCCTGCACTTGCAGCTTCAAAAAAGGTATTTTTGTGGAACTTCAAGTGCCTGTAAATGAGCTTACGTCCTAATTCGCGTCGTTGAGAGTTCTGCCAAGCCGTGACGTTCAAACAATTTTCAGTCTTTGTGACGGTTAGGAACTGCGGAACTTCCAGACTTTTCTATATATCAAATCATAAAGTCTTGAAGAATTCCTTCATATACTCGTATCGTCTTCTGGCGTCTCGAGAAGACTTTTTTTCTAATGCCGCTAACTGGCAGACATGAAATGGACGTCTCTAGAAAAACAACCTGAATCCATTCAATGCATTTGGTTATTCAGACATGCATAATTTGGGAATAATGGGACGTCTTAAAGACGTCCGGAACTGTTTGGGTATAATACTACCACTACTTGAATGTCGCAACGGCTCGAAGCGGTAAGCCCTTTTCCGATATTCCTACACAGCCTTGACAAACTATGTTACAGGTTCTTCAGACTGCTATGTCATGTCGAGAACATTGAAACCATCTTAATCTTACTAACATACCGAAGAAAGTGATTATCATCGGGGTGTTCCTTCATAAGTACCCACCAATTAGTGCGTGCTCTGCACTTGCAGCTTCAAAGAAATTCCCCCACCCTGAGCGCCAATCGTCCGCCACCATGCCGTTTAATTATACTTCCCGGTATTTTTGTGGAACTTCAAGAGCCTTCAAATTTGCTTACTTCCTATTTCGCGCCGCTGAGAGTTCAGCCGAGGGAACTGGCCGACATGAATTCGACATCTTTAAGACATCCACAACGTCCCCAGGACGTCTCTAGGAGGACAACTCGAAGACTTCCATTTAATGACACTGGACATAATTCGATTATTAATTGAACGTCTTGAAGACGCCCGGTACTGTTTGGGTTTAGTATTACCACTACTTAAATCTCTCAACGGCTTGAAGCGGTATGCCGTTAGCCGATATTCCTACACAGCCTTGACAAACTATGTTACAGGTTCTTCAGACTGCTATGTCATGTCGAGAACATTGAAACCATCTTACTAACATACCGAAGAAAGTGATTATCATCGGGGTGTTCCTTCATAAGTACCCACCAATTAGTGCGTGCTCTGCACTTGCAGCTTCAAAGAAAATTCGCCCACCCTGAGCGCCAATCGTCCGCCACCATGCCGTTTAATTATACTTCCCGGTATTTTTGTGGAACTTCAAGAGCCTTCAAATTTGCTTACCCTAATTCGTGCCGCTGAGAGTTCAGCCGAGCGAACTGGCAGACATGAATTCGACATCTTTAAGACATCCACAACGTCCCCAGGACGTCTCTAGGAAGACAACTCGAAGACTTCCATTTAATGACACTGGACATAATTCGATTACTAATTGGACCTCTTGAAGACGTCCCGTACTGTTTGGGTTTAGTACTACCAGTACTTAAATCTGGCAACGGCATGAAGTGGTATGCCGTTAGCCGATATTCCTACACAGCGTTGACAAACTATGTTACAGGTTCTTCAGACTGCTATGTCATGTCGAGAACATTGAAACCATCTTACTAACATACCGAAGAAAGTGATTATCATCGGGGTGTTCCTTCATAAGTACCCACCAATTAGTGCGTGCTCTGCACTTGCAGCTTCAAAGAAAATTCGCCCACCCTGAGCGCCAATCGTCCGCCACCATGCCGTTTAATTATACTTCCCGGTATTTTTGTGGAACTTCAAGAGCCTTCAAATTTGCTTACCCTAATTCGTGCCGCTGAGAGTTCAGCCGAGCGAACTGGCAGACATGAATTCGACATCTTTAAGACATCCACAACGTCCCCAGGACGTCTCTAGGAAGACAACTCGAAGACTTCCATTTAATGACACTGGACATAATTCGATTACTAATTGGACCTCTTGAAGACGTCCCGTACTGTTTGGGTTTAGTACTACCAGTACTTAAATCTGGCAACGGCATGAAGTGGTATGCCGTTAGCCGATATTCCTACACAGCGTTGACAAACTATGTTACAGGTTCTTCAGACTGCTATGTCATGTCGAGAACATTGAAACCATCTTACTAACATACCGAAGAAAGTGATTATCATCGGGGTGTTCCTTCATAAGTACCCACCAATTAGTGCGTGCTCTGCACTTGCAGCTTCAAAGAAATTTGCCCACCCTGAGCGCCAATCGTCCGCCACCATGCCCTTTAATTAGACTCCCCGGTATTTTTGTGGAACTTCAAGTGCCTGCAAATTTGCTTACTTCCTAATTCGCGCCGTTGAGAGTTCAGCCGTGACGTTCGAACAACTTTTAGTTTCTTTGTGACGGTTACGAACTGAGGCGCTTCCAGACTTTTCTCAGATGTAATTATGGATGGAAAATTCGACGCGTCTGATACGGGTGTTTGTATTTGGAGGGACGGAACGCGCTAACGAGATCGCTGTAAATAACGGATTCACAGGGTTTTGACGGCCCCTATCTAACGCCGAACATCGTCTTAGAGTTTTTCGCCTGTTCAAAGTTGTAAATTACTGGTAGGTTTGGAAGATTTGAGGCTGAGAATGAGAAAGTGAAAGGTGTTGCAACTTCGCGCCTCTAAATGACAATCAACATCATGCGACCTGCATGTTGTTAAGTTCTTATTAAGAAGGAGAGAAGTAAATGAACCTTTTACTCTTTCATCGCAATCTCATGGACTCCATGACCTTTTATTTTCTACACAGTGTTCAACTTATATGTGCTTCTAGGTACTTCTGGGCCCAGGCACCCTCTAAATATGGCCTAGGTATATGCTAAACAAAATTATACAGCTTAATTAATTATGACTACCACTAAGAAATGCTGGCCCCTTCTTGCCTTCCTTTATCAATACCTGCAAGGCACTGAGCTAAAGAGTTATTGTAGACGAACACTAGATCTGAAACTTTTGCGTCAATATGAACTGTGCCCATATGTTGATAATACTATTTTTTCTCTGAAAGGACGATGTTTCCGTTATTTGTTAATGCAATATATCCGAGGAAAGAATTTCCAGATAATCTTGTAAATTTCGATCAATGATAATATAAAAAAATAAAATTTTATATAGATTATTATTTTTCACCACAGGAGCATTCATTTAGCTCGATGTTCCTAGTAGTTATCATGAAAATTTGACTCTGAATCTCAATTAATACCGACAAGAAGTAACAGATCTCGCTTCTCATCAGTGGAGAAGGAATACGAGCATCACCGGTTTGGAAATGCTATACCAAGAAAGTTGGGCACCTGGTGAAGCTCCCGTTCTTCGTGGTACTAAAAAAAGTAGTCAAGTATCTGGATAATATTGCTCCGACACCTTATAAGATTGATATCACCATAAGTAAGCGCAAATTCATACTGACGTGTTCACTCTTTTCACCGGTAGATTGAATATTTTTGGTTTTTGAAGAAGAATAATTTCTTTTTGCATATGCCCTTCGCGGCCGTCACCAAGGAAAAGCACAAAATAGAACATCTTGTAAAGCTTCCCCCTCTCGTATCATTGTTAACAGTACCACAATAAGACAGAAAACGCTTGCCTGAACCGAGTTCAACTGAAAAATACAGTTGGTGGTAGTATATGGACATTAGAACTCCAACATCTTATAGCGTCGGTTCCATACTGACCTGGTTAGGTTTTTTAACCAAACTGTCAAAACTTGGAGAAAGAATGTTTTCTGACTATAATTCCTTATACTGATTCCAGCCACTGAAGTCATATACCCCGACGAGGCAGTCTCCATGAGAAGGCATAAATAGTGCACCTGAAGGGACTTCCTTTCCTCGAAGCACTGTTAACAGCGTTCGGCATCGACATCGGACGTGTCGGATCGATCTAAATCGTTCGTTTATTACATCCGGATTGAGGGGAATACACATCTGTACCGTTCGTCATAAAAATCTGAGCAATCGGACGTCGATCTTTTCGCTCGGTCTATTTCGACGTAGCAAAGCGATTTTATCCATAGAGTTTTATGTTTTTTATATTTTTTTTTGTTTTATGTTGAGTTTCCCGATCCGACAACCGATAGATTGAAAAATTCTATAACAGTTTTATTCTTCTGTTTTCGTTTATTCATTAAAAACTCAATTAATTCATTAAAATTTTTCAATATAGCTATCGTAGTTAAAAATGGACAGAAGGAAATATTGCTTTCCCGTTTCTTTTTCGTGTAATTAATCAATTAATTGATCAGATCTTTCGGTACAACTATCGCCGTATTGAACGACCAGAAAGGGATATTGCATTACCTACTCGTTTTTTGCATTCAGTGCCTTTGCACCTAATTATTTAATTGAGATTTTATGGAAAAGCTACTAAAAGGGTGGAAGTATCGTTAAAAGATGAGCATATTTTCCAATAATAGTGATCTTTGAAATCTCATAATCTATAAAAGTAGAAACAGAGCAGTATGTTCTGTGGCAGATGCTCTGTACCGTTCGTTTATTCCCAGATAGTTCAGATTTATCTGTACGATCTGTGGTCACGTGACTAAAAAATCCGTCCGCTCGCGGAGGTCAATGCCGAACGCCCCTAGTACAAGTGTCAAATGTGCCTCTGTGTACTACCGAGACATGTTTGTTTAACAGAGACCGTAGGTACTAATATCAAGAATCATTGTTTGCAAACACTATTTTTGTTTGAATTATTTGCATTATCTAACTTGTATATACGACAGGAGCATTCAGCAAATGTTACGGAACAGTTGCCGATACTTCATGCTCTTTCTGCTGAACGCATCACTACCTGTCAAGTCAAATATGTTGGGGTGCGGACGCCATTTTTTTATAGGGTCAAATATGCTCACTTTTTTTTCGTGAAATTTTCATAAAGATTCATAGAAGAGCTTCAAAAAAGAGCAAATTTGGGTTCGGAATGTTTGGAATTTTTGGTTGTATGCATATAGACGATCTATGTCTTATGTTACCAATGAATGAATAGAAATTTTTTAACGGTTAGGACATCGGAAAAGATCGAATCCCCACAAGTAAATTCAACTCAATCGATTGTATTTTGTAAGTATACAGAATTATATAGGGTGTCTGTAAATAAATGCGGGGGACCTAGGAGATGATTCCTTCATGAAAATAAACAGGGGTAATTTCTATGAATTTTTTTCGAAATCGACCTCCCTTCCAAGATACAGCCTTTGGAAGGCGATGACTAGTTGACATTTTATTTTTTTTAGAAGTCCTAAAAAATACATAATAATTTTGATCCATTAAAAAGCTGTTACTCGCAACAATTTTTTTAGATCTCATAATTTATTATGATTTTTTTCAAAAAATAAAATACTCTCATGGTTTTCCATTCAATTCTGGAGAAAAAAGTCTGTTGCAAAATTTCGATACAGTCGATACTTTTCTCGGAAAAAATAAACCGAGAAGCAGTTCACTGTTCATTTCATCGTACAGGGTGCGGCAATACAAACAGTGTAGTTTTGATGGGCCATTAAAAAAATTGGCACAACCTACGAAAAGGTGGTTTATCCTGTTTGAGTCAATACCTCACCCCATTTTTCATTTAAATTTTAAAGATCACATCATCAAGATTATGTCCTCCAGAAGCGATGAACTGATGTAGGCGATTTCTGAACTTTCCTACTGCGTTCTGACACGTATCGAATGGCGAAGATTTCCTCTCTAAAACGGATCTTAAGTCTTTCAAATTGTGGGGACGATACTTTAAAACCTTTTATTTTCAAACGTACAATAATAACGTCATTTTTCGACTGACAGGATCATCGAAAATTTCTATTTTTTCCGTCCGGCGGCAGAGAAAAGTGTTACTATAGTCAGTTCACGAAAGGTTGAGCACATAGTAGGCGTTTTTTATTTATCTGAAGTTGGCAGTATTTGCTGTCATAACGTAAAATAAGTCAACGTTGCCGAATGTAACCGGCCACGTTCGACGAGATTGCGAGTTATCAGACAACTCTATGCAATATTAACAACATTGCGTATCAATCTGACAAGAACATAACCTAAATTTTAATATACACAGTGGAATATGCCAAATTTCCATGGCCAACCGACGGCTCAACCTTTCGTGAACGGACTATATGCAAAAGATGAATTAGAATTGGTAATAACCATGATCTACCTTTCAAACAGATCAATAAATGCAAATTTCAAGTACTTACTGTTATTCATATCGGTAACATTCAAGTTCCTTCAATCACCACTGACAGGACATATCAATAAGAATCATCACTTGAAAACTATTTAAACAGTTATGAAAATCGTGGAAGGATCTATATAAAGCACCAATACATACTGACTTTATAATAAAATTCAATTGTAACAATAAATACATTATTTGCTTTCATCAAATTCCTCTGTGATAGGTCTTCAGTTATCCACAAATGAACTTCGTTCTTTCTCGTAATTTCAATATTCCTGAAACGAATATTTTTATCAATAAACGTAATAGAACTATTCAAAAAGGATATTCGTATCTTGTTTTATTCGTATCTATTTATTTTCCTTCTTAAAATTGCAAATATCTTAGAGCATATTTGGCCTGGGAACTCGCTTGACAGTTGTCATCGTTCTTCGTTCTTTCTTCTAATTCCAAAGCTCCTAGAACAAATATTTTTAGTAATAAACGTTATTGAACGATTAAAAAAGGATATTCATACCTTGTTTCATTTGGGTCTGGCCCATTTCTTCTAAAATGAGCATTTTCCCGATAGACTTCCCCCTCGTAAACACACATGACAGTTGTCAGAATTTTCCGATGTCATAAATAAATCAATTTTAAGAAATGTCCAAAAATCAAAATTATAACGATCGTAAATGGATAGAATCATGTGAGTAAGTGTAAATCAATCCGAAGATGGATATTCAGATTTTCATGAATTTCAAAACGTTTGAAAATAAAATAACATATTTCATTCGGATGAGAAGTGACTTTTCATGGCTCGTTTCAATTGCCAGCCTCACTGCGTTCGGCTGTCAAACTCAAGCTCGCCATGAAAAGTGACACTTCTTCCTCCTTATAAAATAATATACTATTCCTTGAGGTAGCCTCATGGGAAATTATCGCAAATGTTTCATATGCGCACCTCGATCATCTGAGGGGCGACCTGGGATGACCGGCAAGGTCACCGGATTTGAGCATTTGCGATTTTCCTATGGGGCTACCTCAAGGAAAAGGTTTTTAAGCATCGTCCTCACAATCTGAAAGAACTTAAGATCCTTATTAGAGGAAAAATCGCCGCCATATCGATCGATATGTGCCAGAACGCAGTTGAAAACTTCACAAATCGCCTATATCAGTACATCGCTTCTTCCGGACATCATCTTGATGATGTATTCTTTGAAACTTATATGAAAAAATGGGATCTAGTACTGTCTCAAACATAATAAACCACTTTTTCGTAGGTTGTGCCAATTTTTTTTTTTAATACCCCATCAAAACTGCACTGTTTGTTTTGCCGTACCCTGTATAAGTGTTCGATAGAATGAAAATTCTAAGATATTGTATGTCTATGATAGGAGATAAAAGCAAAAGTGCATATCTGCCAAATGCAAATAATTCGATTAAACTACCATTTTTAAAACTGAGGTATTTATTTTATTACGGAAAAGTATTCAATAAAATAATCGAACTCTTATGAAACTGAAAATTGTAGAAAAAAATCATAGAAAATCTTTTTTTCTGTAAAAACCAATTCTGAGCATAAGCAGTATCTAAGAATATTTATTTTATGGAACATACGATGAAATGGAATGAACAGTTATCATAACTACTTGTAAGTTTTTTTTTCCGACATAAGAATTGACCTTATCGAAATTTTGCAAGAGACTTCTTCTCTAGACTTGAATGGGAAATTATAAGAGAATTTTTACAAATCTATTCCACGAAAACAATCTTTGAACGAAAATCATAAGGGGTTGTTATTTTCAACCCCTAATAATAAAGTTATGGGATCAAAAAAATTGTTTATGTAACTCTAGTTGTCCAATGAAGTGTAGTTCGGGGAGTTAGCTCATAGAGGGAGTTTTGGTCAACTTCACTATTTGCTTCTTCTTTTTTATATATCCCTATCTTCGTCTACACTATTTAGCAACATTTGACTTTCTTAATTTGTGCGCAATGAATTCGTAGTAAAATTCAAATTGAATGTATGAATGGGCACATCTAAACCGAAGCTCCCTCTGTGAGCTAACTCCCAGAACTACACTTCATTGGACAACTAAAGTTACATAAACAAGGATATATGTACGAGTATGTATAGTTTTATGACTCAGTGTTTCTTAGGACTCTGTAAGGGAAGTCAATATCGAAAAAAATGTATATGAACTACCCCTGCTTATTTTCATCGAGTCATCTCCCTAAGATCCTCGCCTTTGTTTACAGACACCCTGTAAAATTCCACATTTCTTATCAGCTAGCAAAATACGAATTGGTAAAAGGACTGAAGTCATAGAGCTAGTCATTTTAGATCCAACAATTTCGGATGTCGTCTTCGATCAAATCGCTCCACCCCATCATCATTTTTAAACCTATGTTCTCATCACATCAGCTCCTTGATAGACATATAAACCGAATTCTGTCCCTTGCGGTTTAGATGCATTAACGTGTCTTGTTCCACCCATGCTCTTGTCCCAGGTGAGGCTTGCTGGTTACATCCTCCTGTATGAGAAGGTTCAACTAATCGAATTAGGTACTCCGTGTTAATCAACGCGGAAGGAAATGTGATTTTTCGTGGTGTCAGTGATGAACTTGAGATATTTTTGCGTATTTGTCTATCTATGCGATTAGGAATGTGAACTTCGAAATATTGATTTGTCTCGTTGACCAGCCATAAATCGTTGCTTACAGAAGGAAATTGTATCGCTACATCTTAGATTTACAGGCACAGTCCATACATATAACATATATACTAATATACTGCCAGAAGTCTCACCAAACAAGGGATGCGACAGCGCGAGGAACCCAGAGTGAGGAATGAACATAGAGATGCCTTCACGCATTTGTTGATGCAGCCAAGTATAGTCCGTTCACGAAAGTTTGAGCCGTTGGTTGGCCATGAAAATTTGGCATATTCCACTGTGTATATTAAAATTTCAGTAATAAGAAGAATTGAATTTGCGGTTGGTTCTAGGTGAAACATTATAACATTTAAATTTAAAGTACGCTCAGTTTATATTTCACACTTTATTCAGAAATCTGACACTTGTTTAGGTACTACAACTACCCTCAGAAGAGTACAAAAAGTAACTAAACTTAAAATCACATAGGTTCAATTGCAATATCTGTTACTTTTTATGGCACATTTTCACAACAATATCCAATACAGGGTTACTAGGAAAGAGTACTTGGGAATTCGTTAAATTTTCCTTATTCTCTAAAGATTTTTTGGTTGAAAGAATCTCCAAATAGTCCATCACTTTACCCTTGTTAACATAGTATAATAAACTGATATCTTTTTCATGTTTCAACCCAGAGTTCGGCTAGATTGTTTTTATTTAAAAAAAATAAATAAATAAAAATAAATCTAGCCAAACTAGAGTTTGGCTAAATTATTTCCAAGTACTCTTTCCTAGTACCCCTGTATTGGATACTGTTGTAAAAATGTGCCATAAAAAGTAACAGATATTGCAATCATAAAAATTGAACCTATGTGATTTTAAGTTTAGTTACTTTTTGTACTCCTCTGAGGATAGTTGTAATACCGAAACACGTGTCAGATTTCTGAATAAACTGTGAAATATAAACTGAGGGTACTTAAAATTTAAATGTTAATATTTCAGGTTATGATGTTTATTTTGTTGTCAGATTGGTACGCAATGTTGTCAATATAACATAGAGTTCTCTGATAATTCGGAAGCTCGTCGGACGAGGCCGTTTAGATTCGGCAACGTTAACTTTATTTTACGTTATGACAGCTAATACTGCCAACTTCAGATAAATAAACGAAAGCTTACTATACGCTCAAACTTACGAGAACGGACTATAGAATCTGTTTATGCTTTGCGAACAAGTGACGTAGGTATCGTTATTCCGTATTAGGATAATTATTGGTCTAACGCTCCTCTAATCTGATGCCACTTGCTCGGCACAGGCGAGGCACCGAATCGGCAAAATATCTTTTTCATTGATCATATGGTTTTTGTGTGGTTAAATTATAAGATCATAAATAAAAATCTCCTTAATCTTTGTTGCAAATTCTCCTTCTTCGTTTTGTTTTTTTAGCATTTTATGTGCCCAATAACGTCCTTTTCTCTTTCTAGAATTGTTCATTTCAAGCTCTTCTTCATCTAACAACAGAACAATAATTTTTACGTAGAAGTCGGGAAATTTCACTTTTCACAAAGCTGAAACCACTCAACCCACGATAAACCCATTGCACTCTGAGAAATTTTTGAACACCAGCCAACACCCGCTGACACCAGCCGTATTCTCAGAGGTCCTGATTTTTTGGTGTTATTTCGCACCTTCCAAAATAACACCGACGTTCAAAATTTTCTGGTGTGTTTCATGATTTCAAAGGAGTTGCTTTTTTCATATATGTAAATAAATCAAATTTGACACTGAAGCGAGTGTGATTTTCATTCGGTTCTTTGCGACTTTACACTTGTTTGGTGTTAAATCACACTAGAGCGGTGTGATCTCAAATGATCATCCAGTGTGTTTTGACACTGACTCAGTTATTTTTCACAATTTATTAGTGTGAAATAATATACGAGTTAGATCGGTTTCGGTGTGAAATCGCACCGTTTCAGTCGGTGCTATTCAGCACTGACTTAGTTGAGATGAGAAATGACAAATTTATATCTGAAATTAAGAAATGCAATTCAGCGATTTGAATATCAGATTTTAATACATAGGTTCTTTCGAAGCTAAAATAATGCATCATGAACCATAAATTATTAATTATTATGTAGCTAAGTACTTACCCTCTATGTTAATCTTTTGTTCTGCATCTTTTAGTGTATTCGTTTGCTGTGCAGGTTTTTAAAACAATTCAATTTTCATTCACAATGAAAGATTACAACAATATTTGTTGCCAAAACAAAAAACATTTTCCTGTTGATAAAATATTGTCTTTACACTGATAAATATATAATGAACAGATAGATATGTATCTGATGGTAGACCAAGTGAGGGGTTGACAGTAGAGGTATCTCCAAAAATACTCTAAGGAAAGGATCTTCAACTAGATTGAAAAAAGATCAGATTTTGTCCTCGAATCATCAGGCAAAATGAACTTTTCTCTATATCCAAAACAAATTTTCACGCATTCCACTTTCTTCACCTCAATCAATTTCACACTTTCGATTCATAATCACAAAGGCACATACAAGAAACAGTAATAGATAAGAACGTGAAACCATTGGCAAGTCCTGATTTGACTATGCTGAGGACTATTTGTAGAGCCGCCAAGAATTGGAACTATTGCTATTAACATTGTTGCCAAAGGTGTTCGATTGGAATAATCAGTTCATCAGACACCATGGTTCTAACTGTGTGACCGCTCATAATTTGGCAATATCTGGCAACCATGTAAAAATACTGAAGACAAACTAAAGTAAACGTATGGGTTTTTCATATTTTTGGTGCTTATTTTGATTCAGTTGTGTAAATTTTGAAACATGATTTGGCTGAAAAACACTTCCAGGTGCTTTTTTTGTTTCTACAAGCTTCAGAAGTAGGTGATCATTTCTCTGAAATTATTATTTGAAACTTCCAACATGCAGTGTATATTTTCACCCAAGAGATGATTTTCTGATTTATGGAGCAATTGTTTGTAAGATTGGTGTTAAAGCTTGATAAACACAGTGTGTTTTCAAATATTTTTCTATTAATTCTTGATTTTGTTTCTCTTTGTGATAATGTGTTTCACGAATCACACCACTTAATACTATATTCTCATAATTTCGATAAAAATGATAAAATTGTGATAAAAAAAAAGAAAAATATGCTTGATAGTTTAGTATTAGCATTTACACCCGGGATTTTTTAGAGTGTGTGCAGTGTGAATTGCCTCAAGAAATCTTACTCGCGCCAAGCATGTGCCTTGCCGTTGCCGATTCGTTTCCTGATGGCACGTCCAATAAGAATCAACCTATACTTTCTACTCAATCTACTCTGAGGAAAAATCCAATTTCAGAATCGTGACTAATGGCAGTCATATTGAGCTCATCGAATAATACACTCATTGCATCGCAATCCGAGCAGCCTTCACACACCAATCGTCCCAATCAAGGATATAGCCGAATCGATCCATCAGCGGCGCTTCGGGCTTACTGGTGTCGAAACCTATAAACTAATTTTCGGACAAATTGATGTGGATTTAGCAGTTGATTGCTCGGCCAAAAGACACGCCCTGAGGGATCTAAAACACTCAATTAGGAGGCCGTTACATGTCCCGCAACACCCGTTCCGGGAAAATTGAAAGCGAAGACCCTCAGTCGCCATTGCGACGTGTGAGAATTGAGTTTTCGGCTACGGATATTAGTTTGGTAACCCCTTAGGTACATAGAGAACTGAAGGAATTCGATTCGATGGATTGTTGGTCGACGGGTTGTTGATTGAAAACCGTTTGAAACTGATTTCGATAAGATAGGGTTTCCTTGAGAAATGCTGAAGTCGACCACAATTGAACGTACTGTTTGCTTAGACTGTGGTCTGTGAGAAATAGCATTGCGAAAACCCAGATGTAAATTGGGAAGCTCTTGCGCACTTGTCCGTATTGAAAAAAACTGATGCTGCTAGGGAATTCGATTCGAGATGAATTGTTGGTCGACAGATTGTTGATTGAAAACCGTTTGAAACTGATTTCGATAAGATAGGGTTTCCTGATAAATGCTGGAGTCCACCACAATTTAACATACTGTTTTGCTTAGATTGTGGTCTGGGAGAAATAATAATAATAATAATAATAATAACAGCAACGTACAGGCCAGTGACTTGCCTGCCAACTATGTACAAGCTCATAACATCTTGCATTACACGTCGACTATACTCCCATTGCGAACGAAATAATATATTGCATCGGAACAGAAAGGATGCTCCAGGGGTACAATGGGATCCAAAGAGCAACTGATTATCGACGCTATAATCTGCAACCAAGCCCATAAGAAGAGGAGGAATTTGTTCACGGCTTATCTTGACTACAAGAAAGCTTTCGACTCCATGCCGCATGAATGGCTCATAAATGTTCTAGAAATCTATAAAGTAGATCCGAGAATAGTGAGCTTTCTCAAAACAGTTATGTCAACTTGGCGCACTAACATCGAAATCAGGGGAACAGGCATAAGAACTGGCACAGTGTCCATCAAGAGAGGAATTTTTCAGGGAGACTCTTTGAGTTCATTGTGGTTCTGCATGGCAATGAACCCGTATCAAGTATTTTAACATCCTCCAGAAAGGGATTCAACCTCAAAGGCAACACACGCAACATGTTGATAAACCACCTTTTATACGTCGATGACTTGAAACTGTTTGCAGCAAACAGAGACCAACTAGAGTGCCTACTACGACTTGTGGAGAAGTTTTCCAAAGACGTCAGCATGAACTTTGGACTGGATAAATGTCGTTCCCTAAATATAGCAGGAGGAAAAATCCAACAGACACCTCTCACCTTGTCTAACGGAGAGGAAATTAAAGCAATGCTGGCAGGTGATCTATACAAATACCTAGGTATGAAACAATGTCAAAGGATAGACCAACAAGTGATGAAGGACGAACTAACAGCGGAGTTCACCAGAAGAATGAGGAGCGTTCTGAAAACGAAACTGAACAGCAGAAATCTCACGAAAGCTGTTAACACCTACGCTTGCTCAGTTCTCACTTACTCTTTCGGAATCGTAAAGTGGAGTAATACAGATCTCGATCATCTCCAACGGAAAATGAGAACACTGTGTACGAAGGCAAACAAACATCATCCTAAATGCTGTGTTGAAAGAACAACAATTCCAAGAACTCAAGGCGGGCAAGGCTTCGTGGACATAAAGAAAATAGCGGCTGAACAGATACGCAACTTAAGAAATTACTTTGTAGACAAGTCGAACTCATCGGACTTACATAAGATACTGATAGAAGCAGATGGTTCAACACCTCTATTATTAAGCGAACACCCTCATGAAAACACCACACAGACGGATAGTGATAAAGTTCAAAGATGGAAAGAAAAGCCCCTACATGGAAGACACCTGAACGAGGTCACCCAGGAACATGTCGACATTCCTGCGTCGATCTACTGGCTGACTTCTGGAAGATTGTTTCCTGAAACAGAAGGTTTTCTCCTTGCCATTCAAGACCAAGTAGTGCAAACCAAAAACTATCAGAATATATCATGAAGGATAGAAACCTCACAGACGATAAATGCCGCTACGGATGCCAAACATCAGAAACAATCCAACATATTACAGGAGGCTGCCAAATGTTTGCTGGAAATGAATATAAGAGTCGACATGATGCAGTTTGTAAAATACTCCATCAGGAACTCGCCATCCAACTGAAGATGCTAGAATCCGAACCAATTCTATATTATAAGTATCAGCCTGAAGTTATACTGGAGAACCACCATTACAGGCTATACTGGGATCGCACAGTACTTACCAATTTAGCAGTTGCTAATAACAGGCCAGACATAATTCTAGTGAAGAAAAAAGAGAAGAAAGCAATACTCATAGACGTAGCCATCCCAAATAACAACAATCTACGTCAAAAATATTCTGAAAAAATATCGAAATATCGAGAGCTTGAACTTCAGATCAAAAGGCAGTGGGGAATGTCTAGTACCAGAACCATTCCGATTCTCATATCAACCACAGGAATTATTCCTAAGAGCCTCAAGTCCAACCTCAAGGAGCTAGATTTGGATGAAAACCTTTTTAAAGTAATGCAAAAAGCAGTGCTTCTTGGTACTGCTAGAACGGTAAGGAAGTTTGTAGGTCACGATAGACACCAGGAACAACCATATGGAAGGAAAAATTGCAAAACCAACTACCACGACGTCAACCGAGAGATCCAGGACCAAGCAACGAAGGACGAACAACCCAGGACCCAGGAGAAGAAGAATACCGAAGACCTCAGAGCTCAATCCCCCTGATACTTGCTATCCGGGATGAGTGAATGTTCCCCTTAGTAGGGAGTGTGATAGCCGATCGCTAGGGGTGTGAAAAATCACACCCTTTCTACGCTAATAGGCTCAAGTCGATAATAATAATAATAGCTCTTTATTCTCGATCACATTCATACACATATAAATATAATACTATGAAGATGAAATAGAATATTAGGAATTACGTGGTGGTTATATAATCATCTAAACTTATGGTTCTAGCTCAATAAGATATTCGAATAATTTTTTTTTAAACATTTCATATTTTTTATGGTTTTTATATTTTTTGGAAGCATATTATATATTTTGAGACATCTATATTCCGTCTGCTTTTGAGAGATTGTTAAATTATGTTTGGGATAAATGTAATCGTCATGCCTGGTATCGTAGAAATTATTTTTGTTTTCATATTTTTCAAATAGATGTTCATTGGTCTTAATGAAGAGAACACATTCCTGAATGTAAAGGGCATATATTGTCAATTATTCTATTTTTTTGAGTATACTTCTGCAGGATTCATTATACTTCATGTTGTTGACTATTCTTATTGCCTTTTTTCTGTAAAATAAACAATGGTTTTATGTTTCCTGCTCCATAAAATATTATACCAAATCTTAGTTTTGACTTCATTATTCCATGATAAACCATTTTTAAGTAATTACTGTGGATATATCGACTTATTACTCTCAGACCATAAATCGATTGTGTAATTTTCTCATTTAGACAGTTTATGTGTTCTTTCCAATTGAGGTTTTTGTCTATGTGGATGCCCAAAAATTTTGTTGTTCTTGTATGTGGTATATTTCCTGACTCGAATTGATTGTTAAATTTCCCTCAATTTTTGTTTGTGTTGGTGTGAAAAGTATGAATTTTGTTTTTCTTTGTTGAGTATTAAATTATTATTTTTGAACCATTCATCAGTTTTTATCTAGGGTGATTTCAGTTAGTCTTTCCAACATTGGGTTTGTGAAGAATGAAGAAAGCCCAAGGCCCGTATTCTGGAGAAATGTTTTTCCGATGCGAACCCTGATTTATCTTCTTAGTTCGAAGAATTCCCAGATGTGATTCGGGAAGCTCTAACGCTCTTTTCTATACTGAAAAAATGATAATTCAAGATTGAACGCCCTGAAAACTATTCTATATTCATTCCTGAATTTATTTCTTATACTCAAATGATAAAACGAAAAATGAATATGGATATTAGTTCGGTAACCATTTATGTGCAAATAGCGCTCGGGGATTTAGATTCGATATGTATTGTTGGTCGACGGATTGTTGATTGAAAACCGTTTGAAACTGATTTCGATCAGATAGGGTTTCCTTGAGAAATGCTGGAGTCCACCACAATTGAACGTACTGTTTGCTTAGATTGTGGTCTGGGAGAAATAGCATTGCGTTTGTGAAGAATGAGTAAAGCCCAGATGTGAATAGGAAGCTCTTGCGCTCTTGTCCATATTGAAAAAACCAAAATCCAAATTTGAAGGTCTAGAGAGCGTCTTTTCTTTCTCCCGCCGCGAAGCTGAGGGAGACAACAAAACCCCGAGCTAAAATATAATACTTTTTTCCCTTTTATGATAAATATCTATATTTTGCATAAAAGATACATTCGACATAATATGAATTTGTTTCTTTCACTTTTCAGTAAGGAGTTGCTTCTGCAACTTATGTTCGGTTATCCATGAGATCCATCCAAAATACAGGGTGGCGGCACGGAGGATGGATGGTTTTAAAAAATAATAAAGCGTTAATTTTTACTCAAAAACACATTTATTGACGGAATCAGATTCTCAAGGAATAGCATTTGAGACAGTCAAGTGTGGAAAATCACATCAGGCATGTAGTGGCCGAAATCGGTGAAGCAGTGCTGGAGGCGCTCTTGAAGTTCGCGTAGACTCTCTCCAACATCGCTCTCTCAACTTGGGCAACTTCCACGCGAATAGCCCTTTTCAATTCGTCCAGAGTTCGGGGCTTGGTCTTGTATACTCTAGCCTTGAGGTGTCCCCATAAGAAAAAATCGCATATGGATAAATCTGGGGACCGGGGAGGCCAATGAACATCGCCAAACCTGGAAATAAGGCGACCAGGGAAGAGAGGGCGAATAACGTCCATTGATGCTCTGGCTGTGTGGGCGGTCGCCCCATCCTGTTGGAACCCACACGTCGGATTGGAACACGTTGCCGTCGTAATTCGGGGATAAAGAAGTTGTTGATCATTTCGACGTACCGCTCTGAGTTCACGGTAACAGCACGACCATTAACGTCTTCGGAGAATAAGGGCCAATGGGGCGAAAACACGATGCTCCACCATCCAAGCTCCTTGACGACAACTGGTAAATAAATGCTAGGAACACACGAGTCTAACGGCACCTTCCCCATTTCTCTCGTCCTCAGTGGGGGAAAGTTATGCCCATCTGAAAAACGTCCGCTCTCCGTGCCGCACCTTGTATTAGAAATCGAACAAAATAATGGGTCATTATTCATCAATTTTGTTTACGTAAACCTATATTTTATTCTGAAATCGATAAAGAAGTATTTTAAATGAAAGCGAAAAAACTTCACCAGAATTTGTCGTTTAAATTTTGTTTAGGATTACCGCCCCTCAACACACTACCACCAGATATTTTCTTTTAAATTGCACCTTTTATATTTTTTCGAATGATATCCAAGTAAACAATGAAATATGTTGAAACAATTCTTCATTATTTCGCGTGTATTCAACACAACAACATAATTGCTCAGTTGCAGGAACGTCCATTAAAATTTAAAGGTCCATTAAACCCTTAATCCTCCATTAGTTCCTTGTAATATGGAGGATTAAGAGTTTAATGGACCTTTAAATTTAATGGACGTTCCTGCAACTGACACTTATGCTCAGTTGCAGGAACGTCCATTAAAATTTAAAGGTCCATTAACTCTTAATCCTCCATTATTACAAGGAACTAATGGAGGATTAAGGGTTTAATGGACCTTTAAATTTTAATGGACGTTCCTGCAACTGACACATAGACTATAAATTGTGGAGCATTCGCCATTTTGCGACCTGTTGTAATAGTAGTGTTCTTTCGTACTGATTGAACTGATGGAACTATTCCGCGATTAGAATAATCACTTGCAATCACTTTAGAGTTGTGGAAGGGAGAACGAAAGAACGATCGCTTCAACTGATCTTTCTGATTGAAGTTATATAAATCACTTCGTTCAGTTCGAAAGAACATCATATTAATATTAATATATGCTGGTGTTCCAAGCTATTTTATATCACTATCACTACATAGTATAAAATAAAGTCGCTTTCTCTGTCCCTATGTCCCTTTGTATGCTTAAATCTTTGAAACTACGCAACGGATTTTGATGCGTTTTTTTAATAGATAGAGTGATTCAAGAGGAAGGTTTATATGTATAATAACATCCATTAAATAGTGGAGAAGTACTGTAATTTTTGAGGTGTCTAATGTCATGTCCGTGCGAAGCCAGGGCGGGTCGCTAGTAGACAATAAACCAAACATCAACACAAAAGACACTTGAAAACATTACACGAATTGATAATTGAAATAATTGAATTGAAGAAAGTGTTTGAGTAACACAAATTGGATACAATTTAAGAAATTTCCAAACACCAGCTAACACCTGCTGACACCAGACGTAATTCTTCCTGATTTTGGTGTTATTTCGCTCCTTCTAAAATAACACCGACGTTTAATAATATTCTGCATATAAATGAATCACTTTGACACTAAAGTGATTGTGATTTTCATTCGGTCTCTGCAACTTTGCTCTTGTTTGGTGTTAATCGCACTAGAGCGGTGTGATCTCAATTGATCATCCACTGACACTGACTCGGTTATTTTCACAATTTATTAGTGTGAAATACGATACAAGTTAGATCGGTTTCGGTGTGAAATCACACCGTTTCAGTCTTAATTTGCACCAGCTTAGTGTTCGGTGTTATTTAGCACTGACTTAGTTGAATCTTATACCTACTCTTGAGATGAAAAATGTCAAATTATTTTCTGAATTAAAAGAATGCAATTCAGCTATTTGAACATCAGATATTCGCTACACAGGTTCTTTTGAAGCTAAAAGAATACAGATCATGCTCATGAACCATAAATTATTAATTTTTCTTCAGCTAGGTAGGTACTCGTTATGTTGATCTCTTGTTTATTATTTATGTTCGCAATGCCCTTAAGTGTATTCGTTTACTACGCAGGTTTTAAATCAATTCAATTCATTTGCTATTCATATTGTTCCTTAAAGTTATTAGATTGGAAAAATCAGTTCATCAGACACCGTGGTTCTGTGTGACCGCTCAAAATTTGACAATATCTGACAACCATGTAAAAATACTGAAGACAAACTGAAGTAAACGTATGGGTTTTTTATATTTTTTATGCGTATTTTGATTCTGCTGGTGTAAAGGACCCCGCACATTTTGTATGGGAATGGCTCCCGGTGGATTTGGCTGAAAATTTGATATGATGTTCTACTAATCCTTCTGATCAAATGTCTAAACAGATACAAAGCTGAAAAATGCATACTTCTAGAAGTTTTTAGCGATTTTTGTATCCATTATGGCTTACGTATTATGGGAATTGGCTTCCGGTGGATTTGGCTGAAAATTTGATATGATGTTCTATTAATCCTTCTGATCAAATGTCTCCACAGTCACGAAGCAGAAAAATGCATACTTCTAGGAGTTTTTAGCGATTTCTTGTATCCATTATGGCTTACGTATTACCGTTCACACAGGAATGTTTGAAAATATTTCGAATTGACAGAATCTGCTTTCAATAATCACGAAAATATCTCAAACAGAGGTAATACGTAAGCCATAATGGATACAAAAAATCGCTTAAAAACTCCTATAGAAGTATGCATTTTTCAGCTTCGTAACTGAATAGACTTTTGATAAGAAGGATTAGTAGAACATCATATCAAATTTTCAGCCAAATCCACCGGGAGCCAATTCTCATACAAAATGTGCGGGGTCCTTTTGAAACTTGATTTGGCCGAAAAAAACTTCCAGGTGCTTTTTTTGTTTCTACAAGCTTCAGAAGTAACACCTGATCATTTCTGTGAAATTATTATTTGAAACTTCAAACATACAGCGTATATTTTCACCCTAGAGATGATCTTCTGAATTATGGAGCAATTTGGTAGTTAGATGGGTGTTATAGCTTGATATTTTTCTATTTATTCTAGATTTTGTTTCTGTTTGTGGTAATGTGTTTTATGAATACCACTTAACACTATATTCTCATAATTTCGATAAAAATGATAAAACTGTGACATAAAAATGGAAAAATACATCGATAATATTTTGATAATTCAGTACTATCATTTACGCATTTACGGATATTTTTTAGAGTGTAGATATGCTACTATTTATAGTTATTCTTTTTAAAAGCTGAATATACGTTAAACGATAAAAAATGTTTGAACATATTTCATTTCTACTGAGGAATCGCCTAAAGATAAAACATATAAAGATGCATTTAAAAAAATTTTCTGGGGTATTTTTTCTTTGGGTTGGTAATCGAAAAAAAAATTCATCGATGGATTCTGAACGAGTTTTTGCTGTCATTTGAAATACTATCATCTTAGGACTCACTGTAAAATTTACCATGTAATGCACTTTGAAAACGTCCAATCAATTATTAGTTCGATACTGATAGATGTCCACAATTGCGATTGTATTGTATCTAATGTTACAACTTGAAAATTTAAGGGTAACGGTCTCAACTCCGAAGAATGTATTGTATTTCAAACCAATCTGTATAGTATGAATGTGGTTAATTTCGATGAGTTGTACCCTGACAAAATTATTGGTAATTTTCCTTATAGATAACCCTAGTATTCACGGTACATCCGGTAAAGCACCTGATTAGATAGAAGCATTAGGTATGGGAAAATTGTTAGGACGACATCGAATTTCCATGATTTCAGTAAATGCTCACAAACATAAATTAGAAGTTCGAATAAATTATACAGTGAAGCTTCTAAGATAACTTTATTAGAACAATAAAATCACCTGGTCATAGGAACATCGGTATCTACAAAAACTTGTCTACCTGTGAAATTTTCGCACAGATTAACCCATTCCTGACTATTAACCATGAAAGGCTTCAAAATTTTCACGAATTTTTCATAACTTAAATTGGTTTTTTTCACCTTGGATAGCAACCCGGACAGCATTAGTTCCTTTCTTGGCAGAATGACGATACAAGATATTGACGAAATATTCCCCATCTGGTTTCCTCCTCAATTCCAGCAAGTAGATGGCACCAAAATCGGGTATATCAATGGGTGGAAGGCCTAATGCGTACGTTAGATCATACAGAATCCATTCTGTAGCAAAATAGGCCATGTATTTCCGGAATATCGTTTTGGTCGTTCCAAAATCTCTTCCACTAATAGCCCTATCGAATTGGTCGACAATCCTGGTCAACATAGGACCAACTGTATCCTTCGTTCTGTCATGGTTAAGGAATCCATCTTGGTGTATTGTACCACTAAAGGCACAAATTGAGACCAAATCTTCTGTGCCCATTCGGGTAATGGTAGATTCAGTTTGAGTTCGCTGAATAAAGTATCGAATAATGGGTAAATACCGGCGAAATCTATTTGCTCTCCTGATTTTCATTGATGTAATTGAAAAGTCCAGCGTATTTTGTCATGATTTGTTGGTAGACTTCGGTCTGCCTTATGATAGCAGATTCATTATTTATTTTGTCACAGGCGTTCATATTGACGACTATATCTTGTGGCATGGGTGTTATATGGATAGGAGTGGGCTGCCAAAGTAGATTTGGATTCCAGATCTCATCAGAAATGGGTGGATATAGGCCTGCAATATGAAAATTGAACTAGAATTCTTATGAAAGGATACGGGTGAAAGAGTTTCTGACTTGTATGATATTATTCACAGTAGAAATTTATGAGGTTAACGTCAATGTTAATGGGTCTTTGTAAATCATTGTAACATCCTAGGTTGCTCTGGAAATTTTTATCTTATCTTTTCTTAGAAATTCTCTACAAATTCATAATTCCAGTCACATTATTCAATTTCTTTTGAAATTACCAGCCTAAACTCACAGTATCGTTTGTTTAAATTAAAGTTTACATCAGGATATAAATATTTATAATATTCCAACGCCAACTGCGCTGTTATAATCATTTATACAGACCCTGTATAAATGTCATAGAACAAAGGCAAATGGCCAATTTGTAATTATTTTAATACGTTTCAAGTGAGTCTGCCGCAATTATGAATATGTTTTTGGAAATTTCAATTGTTTTTCTTTTGCTTTGTACTATAAAATGAATGAGTTGAATGGGAGAATTATGAATTATACAGGGTGTCTACTTTCAAAGTGGACAAACTTCGAGAGGTGATTATACAAATGATTTGCAACAAAAAATGTAATATAACCCATTTTTGAAATGTTGACGATTATTCTTCAATTCAACATTTCTTGATTTCACGAAAAATGTCAAGTTTTTCCTCTAAAAAGATCATTTTTCAGTTTTATTTACTGTCTCATGAAATTTGACTACATATTTGGAAAGGGCAATAAATTTTCTACATGATGAGAGAGTCTGTGTGCAGAAAACACTCTTATCACGATTCTAAAGTTGACAAAATCAGTCCTATTTTTTGAATTGTTTTCTCTATGAAATATTCATAATTATGCACACGCTTTCTCTTCAGTAAAAGATACCTACTTCAGTATACTTTCGAATGACATATCAACTTTTGTGCTAGCTACTCATTCTTCGCTATAATATCATGGCTAACATGATAACAACGAAAAAGTCTGAAAAGTCCGAACCTGAATTTCATCTATTTTGAAGCTCTTCGTGATTGAATCTTAGTTTAATTTCATGGGAATCATCAATTCATCAGTTATGTGAGACCAGACTCACATTTTGTGTTGGGTACCAGAATTATTCAGGAGAGTGGGGGCCATAGGATATTAGGCAATGATGTGGCCAATTTCAAGAAATCGGGTGTGATTAATTTAAGAAACAACAATAATGGCATAGAAAGAACTCCCATGCGACTATTGTTTCTCATTTCCAACAGTAGTTAACATGAGGTTGGCATATTGCAATGGTTTGGAAGATACGGTCAGATGGCCACCGAAGAGCCCAGACCTAACGCCTTTGGATTATTATGTTTAGAATACTTTGAAAGAGAAAGTATATCTGTTTCGCATTTAGACTTAGGAGGATCTCATCAACAGAATAAAATTGTATTGTGCAAAAAGGCGTCCGAAACGCTATGAACTTTGTAGAGTTTAGATTCGATACGAAAACGATGTGTCAATTGTATTGAAGAAGGAGGTTCATATTCGTTATTTTTTGATTCAAGATGAATTGATGATTTTCATAAAAACTACAATAAGATTCGATGACGAACAACTTCCAAATAGAGCAAAATTAGATTGGGAATTTTTAGACTTTTTCGTTGTTATCAGGTTAGCCATGATTTTAGGGCGCTAGCACAAAAGTTAATATGTCATTCGAAAGTATACTAAATGAGGTGTTTTTCACTGAAGAGAAAACGTGTGCATAATTATTTATATTTCATAGAAAAAAACCATTGGAAAAATTAGGACTGCTTTTGTCAACTTTAACAGAATCGTGATATTCTTCTCCTTACCACGCCTGCAATTGGAGTGTTTTCTGAACATAGACCTTCTCATCTTGTAGCAAATTTATTGCCCTTTCCGAATATGTGATCAAATTTGATGACACTACGTGAAAACCGGATAATGATCTTTCTAGAGAAAAAACTTGAAATTTATCGTGAAATCAAGAAATTTTAAATTAAAGAATAACTGTCAACATTTCGACATTTTTGTAGCAAATAACTTGTTTAATCCCCACTCGAAATTTGTCCATTTTAAAAGTATATGAATAACAAATTTAGTTCTTCAAGCGAAAATAGCACGTTCGATTAAAAAACCAAATGTTTTCTCTTGCGAACAAGCTGAAGGACTGAATATTTGTGTACCAGGGTGCACCCTGTACATTCAGACGTTGTAAAAACCCTAAAATGATTGACCAAACTGGTGCATATCATGGTTGTGAGAACGTTGTTTTGAGGTCGGCGAAGTCACTTAGTTTGGTTGCACGACTTCTTGATATACGTCGACGCAACGTTAAATTGCTACATACTTGGGTGTCCCAAATTCGATGATCCCTGAGAGCATCTCGAGACCAATGAGGGTTGGAGAAAAAATGTTCAAGGACTCCCGATCTCTTTTTTCAAAATAATCAATTGCCAGCAAACAGATCCCTGATCTGAATTGGTTCTAGAATTACAGGGCGTTTCTGGAAATGGCTATTCTTTTAAAACTTTATAACCTACCTGCTAATGTTGCCTCTCCAGTCATGATGCATCTATCATAATCGAGAGCTTGAGCGTAAATTTGTGAAGGATCATATTTTTTCCGATAAAAATGATGAATACTTTTTCCTGAGCCACTTTCCAGCATCGTACATTTGTGCAACTCCATGCTGAAACACAATGAATATCAAGATATACTATTATCATAGTTCTCCTTAAACAATGCTATTATGTTTAATAATCATAAAGGATGTTTCAGAACAACTTCGTAACGTCCCCGTTACGGAGATACGGGATGTCGATGTTCAAGAATTTTTTTTCAACTTCAAAACTGAATCTTAATTGATATAAATATCGAATTGAAATTTGGTAAACTCTACACCCATTCAAAAAGCACTGTAAAATTGAGAAAAGGTTAGAATTTCGAGACAAGTGCGTAAAATTAGGGGGCGTCCTAGTGGATTTCTCTGGGTTTTTACATAGCATTCTGTAAGGATTTATCGTATACTGAATTTCAATTCTATAGCAATATTCAAATTTGAGATTTGTAGCTATCAAAAACAATTTTTTTCTTGATCTTCAACATTCTATATCTCGGTAACGAAGCTGTTTCAGACCCATGATTATATAAACTTTTCTTCTCAAAAAAGCTGGTTAATCACTCTTCGGCATTTGATGACATTATTATGAAACACCTTGTATATGATATAATATACGGTGTCCCACTTACATCTGTTAAATCGCCCAAAACGTAAGGCCAAGAAATGTTCGCATATGGATCGGTTGGATAGAATGATTCAGGTATTCTAGCTCCATGTCTTACCAACTGAAAATTGAAGGTAAGTTAAGTCTACAATTATTACAAGACGCCTTTTTACATTTTCACCAATGGGCATTTCCAGTGATTTCCAGAAAAATCTTTTCAAAACAATGGACTCTCGGAAAATCATAGCACATATCCATTTTTCTTCGTTGTCAGGTTTTCAAAAAAATAATTATTGAAATCATCAAATAAGCTAGCGAATTCAAACGATCAGGGTGTCAATTCTCGGGATCACATGTTCGACAAACGTATAAGTTCGTGACTTTTGGGGCTTGGATTCTTGGAAATTGAAAGAATTATATCGCTTCGAAATGAACGTAAACTTCGTCGGAACGACTAGTTGACGATATACTCAAGAATTGACTTACTTCGATTTATTCCTACGATTTTACGCGTGATCCCGAGAATTGACACCCCCAACTGGTGGCTGAGTGTGACGTGACGTACACGTCATCATTCATTCCATTGGTTGAATGTTGAATCAAAGTTACCAACAATGCCAACGACCCAGTGCCCTATTAACGCCTTGGCCACATAGGCCATGGCCTAGGGGCGGCACGATTTTGAGGGCAGCAAATTTTCGGTGAATAAAAAAATTTCTTCAACTCCTCTACGAAAATCTAGAAATAGCCATCTTCGAAAACTACAACTCGCTGGTCGGCGAGAGATGAAGCTTGCAAAAGCATGAACCAAAATTGGAAAGAAGTTGTCGCAGCTTTGAGTAAAATTAATGACATCTAAGACAGGGTGCGATGCAAAAGGATTGAAAATCAGCAAACATCTTTCGAAACCGCAAGAATGTTCACTGTATGGAGTCCAATTTTGGAAAGATTTGATAAAGTAAGCGAAGCAATGCAGTTGATATTGGTATAGATGAAGTACTTTAGTATTATGAGTATTGGTTGATTATATTCGTAGGAGATCAATTTGATCGATTTGCGGACAGAGCGAAGTTAATTTCTGGATTTGAGAAATATCGATGCGAAGTGAAGGAAGAATAAGAGCCACAACAAGAACTCTTCCTGCTGATGAAACTAGACAGGGACATACTGTTTTGAGCGGGAGGAAAACTTTAGAGTAGGAGTTTATCTTGTTATAATTGACTATCTGGTAAGAGAATTGAATGAACGTAAAAATTGCTACAAGGGTTCTGCTGCGAAGTTCTCCTTTTTGGGGAAATTGCAATCGATTAGTGCTGCAGAATTAGGAGTAGCGATTAAAAATATCATCTTAAGTTTTCCTGGCGATTTAGATGAAAAACTTCACGATGAATGTTTGCACTTCAAATCCTACTTAGCTCAGTTATTACAACCTCCAAAAACTCTACACGAGATGAGTACCCTCATTGGAAGTGATAAAAGATCAGTACAAGTGTTTCCCCATATCAATATTACAATTAGAATGTTTTTAAGCATTTTTTGAACGATCTGTTCAGAAGAGAGGTCGTTTTCAGTATTGAAGCGAATTTTATCTTATTTGCGATCTAGCATGTCTCATGAGCGTTTGAATATTCTGTCCGTTTTGTGCATTGAAGCTGAGTTGTTAAAAAAATTAGACTTCGCAGTAGTGTTGCAACAATTAGCGGAAAAGAAGACAAGAAGCAAACCATTATTAGTTTGATGATGAATACTAATTTTTTATTATGAAATATAGGTGCACTCTGAATCATTAGATTGTTTTATTTTCAGATAGAAAATTGTCTTTATCAACTTCAGCTATAATCGCGTTTTTAAAAAATTTGAATTTTTGAAATTCTCTTTACTCAGAGGGGCGGCAATTTGTTTTTGGCCTAGGGGAGGAAAAGAGTTTAATCCGGCTCTGAACAGGTCCATTTGTTTTGAATCGCCATCCTCACTAATTAAACTTGCTGGTACGTCATCATAGCACGTTCGAACTTACGAGTACCTATACTAATCACATTGTCAATTTGCAATTAAAATGGAATATTTGATATTCTTATAGTTAATGATTGGATAGTTATATAGTCCGTTCACGAAAGGTTGAGCACATAGTAGGCGTTTCTTTATTTATCTGAAGTTGGCAGTATTTATACTGTCATAAAATAAAATAAAGTCAATGTTGCCGAATGTAGCCGGTCTCGTCCGACGAGCTTGCGAGTTATCAGAGAACTATGCAATATTGACAACATTGCGTATCAATGTGACAAGAAAATAAAGAACATAACCTAAAATTTTAATATACACAGTGGAATATGCCAAATTTCCATGGCCAACCGACTGCTCAACCTTGTGAACGGACTATACATATTTAACACTAGTCTGAATGCTGTCACATGAAAAAACACCTATCTTTTAACATACTGGAAATTGCCCATTTGAATTAGAAGTGATTCTAAACTAAAATATCTGTTTGATGAAAGATGAGGTAACCCTGGTTCAGAAAAATGGTGCCAATATACCAAACTCTCATTCTACTCCATTTTGTGCGCGCTTTTTATTAGCTGAACTGCGTGCTACAATTTCGCCCGAATGTCTATAAGTTTCAAATTTTGAGGAAGGAAGTGGTCCTAAAAGTGATTCTATTTTCGTTCATCATTTCTTAAAAAATCTAAGTTTCGAAGCGAAAGAGCTAATAGCTTGAAAGCTTCGTTATGGAGCTACAGGGTGTCGAAATTCCAAAAAAAATGGTTCTTGCTTCATAACTCCTGCACTTTTTGAAATATTCAGTCCAAATTTGGAATGCGAGCTATTTTTAACAGTCTCCATCATTGCACTCCTGAATCTCAACTAGAATCTACAGGGTGTTTTCTTTTTCGGAGCCATGACTTCTTTTTCCTCTCAAACTTTTTTGCAGTACCTACGCGTAAAATCAATTTTTAATATCATCGTTCAATTTAAACCTTTTTTTGACTCGTGTAATTTTTTTGTATATCTAACCGTTTTCGGGTAAAAAATTATTGAATGATTGTATGCATTCGCTGATAAGCTTAAGTTGAGTCTCAGATGACGAGCTATCAAAATAAAAAAAAATTATTGAACGGTTGTATGTTGATATTGAATAAGCTTTAGTTGAGTTTGGATGACAAGCTATCGAAATAAAAGCAAATTTTTAGCATACCTATTAGACCAGGGTCGATAATTTTTGAAACAAAACAAAATTGCAGTAGGATGAAACCCATGGAAAAAGGAGGGGAATATGATCAAATGAAAGAGAAAATAAATTACGGTCGATCCGAGTCCGGGAAGTGGAAGGGGGTGTGTTTTTTAAAGGTGAAAAATGGTTTTCCTTGATTTCCGGCAAAACTAGAAGTCCTATGGAAAAAAGTTGTAGGTAATGAAAAGATCTACAAATTTTTTATCGACAATTTTTCACATAACCTCAAAATTTAGGTGAAAAATTCAAAAAACCAAGTTTTTGGTTTTTTATTCATATCTTTTTCAAAAAAAACTTTTTTTTTCACGAAATTTTGTGAAAGTTTACCTTATTATGTCCCAAATACACTGTAATTTATTTGATTTAAAATATTTATGTTTTCGTCTTATTTTTACTTAATATCAAAAAAGCACCCCAATTTTCAATCGAAAATTCTGACGTCAAAATATCAGTTTTTTTCAAAAGTTTAAAGGCTTTTTCTTCATTGAAATATCTACTTTCTGATGTTGTGAAAAAAATATACATTACTATAAGGAGTGTTCTCAGAATCAACGATTTATGAAACCCACCATTAGAGTAACTCAGTCCCCACTTCTCTATAAAATAACTTACAATGGGTTGAAAACTAACCGAAAGTCACTCATTATCTCAAAACAGCAATAAATAGTCATCTAAAAATATTATTTAAACAAGATTCTACACCTTTTCAAATATTGTAGATGTCTTATTAAATATTAACTTTATTAACTTATTTTTTGTTAATTATAGAAGTATATTTCAATTTGTAATTTTTTCGTTTTTGAATGAAACAGAAAATCTTACGTTTTTTGAGTAATTAAAGAGTAAATTCTAATAAATACCTCAAAATTGTACATAATGATTTCTTCATTGAAATATCTACTTTCTGATGGTGTAAAAAATATACATTACTAGAAATGTTCTCAGAAAATACAAAAAATTGAAAAAACCTAAATTCGAAATTTTTTTTTTAATTATTATGTACAATTTTGAGGTTTTTATTAAAATTCACTCTTTAATTACTCAAAAAACGTAAGATTTTTTGAAATATACTTCTATAATTAACAAAAAAATAAGTTAATAAAGTTAATATTTAATAAGACATCTACAATATTTTGAAAAAGCTGTAGAATCTTGTTTAAATAATATTTTTAGATGACTATTTATTGCTGTTTTGAGATAATTCATATACCTGAGTGACTTTTGGTTAGTTTTTAACCCATTGTAAGTTATTTCATAGAGAAGTGGGGACTGAGTTACTCTAATGGTGGGTTTCATAAATCGTTGATTCTGAGAACACTCCTTATAGTAATGTATATTTTTTTCACACTATCAGAAAGTAGATATTTCAATGAAGAAAAGCCTTTAAACTTTTTGAAAAAGCTGATATTTTGACGTCAGAATTTTCGATTGTAAATTGGGGTGCTTTTTTGATATTAAGTAGAAATTAGACGAAAACAAAAATATTTTAAATCAAATAAATTACAGTGTATTTGGGACATAATAAGGTAAGCTTTCACAAAATTTCTTAAAAAAAAAGTTTTTTTTGAAAAGATATAAATAAAAAACCAAAAACTTGGTTTTTTGAATTTTTCACCTAATTTTGAGGTTATGTGAAAAAATTGTCGGTACAAAAGTTGTAGATCTTTTCATTACCTACAACTTTGCCATTAAATTTTTTTCCATAGAACTTCTAGTTTTGCCGGAAATCAAGGAAAACCATTTTTCACCCTTAAAAACTCACCCCTCCTACTTCCCGAACTCAGATCGACCGTAATTTATTTTTCCTTTCATTTTGATCATATTCCCCTCCTTTTCTAATGGGTTTCATCCTACTGCGATTTTTTTTCATTTTTTACCATTTTTGAAGGTTTCGGCCCTGGTCTATATCGAGTATTTCTATTATTTTTTTTATTTAGAGAATAACATAGAATGGTTCAAATCATTTTTTACTCGAAAACGGTTAGAGCAGTCAAAAAGATATCAAAGATTGATTTTACGCTGATCGGTACCGCGTACCGAAAAAAAGTTTGAGAGAGTGAAGGAGACATGGCTCCGGAAAAGAAAACAACCTGTAGATTCTAGTTAAGATTCAGGACGTGCAATGATGGAGACTGTTGAAAATAGCTCGCATTTCAAATTTGGACTGAATATCTCAAAAAGTGCAGCAGTTATGAAGAAAAAACAATTTTTTTATAAATCTCAGCACCCTGTAGATCCGTAACGAAGCTTTTGCGGACCTTTGATTATGGGTCTTTATATGGACTTTATATGGACTTTTTTTGGAATTATACCCTTAAGTTGTGCCATACTTTTATGTAAAATCCTGTATATTAGTATATTGCGTAACTTTTTGCTTATACAGAATTTTGAAATATTACTCTTTTCATTCCGTATTCTAATTTCCAAAACTTTAAACTCATAAGTTCTGAAACGGAGTAGGAAAACCTATAAATGCATATACCTATATTCATATTCGAAAGAGTAGTCCACAAATAAAAATAATTTATGGATAGGTAAATATTCCATTTTAAAAAAATTGAGTTGCAAATATTTCACTGTGTTAAGTCATTTTCAAAAGAATAGGTAATTGGATCCATATAACTTTGAATACAAATTTTTTTATTTTTATTTGAAGCAAAGTTAAGGGGGGGGTAATTCTCACATTTTCGTCACCCAAACGCGAATCGAATAGCAGGTAAAGTTGAAGCAAGGAAGAAAAATTGCCTAAATAACATAATACTAACTATTGAGTAACATTGTTAGAGGAAAAACAATGCTTTTAAGTTGAATATAACCTTAGACAAAGGACTATTTCCTTTGTCTAAGAATATAACAAAACAAAGATGAATAAGGTGTATCTCACGTATGGAGACCTTGGAAGTGTTAATATTAGTAAAATAATTCCACAATCCACACAAAAATAGTAAGAACTTCGAACTTACTGCTGTTACCGCCACCAGTTCATCTTCTGCTACACACACAGCAAAAACGCATTTGATACAATAAAAAAAATCGATGAAAACATGATTCGATTTCAATAAAACTAAATGGCATTAAAATGGAATCGTGCAGATACAAGAAATATTATTTATTTCTTCTAACGAAAATATTTCCCATTATTGAACCCTAATCGATTCGAATTTCTTATCACTACACATTATCCTTGATTTTCCGGCAGATGTATTGATAACTTCAAAATATTCGAATAACATGAATACGAACAATGAAAGATGCATTCGATTGAATTTAGTAAACTGAATATTTTCCAATGAAAAACTTCCTGGTCCCTAATTTTTCTCTTTCCTCCTGGAAATTTTGAATGACAGAAATTGAGGCGTTCACATGAAGAAGATCATTATTCTATGACAGTTAACTTCACCCAAAAATTGACATTTATGTTCTGTAAACTAACCTCACAAATTTTAAATTAATAACTTTGGAAAGAAGCAGAGACTCTGGAAAGAAGGGTATTTTTGCCCTTAGTAGATTAATGATGAATTCCAGCAGCATACTGAGGAGTAAGAGAAACAAACAGAAAGTTGTGTTCTGTTGTTGATTTATTTCCTTATTTTGTTGCAGCAACATGTATTACTCTGATGCAAAGAGCAGGATTCAAATACTTTCCACCACCAAAGAATTTCGATCGTAAGACAACCGAAAATGTTTTTATGGGTTGCATATGATTCAAACTGAGTTGATTTTCAGAAATTGAAATACCGGAAAAAGCAAAATTAAAGTTTGTCGATAAAGTTCCTCAGTATCCTGCTATGATCAGGCCCCCAAAGATGCAGAAAAGACTAAGGTATATGAGGGGTCCAGAAGAAGTACATAATACCCTTCAGCACAAGCAGTATGGAGTGATGGTATGATACAGCGTGTTAGAATGCAATGGGAGAATGATTTTCATTTTACTTTAGGCTCTGGGAGGTGGTCGATTAAAATGGCAACATTTCGAGATGATGCGTCTTACAATAGGTAGAAAAATGGACAGTAATAGAATGTTTGCTGTATGGAGAGTTGATGCTCCCTGGCAGCCTGTAACAAAAAAAGGACAAGGTCAAAGGATGGGTGGTGGAAAAGGAGGCATAGATCATTACGTTACACCCATTAGAGCAGGTTGGTAATCAGCTAACACCTAAGAACTGAATATTTGCATTTGTAATTTATATCTCGTTATCTGTTAATGAATAATCCTTTTCATCTAGGAAGGATAATTTTTGAGCTTGGAGGCAAATGTGAATATGCTGAAGTGAAAGAATTCCTTGAAGATGTGGCTATGAAAATGCCATTTAAAGCAATGGCTGTGTCCCAAGAAATGCTTGATAAAATTGCAGAGAAAGAAAAATGGGAGCAGGAAAACAATAAAAATCAATTCAATATGAAGTATATGATTCAAAACAACATGGGAGGGTGTCACAGATGGTTGTCACCTTACGACTTCAAATTTTTAGGAAAATATTTTGAACATAAATAAAAAAGGATATGTAGGAACTTTTTCATTGAACCTTTCTATTTTAGAACACTCAGGAAACATGACACCTGTTATGTATAGTATTAATTTTGAGGAGTTTTGTGCTCCTGAGTTATTCCAGTGCATTTGCGCAACCAGTTGCAACGGGTAATTCAAGCTTTTGAGTTGCTCAGCAATTTTCACCGATCTAAACGAATAGGCCTATGATGTGAATAACTTTTCTTGGAAGACTTATAAATGAAATAAGACGACAATTACAAATAGTTTATTTTCATGGTAACTTACATATTGTACTGTTACAGCTCAGAACTTTCTAAACGAACATCATCGTTTCAATTTATTTCACCTCTCGTTTCTAAAGTTCTAATATATCTCATGGAAATGAATACGATAGTGTGAGTAGATTCATACGAGAATAAAAGGGAAAGGAGGAAAGCTAACTTAGTTGAAGGTATTGCCATAAGTTCTCACTGACTTTTACTCAAATGTAGATATATTGAACCACTAAATTTTGGTTTGTTTGATATGCAGAAATTATAGGATTGATACTCATTCTAAATGTTTCCTTCTTTTTCCACAATGGACTCTAAATTCTCACCATGATATGTCCATTTAAAAAATTTTGGCTATGTATTACCGAAGAGAAGTGCTTTCTTTTTGTTGTGTTTGTAATTTAAAAAAATTAATGAATATATTTGATCTCTAAGGATTTGGAAAGTGACAACAAACTTGAATATAGTTTTGAAGAGGACAAAGGAGCACAATGCATATACCAATTTCATTATATTTCTTTTTCATGAGATGAAATAATGTGATCTCGTGTAATGACTTATGAGGCTCTTCTATTTCACTGACTGAAGAAATTTTTCACTTCGCACTGAATAGACCAATGGGAACGCGGCATTACTGATTTTGCATCAGTTTGGAAGTGATACAGAGTCAAGAAGAAAAGATTTTATATCATATAGCTCATTGAGAGTGGGAGTGTAATGAAAAGAAGTTATTATATTTTTTCTCATGAATAGTAAATTTCAGAGTTTCAAGACATAACCTCTATTTTGGAATCAACAAAATGCACCAGGAATCAAGATAACGTGAGTAAACGACAATCAGTTTAAAGGTAGGTTTTGTAAGGCATAAAAACATTGAACACGAGTTTCGCACGCAATTATTAAAATATCAATGAATCGAAATTTTCCACAGTTTCGATCAGTTTTTATCATTTCAAACACTTCAAAGTATGTGAAAGTTAATGTGAGTTAATTCATTGCTTTTATCTTGATTTTTATACTGCTGTTATCATAGTTTATTAATAAATAGAAATTCTATGGCGCCCTAGATGTTAAAGCCGGTTCTCAGAGCTTCGACGTGTAGCTCGCGACATATAAACACAGTGTTTATATTCTCTGATTGGGTTGGAATAAGTGTCGCGAGCTACACGTCGAAGCTCTGAGAACCCGGCTTAAGATTCACTAATCAGTAAATCAGTCTGGAAGATGGCGCTGTAGTGGATATCTAGGTTGTTCATAGTCGGATTTTGGTGATGTAACTACAGCTTACCATAGTTACATAGTTGACAGTTAATACACGTATTTTCTGTCAAATCATGTAACCATATAGCCTATTCGTTTTGAGATATTTCGTGCTCCTGAGTTACTCAAAAGCTCGAAATACGGCTTCCCATTGGCTGCGCACAAGCACTGGTACAGCTCAGGAGCTCGAAATACCGCAAAACGAATACAGTATTAGTTAGATAGTTACATGCTTAGACAAAAGAAGGTTAACATGTAACCACAGCTCGCCAAAATTCGTTTATCTATAGAACCACTAAACGGTTGTATCGACTTAAATAAATTTCTGTGTATGCGTGAAATATCATACAGGACAACTTCTGTCGAGTACGCTTTTATTCAAATTTTTTTTACCAGAAAATCAGTTATGGCTGGAAGCCACGAAATCTTTGACTTCAGGACTTTCATGAAAAAATATTTAAAGATGTGTGATTACTAGAATTGAAAAAAAAACAGTAGTCACTCATAGTCGTCTATGTTGAAAACCATTGTATTGATTTATAGGCTTATTAACAAAAATAATATATTTATTATCTCAATATTTCATTCGAGTTCAATTATATCTAGATCAGAAAACTGTTGCTTGGCAAATTTTAGCATTGTGTCCCTCTGTCCATATACTGACCTACTGAAACCAAATTTTGGAATGTAGAAGTATAAAAGCGGTAAATATATATCTACAATTTTAACACTTAATAATTTGTAGACAAGCAAGATACTCTCAACATATTTATATTTGTGTATATATTAACAGTAGTTTTCCATAATTCATCATTCTGAAATGATACTGATTGCATTTTCCATCCACCAATATCTGAACTGATGATAGATTTATCAACATGACATTTGAAGAATATTAGGATAGAAAAAGGCTGGTGATAGATTCAAACAAACTTTAAACCATTAGTGAACGTCGAGGATAATTTGGAATAAATATAGGTACATTGCTTTGCAAAATGAAAGCATTTTTCAATTTGAAAGCTTACTAACATTCAATTTCAAGTAATACTACATTTAATATTTCATACAGATTTTCTTCAAGACTAGAAAATAATATTTTCTTAAATATAATAATCTAAGCAGTCTATTTTTACTGAATAAACAAATGTTCTTTCACATTTGTGAGCTTATTAGTAGGAAAAAAATTATTTCACTGATCCAAAAAGCATCAGCATTAATACTCGTCAGTTGAAACCAACTTTCCCTTTTCAAATATCAGTCAGGGATTTACATCTAGTTTATATACAAGTTTACACAAATTTACATAACTAAAATAAATATCTTAGGAAATATGATGAAGAAATTTTTTATTTATCATACTTAAATGGAAGAGATCTTATATGGATAAACGATTAAAATATACAATAAAAACTGGATATCAAAACATGTGTATTAGAGCTGGCATACTTTTCATTCTATTGTTCATTAAATTTCTCCATCAAATTTCGCATCATAAACAATATGATTAAGTGAAAAATCTTTAAATATAGAATTGTTCTTTCTTAATACCAGGAACCATATTTGTGCAAATTTAAACATTTCATATTGGAGGAATTCTTTCAGAATACATTTATTACACTATATTTTAAAATATAAAGCTTAGTATAAGTTAGTTTATTGACTAGATATTTTCCGATCACTGCAATTATCCATGATTAGACACTTCGTTGTTATTACCCATTCTTACTGTGAAAGAATTATCAAATAATGAACAGAACATTGGGAAATCACATGGATCAATAGTTTCAGACGGCTTGTTCATTATTTTGTTAAGCTACATACAAACAACTTTCCGTTAGAATCTATGGTAATGTAAATTTTTTCTGATCTTGTGTTCAACAGAAGGTTATTTTCAATAGGTTTGAGGAGGTAATGTGATTAATATTTGCAAACACCTCCAGTTAATTTGCAATCAAACTTGATGAGTGATGAAACTGATCAAAAGGAGATGAAATTTTTAGTTCCACATATTTCAGAAATACATTACAATTTCAAAAAGAGAATAAGGGTTTTCACGACTCGAAAAAATGAGTAAACAAAGAATGGATGGATCGATGAGTTAAAACTATTAAATTTTGAGTTATTGTGTTTAATTTGGTTCTCCGATTTGTTTATCAGTAAACAGGGAATTTAGTTTCTCAGGTGGATTATAATATTACTCTGAAAGGTCTGAATGAATATATTGATGATTGAAAGCTATTAGGATTTGAACCATTAACTCTGTCCTGATTGAAATTTCGCACAAGACACTGTTTCATGTAAATTGAATCGACTACTTTTCGGACTTTTGAATCTATCTGAAATATTTGTTCTGGAGAAAGCTCTGCTCATGTTTTGTATGGACAGTACATTCACTTTGTCAAGCACAAGATCAAGCACAAACGGTCAGTCTTGCAGTGTATATATGGGCAGAGATGATACAATATAGTAACACTAGAAGCTCTTTTTACATACGTTGCTCACACAGCTGGCTAGTTAGGCATATGACTCGCTGAGATAGTCGAAGAAGTACTCGAAACTTTCGTTAGAGTTTGCGATACTGTCGGGACTGTTGAGGTTCCCGTTCAATGCGCATGCTCTGTACTGCTCGCTGAATGACAATAATATTTCACGGATCCTTGCAATGATCGCTTCTACTCAGGCATTCGACTCCTGAAAAAAATAGTACAATTATTGATAAATAACATAGAACTATCGTGTTATTTCGATGATATATTGTCCAGCTATTTTGGATAGAGGCTTATGGTAACGTGATACCACGGCCTTCTAAACCCCTTGGCCCGGTCCTAGCCAAGAGCGGCAACAGTGTAGAGAGGTATACCCTCCCGACATATTGCAAGCACAGACTTCTAAAGTAGTCTCTATGGACAGCTGTGTTACAGGCGCAAGCGTGAGTGCTAGTAAACATTTGTGGTAAATAATTGAGACTAGTTGAACTCATTTATAAACAAAGGTATTACCTACCTTCAAATTTTCGAAATAGTGCATGATTTGATCATAATCCATGTCCAGCTGGAGATCGTCCAATCCAGGTAAATCAGCCTGCGGCGTGGTAGAATTTGCTTGGTTCTGGTCATTGCTGCTAAACATTGGGTTCCCTACGATAGTGGCTCTCTTTATTTCGGCACTGTTTCTAGCTGTAGTAGAAGGTTTAAGTTATTATTATAAAATTATAATACATGATGAAAATTCACGCGATTGAGAGCACGCAGGTATAATGTAAACAATGAAAGCAGAGAATAATATTAATTGATTAAAATCAACCAATGTCAAACTCATCATACTTCGGAACTAATCCCGTCAACAAACAAGAACATGCATGGTGGTAATATCAAACAGAACATCCATCGATAGCTATTTCGCCCTATTTGGAGCGCTTCAGCATTGAGGAATTCCGTCTGAAAGGCATTTCCCTTATTTGCAGAAATCTCTGAGTATAAACAGAAACAAAACGCCACCTCCTGGGATTCAGAGATAGGCGACATTTCTTCAAATAAGGGAACCTAGAATGCCTTTCAGAGAGTGAGCCCGAAATATGTTTGATGTTGTCACCATGCATGTTTTTTTTTGCGTTGACGGGATTAGTTCCGAAGTATGAGTTTAATATTGGTTGAATTTAATCAATTAATATTATTCTCTGCTTTCATTGTTTATATTATCATACATGATTTTCATTTTAACAATTTATCTCAGCAGGTGACACAAACTGATTTTAAAAATTTATTCACAATGCCTGATCGATTTCAATGAAGTTATGTTCAATAGAGTAATTAATTGATCGAATTCCTCTATAAAGTAATATGAAAACAATATTCGTGATCGGAATGTTTAAATGAAACATCTATTCAATCTTCGAGCGACTTTTCGCAATTATATTGTTGCTTTTTCAAGCTCTTCAAAATAATTTTTTATATTGTTTGTGAACTGTTGTTTGTATGTTTTTATTTTTATTTTGTAGAGCTCCAAAAAGCAACAATATAGTTGCGAAAGTCGCTCGAAGATTGAAAAGATGTTTCATTTAAACACTTCGATCCCACGGCCATTGTTTTCATATTATTATATTCAATTTCATCATAAATAACCCGTTTGGCGAAGCTTGATGGTAATATTTGGGATTTAATGGGTCGATTACATTGAGATACTTTACAATAACCTGCTTTTGAGCCAATTTAGAAGCGAGTGAATTAGCTTGTGATGATTACACACAAAACTAGTGATCCACGTGAGGTTTATGTTTGTATCCGTTGTCAAGGACCTAAGAAAAATGTCAAATACGTTTTCAAATTTAAGAACCAGGAACCACCGAGTAGATAAAAACTCACAGATTGTTTAGTAGCAACTGTGATTACACACGGCTTGTTTACATGCCAGCAAGCCAAAACGCCAACAATTTAGCGTGTAAAGTAGCCCAGCTTTCAACTTTAGTCGCAGCTTTTTTACAATCAGATTGTTGGCTTGTGAACACGATTACACGTACTGAGTGAATTCACAATCAGCTACTAAATTCGCTCAGTAGCAGCTTGTAAAGTATCTCAATGTAATCGACCCATAAGCGATGGTGCTTTTCAAGAATGAATTGAAATTTATGTAGAAGTATAAACGCGATCGGTGTTTTGTATCTCCCAGCTTTAGATTTTTGCAATTGTCCCTTATAAATGACATTTCAACAGAAGAAATCTAGCTCTGTTGGTTTGGTAGTCCATAGTAATGCTTACCGTTTTTATTGGGATTGTTTTCACCAGGATATTGGACAAACTGCACCTCTTCCTCCTTTTCCGTATGTTTCGGTCTCATCTTCACCTCTTCAGGAGGACTTTCCTTTGGTTCATCGTCGAATTCAAATGCGTTCAAATCATTTCCGTTCACTGCAGTCACAAAATCTTGAACGTCGTCTTCACTGTTCCTATTGGTAGGTGTAAAGTCCCGTAAGCCATATTCCCTATTCACGATGTTTGGATCTGAAGGTCTGTTGTATTCAGTTATGGGTTGGTTACATGCTGAAAAGCCCGAAAAAATCAGAAATATATGTACTTCAACGATCCAAAATTAAATGAAAATTAGCTTGCTGGATGAAAGCTAACTAGGTACACAGAGGAAAGGGGTTAAAAAACTGCGTTTGTCATGTATGTCTAGTCATTTGTGATGTCTAATGTTCTAATTTGATGAAACGCGCTGTACCTTTTAGGTAAGCGTCCATACCTATCGGCAGCGAACGAAGCGGACGGAGCGGATGAAGCGGATTCAAGAATCCTTTGTATAGAAACTAATGGAAGCGCGTCCACCTACCCGCGCCGAACGAATCGGATTCTATACAAAGAATTCTAAAATCCGCTTCGTCCGCTTCGTTTGCTGCCGATAGGTGGACGCTCTCCGCTCTCCTTTATGAGTATCTTTAAATCACTTCTTTCAACATAGAAGGGAATCTCTATCAGTAATTTAGATTGAACTAACAAAATAAAGCTTCTCAGCCTTCATTCTCGATTTAAAATTTTAATATACGCAGTGGAATATGCCGAATTGTCATGGCCAATCGACGTCGGTTGGCCATGGAAATTTGGCATATTCCACTGTGTATATTAAAATTTTAGGTTATGTTGTTTATTTTCTTGTCAGATTGATACGCAATGTTGTCAGTACTGCATAGAGTTCTCTGATGATTCGCAGGCTCGTCGGACGAGGCTGGTTACATTCAGCAACGTTGACTTTATTTTACGTTATGATATCGAATACTGCCAACTTCAGATAAATAAAGAAACGCCTACTATATAGTCCGTTCACGAAAGTTTGAGCTCATAGTAGGCGTTTTGTTTATTTATCTGGAGTTGGCAGTTTTTGCTGTCATAATGTAAAATAAAGTCAACGTGCCGAATGTACCCGGCCTCGTCCGAAGAGGTTGCTAGTTGTCAGAGAACTCTATGCAATATTGACAACATTGCGTATCCATCTGACATGAAAATAAACAACATAACCTCAAATTTTAATATACACAGTGGTATATGTCAAACTTCCATGGCCAACCGACCGCTCAACCTTTCGTGAACGGACTATATGCGCTCAAACTTTCGTAAACAGACTATAGGTCCTAAATTGATCGATACTGAAATGAGGACCACCAGGTAAATTAGGAAAAACATACATAGGCGGATGGCAATCTGTTGCCATAGCTTTACGGTAAATTTTCATAAAAAACAGCTGCCATTTTACAAAATATTGTCGAATTTTTCCAAAGACGTATTAAACAAATAAGGAAATGAAGCCCTACTTATTATGCTATGCTGTTAAACTTTTATCATTATTCCGAAATTTAATTCGATATTTAGAATGAAATATCACTATTTAAATCTATGGGAGATGATTACCCTTCAGTAGGGTCCTGTAGCGATCTTAGAAGAACAGAAGATTCGAAAATCATCACTTGGAACTCCAGACCTGGTTTAAAACACCCTCCTGGCCCAAGAGCAAGAATTACATATTTTTGTTTCTGAATATGAAGGTATTTATTCGAATAGTTGTTTTAAGTTACCATTTTGTAAAAACGGCGAGGCAGGGTTTTTTCTACTGAGGTTTTTCCCTGTGCTCTGGTATCATACGACAGAATAGTATGGTACCCCGTTTTGCACCAACCTCAGCTAGGGACTTTTTTGTTTCATATATTGTATTATTTTAGCTCTCAATTCAAAGAATATATATATATCAATATATTTTAAGAAAAACAAAGTAGAAACACTAACTTACCATTGTCATTTGCTAGCCTAGGCTGTAGTTTACCATCACTGGAATTGCGACTGTGGTGATGGTGACGATGGTGATGTTTTTTCAAAGGGTTCCCGATGTCTGCTGTCGAGGTGTTGGAAGTAAGAAGGTTTCTGTGTGGTGGAACAGGAGGTTTGTACTCCTCGGATGTTGAAGGAACTACAGCTCTTTCGTAACATGGTGGAGGTGATACTTCTGCAGCTTCTGATGGCACTCCGTGAGGGGGTAGAGGTGGTGGTGCATTTGGTTTGTTCCTGAAAAAGCAATGTAAATGCTAGAAATACGTCTTCTTATTTTGACAAGGTTTCATTTAAGAGGGTTAAGTAGAGGAACTTGCTGATTTAGAAATTCAATTCGCTGAAGGAATACTTCTGCAAATATGAATTTAAAAACTTTTCATTAATCAAGTACAACATTAAAGTTTATGATGTTTAGACAAATGTCAATACAATGCGTTAATCGATTCCGAAAATGTTGGACAATTCTGTCCAGCGACAGTGCACACCAAGCAGTGACACGTTGTGAATGTAGGGGCCGCTGTGAAGTTCTCTGGGGTTTTCAGACTCCAGCATAGTCGATTTAGACCCCTGTAATTATTCTATAGGGATATTAAAAATAGCATGTTTATAACGATCACCCCAGGACTCTGGTCCACTTAAAGAACAACATTCGTTTGGCTATCACTAGCATATTCAATGAAATGCTGGTGAGAATTTTCCGACATTCCATAAATGCAGTATATTGATAATACATAATTGACACCATTTGCCAGATATAATCTTGACAACTGTCTTTATAAAAATCTTAAATATTTTAGTTAATTACAGAAAAATATTTTTGTTTGTTTGAATTTCTAAATCAGCAAGTTCCTCTGTAGCACCCTATATATAATCTGCGAGTATAATCTGAGCAAAAAGTGAAACATTATTTTACCCGGCTGGGAAGACCGATCCTACAATTGAAGTCATAGAGGGTTTTCCAATGAGAGGTGTTATTTTGAATAGCCCGCTATTTCGGTAGATGTCACATTTGAAGCTGTCATTTTTTGACATTTTACAAGTAGAAAATACGCCATCAATAAAATGGAACGATACACGCATAGACAAACTAATGTTTAGTTACTCTATGGATACACGCTTCACGAACGCATTGAAATGATTAAAATTCACTATAAAAATGGTGAAAATTTGGCAGAGAAGGTTCGTAAAACTCGAACATTTTAGGGTCGTCGTGAAGCACCTTGTCGGACCTCAATTAAGAAATTGGTGGAAAAATTCGAGCTGTTGGGACAAGTTAGTGATGTGAAGAATAAAACCCGTGCAAGAAAACCCAGGTGTGTCCATTCCTCGTCGTTCTTTGGAATAAGGCATTCCACAAACGTCATTACACCGTATTTTGCATAAGGACTTGGGTCTTAAGGCTTATAAAGTTCAGTTAACACGAGAACTCGAGCCGGCCGATCATCAACAACGTCGTGTCTTTGCTGGTTGGGTCGTTGAAATGCATGAAAATGATCCGGATTCCATCAAAAAATCATCTTGAGTGATGAGGCTCATTTCCACCTCGGTGGCTTCGTTAACAAGCAAAATTTGTCGCATGTGTGGCTCGGAAAACCCAAGAGTTATTGTTGAAAAACCTCTCTATCCTCAACGTGTTACTGTTTGGTGCGGTTTATGGTCCGGCGGAGTCATTGGACCTTACTTTTTCGAAAATGAGGCTGGCGCAATAGTTACGGTGAATGTATTGCGCTATCGAGAGATGATTAATGATTTTTTTATGGCCGTTTTCAACAAGACGGCGCTTCGTGCCACACAAGCAACGAACCATTGATCTTTTGCCGGAAAGTTTCCGGACTGTGCTATCTCTCGAAGAGGTGATCACAGTTGGCCACCGGGATCTTGTGATTAAACACCTTGCGATTTCTTCCTTTTGGGCCACGTGAAAGAGTAGGTCTACGCCAATAGGCCAGCGTCGATTCAAGACCTCAAAGATTCGTGAGTCTATCGAGGGCAGCCACTTTATGATTGGTTATGGAAAATATCAATGAAAGGATATGGTCCTGTAAGCGTGGTCGTGGTGGTCATTTGCTTGATGTTATTTTACACTATTAACGGCATAGCTTCTTCTTTATAATGAAATAAACATAATATGATCATTCATATTGAAAAATGGTATTTTTCTTTGAATATCAAAATAACACATCTTATTGGAAAACCCTTTATAAAATGTATCCACTAAATAAATGAAGAAGTTAGTTATTTGACATAATAATTTTGCACTTGCTTGAAACTAATGGCGATTTATGAAAACAATCTACCGTATACTATAATTCTGATAAAAGTTGAAAAATACTTCTCACCAATTGCGCGTGTCTTCTTTAGAAGGACCTGGATTCACTTTGCTCCTACAATAAGTTGCACTATCGACAGTCCTTTTAGCACCTGCGCTAGGTAATTCTATGTGTGTAGGGTTACTGAAGCTGTTTGCCAAAGCATCATCAGGTTCGAAGTAATTTGCGTTCAAAGGATTTGAAGTGATCCTCATTTCAGTACCGTTGTGCACACTTGAGTTCCTGTTGGAACTGTCTACAGTAGAGCGCCCTAGCCAAACCCAATCATGAGCGTTGGTCACTGTTTCCCTCTTACGATGGTAGTCTTTTTGTAGTCCACTTGGCGATACTGGTGAAGCTCTGATACCTTGAGTTACACTTTGGTCGAGTTGTTTATATTTGGAAGCGTATACTACACAGGAAATCACAAATACCTGTGAAGGAAGAAATAATGCATATTTTGTTGTTTTCATGCGAACCAGGTCTCAAATATATCGATTCATAGAAAAATGAACACCCAGTAATAACTAATAAATGAAATTTTTATATACATCCCAGTAAACCAGACTTCCAGGCGATATCGTTGAGAAGTTACAATCCGGCATCCATGCGAACTCCTATTGCGACATCCTATAGATGTCACAAATCATGGGCGTACCCGGTAGGGGCAGAGGGGGCAGCTGACCCTCCCTCCCCCTAAAATATAAAATAAACGTCAATTTTCGTGGCAAGTTTTTTGTTTCAATATACCCGACCGACCATCTTCTCGAAACAGGTATGAGCTGCCCCCCCTAGCTGAAATCCTGGGTACGCCCTTGTCACAAATATAACCAGAATAAAGATATTCGCATTGCTACTCCTCGGCGAGATCGCCGAGAGGTTACAATCGGACATTTATGCGAACTTCTATTGCGACATCCCATATAGATGTCACAAATATTACCAAAATAAGATATTCGCATTGCGACTTCTTATAAGCCTCAATCCTCAATTACACTCAGCCCCTGCTACTACTGCTCGCGTTGACGACAATAATTCCTGAAATACTTTTGCAGCAGTATCTTAGGCAGTGAGCATTTACACTCTGCCGCAACATTTTCTTCGAGACCAAGTGTCGGCAACGACGGACAAAGAATTCCACAGCAACATAAATCTAATTCAAGCGGATGACCTGGTCGTCATTGGTCAAGACCAACAATGACCAACTGCATTTAAGCGCTTTTGGTCATTGCTGGTCTTTATCATATGACGTCATGAATTGCCCTTCAACGTCATCGATTAAGACCGCAGATGACCTAAGGTGAACATACTCGAGAGCCGAGTCAAGCTTCTGGTCATTGAAGAAATAAGGTTAAATTCTATGTTTATGTCTTATGATAACACATGTTTAATAATAGCTATCGTTAATTGATTGTTAAATGGTTTTCTGCCTGGCTGAAATTTCCAAAACAAACATATTCAGTCCCATACAATAATTGCATTTTTACTGAAACGAAACTCTAATTCAGAAATCGTTTTGGTTATGTGTTTGTTTTCATTCTCCCTGACCTCCATTAACGAAATGGTGGAGATGATCAGAACTGCATTTGAGCGGAAGCTGGTCATTCGCGGTCATCCTCAAGGGCCAAGACCAAGGGCAGGACCAACAATGACTACGGTCATTACTGGTCATTCGCTTAAGTTAGATTATAGTTAAATTTAATCACTTATAGCAGTCACACGCTAGGACCTTTGACTTCCGTTACGAAAAACCGCCATTCAGGGAGCGTAGAGCAAACGAGTGGCATGTGAGGCAGCAGGGAAGTGTAGTGATTACATTATCGTGCTGCCCCTTCCATTCTCAATTCCCTGCTCCCTGCCGTGGAAATGAGTCGAGTATAATCGGGGTGATAGAGAAAATAACATATTTCTCATAGCGAGCTCTTACTTTGTGAAAACTGCATGCTTAGTGAATAAAGAAATCTCCGATTAAACCTCCGTAAGTTAAGTGTTTCGATTATAAGCCTGTAGTAAGTAAAAGTTTCTGAGAATTGATATTATCATTGCGTTTGAAATATACCAATGGGTATAAATATCTTTTCGATAGTTGATAGTTGATAGTTTACAGAGGGGTTACAGTCCACTGCGACCTTAAGGTCTATTGTGCCCCCTTACAGAGCTGTTCTGGCCAAAAACCTTCACAGCTCGCCTTCCAGTTCCAGAGATCTAATGAAATCTAGTAACTGTGAAGACTTCAACGAGGCTAGTTCCTCACTCTTACAAGTTTCTTGCCCAAGGCATTTCCTCCTCAGGCTCGTAATGCCGAGGCATTCCGTGACTAGGTGAAGGGGTTTCTTCCTCCTCCCCACAGAACCTACACTCGTCAGTGTCCGACAATCCCATCCTCAACAGGTGCTTCCTAAGGCGACAATGTCCTGTAAGAAAGCCAGTGAGGAGGTGCAATTGCTTCTTACCAAGATCCAGATATCTTTTGGATCCCGCTGTCTCGAAGTTCCGAGGAACTTAGTGGAATGATCCATCCCTGGGAGATTCCGCCAGAGCTTTTCCCTCTCGGCTTTCTCCTTCTCCAGAAACTCCTTCTTATAGGTACATTTAGATATACCACAGAAGGGTTCTGGGCCAAAGAGGGACATTTGTGCGCCCTCTTTGGCGAGTGTATTGGCCTCTTCGTTTCCTTCGATTCCCGAGTGGCCGGGAACCCAGATTAAAAAATTTTTCTTGCCTACCTCGTTGAGTTTGTTCCGGCACTCCCAGATCATCTTAGAATCGATGACGTAGGAGCTCAGTGCTTTAATAGCAGCTTGACTATCTGAGTGTATGGCTATATCACACTTCTGATAGTTTTCTTTCTAGATTTATATCTAGACATCTTTCAATAGCTAAGATTTCCGCTTGAAAGACGCTCATATAGGAGCCCAGCGACAGTGCACACTTGGTGCTTGGCCCGTATATCCCGGCGCCTGCTCCTCCTGTAGAGGTTTTGGAACCATCTGTATACCATTTTACGGTATTTTCTTTGAGATTATAGTCGGTGTATTCCCGTTTCCAATCATCTCTTTTACTTAGCAATGTCATGAAGTTTTTCTCAGTGATTACTTTCTTAATCATTGCATCACTAGGGAGATTCGCAGATGAGATGTAGTTATTCAGAGAGAACCAGACTCTTTGATTCTTTATTCTCTCATTACCTGCACCTTCCTTAGATATTCTGAGAATAGCCTCATGGGCTACCCTATCAACCACTAGATGTAGAGGTGTGAGGTCCGTAATGACCTCTAGTGCCCTAGTTGGACACGTTCTCATAGCTCCAGTGATGCACACACAGGCAAGCCTCTGTACTTTATCGAGCCTTTTCCTCGTACTCACCTGACTTGCCTTGGCAAACCAGGCTACTGCCCCATATGTGATTATAGGTCTCACAATCATGACGTACATCCATCGCAGTATTTTTGGGTTACAACCCCAATTTTTGCCGCATAGACGTCTGCACGCCATTAGAGCCCTTTTGGCTCTGACAGTAGCAGTATCAACATGCTTATTCCACAGAAGTTTACTATCCAGTGTTATTCCTAGGTATTTAACTTCTGACTTCCACTCCAAGGTATTTCCGTTTAAATATAACGTTTTCATGTCGGGAAGTTTTCTTTTCCGAGTGAACGGAATTACTACAGTCTTGCTTGGGTTGATGTTCAGCCCCACAGACAAGCACCACTGCTCAATAATTCTAAGGCCTTTCTGCAGTAAGTCGCAAAGAGTGCCTTCGAATTTGCCTCTAATCATTAGGACTATGTCATCAGCATAGCCTACACATTCGAAGCCAAGCTCCGTTAGCCTATGTAGTAGTTCGTCCACCACTAGGCTCCATAGAAGGGGAGATAATACTCCACCCTGAGGTGTCCCACGAGTAGCCTTGACAGAGACAGATTTACCACCCATCGATGTTTCAGCTATTCTCGTCGATAACACCTCATACATCCATTTGATAATGGTTTTGTTCACTCCTCGCCTTTCAAGTGCATCTTTGACGGACACGTGCGTTGTGTTGTCAAAGGCCCCAGATATATCTAGGAAAGCACACATGGCGATTTCTTTATTGTTCAGAGTTCTCTGGATGGCTTCGGTCAGCTGATACAGGGCGGTCTCCGTTGACCGTCCCGCCCTGTAAGCGTGCTGACACTTATGAAGTGGTGTACTCTCCAGATTCTCTGTTCTTATGTAGTTATCTACTACTTTTTCCATCGTCTTAAGTAAAAACGATGTTAGACAAATTGGTCTAAAGGATCGAGGATCAGTCCCGTCCTTTTTCCCTACTTTTGGTATGAAGGTTACTTTTGCCCTTCTCCATTTTCTAGGTATTTGCCTCAGTGCTAGACTGCTTCTTGTGATCCTCAGTAGATGAGGGATGATCTCCTCCGCTCCTTTCTGCAGGAGTATCGGAAACACCCCATCCACTCCTGGGGATTTATACGGCTGAAAGTACTTATTGCCCATTCAAGTCGTTGCCTTGTGAATATTTTTTTAGCAATGTCCCAGTCCTCCTTACGGGAGTTCTTGTTGTTTTCCATTGCTATTTCATCACTGCTTGTGGATTCACTACCTGGGAAGTGTGTTTCGAGTAGAAGAGTGGATCGCTCTTCTTCTCCCTCAGTGTAGGATCCATCTGGCTTCTTAAGCGACATATTGGGAGTAGTTCCCCCCTTTGCCATGACTTTTTGAAGTCTGGCTGCTGTGGGAGTGGAAGTGATATTTTCACAAAAGCTTGGAAATTAAGTCTTTTGGCCTTCCTGATCTCCTTGTTATACTGAGTAAGCTTTTCAGTGTACCCCTGCCAATTGCCGTCTCGTTTGGCCCTGTTGAAGAGCCGACGGACTTCCTTTCAGGTTTGACAGGTTTTCATTCCACCAAGAAGCTTCCTTACTTGATCGAGCTTTAGACAGTGGGCAGCTAGAGTGAAAAGCCTCCATAATTGCCTCACTGATCTGCTCAACATGTTGCTCCAGATCGTAAAGACGGTGGTTTTCCCGCTCTATTACGATTTTCTCCAGGTTGCTTCTCAGATGGCCTCTGTAGAGAGACCAGTCTGTCTTCCTAGGATTTCGAATCGAGGGCGATGGGGCAGTATCAGCCTCCACCCTGAACTCGATAATTCTATGATCTGAGAGTGACGGTTCATCCATCACTCTCCAGGAAGTGACATTTCTCCTGGCAGCGACGTTTGAAATTGTCACGTCCGGACCTCTTCTCTCGCTCTCGTGACAAAAGTAGGTGTAGTCCCCACATTTAATGTTTCGAGATTGTTAGCTAAGAGATATTCGAGCAAGCACTCACCTCTGGCGTTTTGTTTGTGCTTCCCCAAATCGTGTTATGCGCATTGGCATCACATCCAATTATAATTGGTAGATTTCTGCTGTTGCAGAACCTTACTAGTCGTTGCACTTCTTCGGGCGGTGTTATTGGCCCGTCCCCAGCGAAGTACGCGGATGCTATGACAATGTCTCGGCCAATGCCCCCTATGTTGAGGTGTACCATGATAGGAATCAGGTCCCGAGACATAAATTCTGAAACGCAATAGTATTTTATATTGCTTCTTATGAGCACACAGGCACGCGGAAATGCCTGCCTGTGGTCATAAATCAGGTCAGAATTTTGACATGCCAGACCCATAATCTGGCCTTCTTTGTTGATCCAGGGTTCCTGGATCAGAGCAATGCCCAACTGTAATTTTGCAAATAACCTTGCAATCTTTTCGATATTCTCTATTCATTTATTAATTTTTTGTAAAACATTCATTTACGATTTAAAAGAAATAAAATATTACAAAAAAAAGTTTTTTTGGAAATCGAGTATTCTTCCATGTATATCACAGGATAAGAAATCAAGTTAAAAGGTTCCAATGAAACTTATTTCCATTTCCTATACAACCTCAAAAAGATCCCTCCCCTGATGATGATTAATTTTCCCTGACACACCCCCGTTGCAAACTGGCCTGACATTCTGTTACAAGATGTTTTGGGGTTTCTCCCACTCGCCACAAAATCTGCACTTAGTGTACAGCGAAGTGTCTTTAGCGTAAGTGAAAACGAAGAAATTCAAAATACCCCACACTTGTTCCTCAGGTCAAATATCGACTGATCTAATAGTTTTCAAATGCATGTAATTTATGCGCCAAAATACATCGAGATGTTTGAAAAATTATTCTTTGAATAGCAATATAACGAAACGGCGGCATATTTGTGAAAATTCTTTTCAGATAAATTTAATTGATCATTACCGGGTTGTTCTTTTTCATATAATATAAAACATAACGAAGTACTTACAACAATAGCACAACAGAAGGCAGCAAGAAGAACATACATGCTGATTTCCAACGGATTCATATCGTCGTGTCGTCTTTTATTTGTTTTTGTCGAACTATACTGACGAGCTTGGACATTTGGTACTTGACTGAGGTCCTCTTGTAAGGAATTTCCTACATTGATATAATAATGAAATGGCGTGAACAAGCATTACATACAATACAATTCATTCATAGCTTGATGATGTACCAGGTGTCCTATTTTTGTTGTCTAATGAGGGGATTTCAAAAACCCGATGAGCAAGAACAAAATGAGTGGCACATTTTAGGACTCGATTTTTGAGAGAATTCATTTGGTGAAAACTGCAAACTTCTAAGTCAAACCGTTTTGGAGCTATCAGAGAAAATTGAAAAATGGCGTCAAATGGAAAGTTCTCATACTTAACTTCGTTATTACTGAAGTTATAAACATGAAACTAAAACATTACACAGGCACTTTTTTCATTACATTTTGTTCTAGCTCATCGGGTTTCTGAGATCCCCTCACTAGACAACGAATTTAGGACACATGAAAAAAGCTGTGTACAACAAATAGAAAAAGAGAGAATTCAACCAGTAGTTACATTTGAGTTTTTTTGAATTAAAAAATTAACCATGTATAGATAGCGTAAGGATCCAATATTACAGAGATCTGTATCTTCTATTTACCAAGTAACTCTCAAAGTTTTGGTACTCAGGAGCATCCATATTCTCAAATAGTGATATTGAGAAAAAAGTTTAGATGGAGTTAACAAGAAATGAAAATTAATAAATACAACTTGAAAAGTTAATCAGGAAGCAATTCGAAATTTATAAAAATACACTTTTCTTTAAGAAATTATAACTTAATGTATAGAGCTTATAGAAATCAAGGACTAACCTTTCAAAATGTCATGAAGATCCTGTAACATTCCACCTTTAGTACCACCATAGACACCTCCGTCATTTTGCAATATGTCAGGTCTATGAGACAAATCACTGGAGCTGAAATCCACGATAACATTCGCCGAAGCTTGGGCTAAAGGTCCAGAACTCTTGATTTGGGACCTAGATGACATTCGCATTCTTCTGAAAGCATCAACGTCACTTGAAGAAGATCTCCATTGCCTTCTCCAACTGCTATGACCCTGGGATGAGATGCTACCATTGGGGCGAATGCAACTACTTCAGGATCCGAACTATCTACCAGAAGATGATAACGCTATCTGCTATATCTCTTAAGGGAGTTTTGGTTCCATCAGAAAATTCTAACTCAATGTCAAGTAGCCCTTCCTGTTGAATTATTTATTTTTATTTTCTTTATAGATAATTATGCTGAATGAAACGTATTTTCATAAGTTTTGGCACAGACTTCATAGACCAAAAAGTGACAAAAATATACTTTTGTTTATTGTATTTTGATTCATTCACATCAATAAAAGTTTCAGAAGCAACAAAACTTATCATTTCAAATTGAATGAAGAGTGTTATTATATCTCCCACCAAGTTTTGGACGGTATTTAAATCGCTTTCTCGATCTTCCCACAAATTCGGCATCGAAGTTTCTTTTCATTTTGGGCTTTCTATCCTCCGATATGAAGTTTTTGCGAGACCCAAACATCTCTGTGGAAAGTTAGGTAGATGTCGTTTCGCGAAACAAATGGTACGTTTTGGTCGGCTGGCTAATCTTGAGTAGCTGGTTGGCAGTATAATTTGGAGCTAAGCTTCTTTTATACATATACTTGTGGCCACTTCGTGATAGTTTCAGCGACAAGTGTCCATAAGATGACCTCTATCGAGGTACTAGTTTTCTCAGCGAAGTACCAACCTCTTTTTTCGCTACTGTTACCAGTTTTTTCGGCCTTGCTTGGGTAAAATTTAAGGTTTTCCACTTTTCAGAAGGTTCATAGAAGAATACGGAAAATCATAATATCTCGGTCGATAAGACCGACTAATAACAAATACTTCTCCTTATTTCTATTCTTAAGTCAAGGTTGCAAACGAACTTTTATTTCCATAGCAATCTGTTGTCTTCTTATAATCACTATATTGGTATATGAAATATGTGCCAAAACTTTTGGACATATGTTATGCCTACCTGATATTGAGCGGTTAATTTCCTGGTTACACTGGTTCAGCAACATAACCGTTTTCGATTGAGCTATCTGGCGAGATGTTCAATTGAAGACCAGAAACCACTTCGACTGACAATTTGGAAATGCCGACCTTATCATTCACCACCCGTATTTCTTTGGCGCCTATCACTCTGCCCGTAATAGGTGATAACACCTGAAATTAAATATGAATTTTTGAACAGTTTTATTAATACTTGCGAATTAGATTTCTAGCTAACTATTTCAAAATATAAACAATTCAACTTTCATACAAAATCTCACATTCTGTTGAGATTTCCAATTAAAATAAAATCCAGTACGTCATGGCAAGACAAACACAAAAATCTATATGATGTTAAGAAAGTATCGATCTCCACCTGAAACCGGTCTACCTGTCCTTGCTCCAAGCTATTTCAAACATTTGTTCACAAGATACAGCTCTTGAAGTTGTGCTTGTTCTAAGTATCAACAGTTATAGTGATGCTACTTTTCAAATTTTCAGAACATCACTGGAAGACAGAGATTATGTATGTTGATTAAACATTGGATTCTGAAGTTCAAACATAGGTCCATAATCACCCAGCGCTGGGACTGAAAGTCCGAATTAGAGGGTAACCCACAACAGAAAACATAAAAAAGTCAACAAAATCGTGTTGTTGAATCCTAAAGTGAAGTTTGCAGGAGATACCTGACAGTCCGTCAAAATTTCATATTTTTGCTCTAAATAAAGATATGAAGAGTTATGTAAGAGTTTCGTGATAATGTATCGAATTGAATATCTGAAAATTTTTATTTTCGTGACTGAAAGATTCGAAAGGTATATGTCTGGCCGAAACATAGTTGGATAATGGACCAATCTTTCGAAGACAAGAGGAAGAGAAACATCTTAACTGGATAACACACCAGGTCGAAGGCAAGCAGAAAACCTGATTGCACCTTCTCTATTGTTGCCAACTGCTTACTGGGATTCTCATCGGTCACTGTTTCGTGAAATATGACCTGAACGGTTAGGAAAAACTCAGATATCTGTAGATTATGGGCATCAGTCACTTAAACCTCCGAGCACATATTATGCCAGTGCAAGCATTACTTAAACCTGACTCACATAACTAGGTGGGGTGACCATGACGCCAGCCGATATGAGAGCGAATTATCTAAGGAGAGAAATCGACTTTGCAAAGGAAGTAACTCTTGTATGGTAACGTTCAAAAGACCTCATTGGTCGCAGAGCAGAAAGGTATTCACCTTTCAACCGCCCACAACCTAATGTGAAATCTTGAGGTGTTTAACGAGTCTTTGAAATGTGTAGACTGATAACTGATTATGTAGGTTGCACTTCAATTGAGTTATAGTTCTTTCACATTGGTTTCAATGAAAATTATGATGAGTAAGTACCAGATATTGAGATATATAGTCCGTTCACGAAAGTTGAGCCGTCGGTTGGCCATGGAAATTTGGCATATTCCACTGTGTATATTAAATCTCAGATAACTAGCAAGCTCGTCGAACGAAGCCGGGTATATTCGGCAACGTTGACCTCATTTTACGTTATGACAGCAAATACTGCCACTTCATATAAATAAAACAAACCCTACTATGCGCTCAAACTTTCGTGAACTTACTATACCTAAAATTTGTTCTGTTCAGCCCTCTCATGCATGGATCAAGAAAACTAAAATCATGATTCAAATGTAGGCGCGTTCGGCAATTACATCGTACACTTGTAAGAGTGTTCGGAATCGTTGGTAATTACATCTGGATATGGGAAGGTAAATCTGTTTCGTTCGGCAATTGACATCTGGAGCATACGGATGAAATCTTTTTGCTCGGCCTCAAGAGATGGGTAAAAAAGATTAATCTATTACTTGTTAGGTTAGGTGTTACTTGATTATCAACACAACAAGTTAATCTACATATTAGTACCTATTGTCCGTTCACGAAACGTTGACTGTCGATAATAAAATTTTAGGTTATTGTTTTTTATTTTCTTGTCAGATTGATTCGCAAGTTTTCAATATCACATAAAGTTTTCTGATTACTCGGAAGCTCGTCGGGGCGCGCCGAGTACATTCAACAACGTTGACTTCATTTTACGTTATGACAGTAAATACTGTGCAACTCAGATAAACAAACAGACGCCTACTTTGCGCTCAATGATATGTGAACGGAGTATAGTTCCGATTTATTAGCGGCGTATTTTAACTATTGGATTGCTATTATTTGTTCTGTAATAATTTTTGTACGGGATGAAGATCAGCAAAAAATATACAAAATCTGCTAAGTAAAGATGAATTTACTCGAATAGTCGAAAGAGAAAGAAACTGTATAGAAAATAGATAATATTGAAGAAGTTATTTCCCATTCTTCTATAAGAAACTTGTAGTTCCTTTGTAAGATTGTGAAAATTTGCATAAAAATAACTCATCTGCTAAAATTATCATTTATTGTAGTTCTATTACTTCTGCTATTCTGGGATCATCTCAAAATTCTGACATTTCTTTCGAATTCTATTCACAACAACATTGATTCAGTAGAGAAATTGATCCAAAATATGATCAAAAGACTATTTAACAAAATTTAAAAATTCTGGAGACAACAAAAATGTTGCCATATACACACCATGCAAGAGAGGGTTTAGTAAACATCGAGTTTCCAGAGAGATCAATGTTTATCCATCGGTGAAAAAATAATTGAAACCTCACTTGCACTTCTGTCCGGCCCATACTCCTTCCTTGAAGTATCCTTCCATGCAAACTGGCTATTCTCAGATCGCTTCACGTAAAAGCGGAAGAACCAAGTCATCACTCTCAAATAGGTCCTTCTGTTGATCAGATAGCTCACCCTTCCCGACTCGTGATCGACGGCCATGAAATGCATAGACGTCCACAGTTTGTCTGTTGATACCTCAGTCTACAAAAGGGCTTCTTCCCCACAACGTTACCCAAATCCTCACCTATGCTACTCGTGCTTGACCAAGAGGTGCCATAGGAACGCTTCTTTCTCCTGGTTTTGACGTTGCTGTTAGGGGAAATCTGAGGTGTTTAAACTATTCCATTCGTCTAGTTAATAAAGATCAGCTATAGAGCATTTTTTATAAATTTTAGCTTGGCAAAATTAAACTGCTTAAGTGTAATGTGATGGATTCATTCTGAATCATCGATTTTATTTTGATATACTCACTAAAACATGTACCTAGGGTGAGAGGTTCGTTGTTGACACCCTGATAGTGATTGACATGTGCAGATAGTATACCGATGTAATAACTATTGGTGCTATCTAAGATTTTTTCAGAATGTTTTATTTCTATTGGTCAACTTCAATTTCCTCAGGTTATCATTCTGAAAACTCATCTTTAGATATTTGGCGTGAGATTCTGCAGTAGTGTCAATAAGTGTATATTAGAGTTTACTTAAGGATAGCGGACTGCATACAATTGCGTACATTTTTCGATTTTTTATGTTTTATATTCGTTAGAAGTTTTCTATCGTTGGAAGGTTCCAAGGAATATTTGATTTTGATTGATGTAATTAAACATTTCAATGATTATATATTAATAATATTAATTATTATATTGAGCTCAAACCATATGTAAATAACTGTGTGAATAATATTACATCTACCAGTGATTGACATAGGCTTTAACCTGAATATATAAACCATTGAAGGGTCTACCTACATCAATTAATTATTTCTTGAAATCTTCCAACCAATAGAGAACTTCTAACGAATATGACACAGAACAAAATCGGAAATATACGTAATTATGTGCAGTCGCTATCCTTAAGTAAACAGTTATATTATTGACGCTACTGCAAAATCTCGCGCAAAATTCTAATGATGCCGTTTTCAAAACGATAACCTGAGACTCAAATGAAAATAAAACATTCTGAAATATGGGGACACAGATGAAAA